>CAJNDT010005983.1:0-360000 GCA_905221615.1 Symbiodinium sp. CCMP2592
TGCCCAGAAGTCCCTGCGAGACGTCACAGGCACACCAGCATCATGTACACTCAAGTAGTGCCCAATGACATACACCTGGAGGCCGGCTGACAATGTCTCGGACAGACACTCACGTATGTGCATGAAGGCATTCAAGACTGTCTTGGCAAATCCATGAGCCTGCCCCGACGGTTGAAGCGCTCTGTGTTTTTTGCCATGGTTGCAAAGGCGATGATGTCGTAGATGCTAGTTTCAACCTCCTCCCAATCTCGTGGCACTCTGCCTTCAGATTCATCTCGGCACTCTGCCTTCAGATTCATCTCGGAGAGATGAAGACAGCGTCCTTGCATTGAACATAGATTCCCAAAGCTGCCGCAAAGATCGGGACGTGTTGCCTGCCAGCGACTTCATCATCCAAGCGGCAAAGCCTGACCACCAACCCAGCTGATTGAAGAAACCATGACACTCTGCCTTCATCCAACTGCATGACCAGAGGCTCATCACTGATAGTTTCACACACACGTACCATAGCATCATTCAGTTTTCTCTTGTACCATTCCCTGTGGGCGTCTGTCCTTGTGTCGAAGGATGCTTGCAACATGAATCGGGCCAAGGCTGTGGAAGATGCCACATCCTCCTGCACAGCATCAGGGTTTGGCACTCTGCCTTTTTGACTTTGCACATGTGACCCCCAGTTCGCAGCCAAGGGGGTCTTCCTGAGAAGATCACTGAAGAAGTTGTACCATTTGTGGTACTGTCGACGTTCTGAGCCGTTCCTGTTGCTCTCATCGAAAAACAAGTCCAGACGCCACCACAGTTCGCCCTGTGAGAGCCAAGCTGCTCTCGCTGGCAGTTTTGCATCATTTTCCAAGTTAAGCAATTGCCCATCACGGAGCAATAGCATGACCCACAGTTTCAGAAGCATCACCGAAATCCTCCAAAGCAACACTGTACTTGAATCTTACTAAATACTGACACACACCTGCACTTGTGTAACAAGCCCCAGTTCACAACACATTGAATTCTTAAGAAATCAACCCAAAGACTCACGATGACATGTCAGCAGCCACATCATGTCACTCGAACTTGAGACAGGAAACTATCGCAGATGGCACTGAACTGACAACCACATGGAATGATTAACACAGGCCACCGATGCCTGCAACTGGAGGTCGAGACACCAGCCAGGTCATTGCCACCTGCACGACAGCAGCATACGAACTGAGACAATACCGACAAACACATCTGATCACGGAGTGACTGAAGCTCTCTACATTTTCATTGCACAGCTGCACCAGCTCGGATCACTCAGATCCTTCCACGAGGCGGCGAGGATTTTCCTCGTCACCTCGTGGAGGGAACGGACGGGGTCCAGGGCTCAACCCAGTCCCAACATTGGAAAGCAGAATACCAACAAGACAGAATGTCGAAAGATGAAGCAAGCTCATGTAACTCTAGAGAATTATGGCACTCTGCCTTATTGGCACTCTGCCTTCAGCTACAATTCATGTTGGGACATCCCTCATCATATGAAAGGCCACAGCCTTGCCGAACTCCGGGGTGTACTCCTCTGACACCTGAAGATCTTCAGGACGACCGGTGAACTTCTCACCATCTCGATCAACGCAACCAGCACTTCCTCTGACATGGTAAGGATAGCTGCGCCGCATACCATTGATGTGCTGACAGTTGCTCCACAGTTGAAGCGGTTTCAGGATGGGCTGGCCGAAGGCACCACCATAGGTTTTGACCTTCATAGCCTGGATCACTCTGCCTTTGTGGTCCGGCACTCTGCCTCCCATGACAGTAATGTTATTCTCATGGAGGTCCCCCAGAAGACTCCCTTCCTGCCTAAGGGTATGCATTTGTAGCTTCAAGACAAACTTGAACAGCTTGAAGAGGATCAGCATGGTCTCTTTCTCTGGGAACTTGCTTGGGTCGGAAAACCTCTGGTTGAGGAAGGCTCCCACAGTCGTCCCGTTGCCTTTGGCTTCTGTGACGATCACCGATTTTCTCATCCGCGGTGCCACTACGCCCGAGGCATGGGTGACCAAGGTTTTCAAGTCGAAAGCGAGCGGGACAGGAAACGATTGCCAGTGGGTTGTGAACATTCGAGATTGCAGAAAACGCCAGTCAAATTGGTTTCCACACTCTTTTTCATCCTTTGCGAGTGGCCTGTGCAGCTTGACACAGAGGTGCACCTGATCTGTCGGATGATGGAAGTCCAGAGCATCTTCAGGAATAGAATCCACCAGTCTCAGGGCCTCTGCTGCGACTGTCGAGGCTTTGAGGACTTCGGCACTCTGCCTTTCAGACCGAGGAATCCTGACCTCGCGCAGAAGCTTCAGAATGTCGATGACCCACGGCTGTGGGATCCTCGCAATCATTGAGTCCCGATTCATTCCATGACCGATGTATTTCCATTCACACTTGCACTGTTTGAATCCTTTCCCGCCTCTCACGCGGAATTGCAGGCGGACCTCACCGAAGGCTGTGACATAGTAGTCTAGAGGTTTTTTGATCGGCCAGGGATAATTCGGACCCATCTGCAAGGATCCATCCAGCTGTTGTTCGTAAAACTCACAGGTGATGTTGCCGGCTCGCACATTGGCCCAAAACGTCTGACCAAGCGGACTCGTATGCACAGGCGCTGTCATCCTGCGGCACTCTGCCTTGTCCAGCCAGATTGCGGCACTCTGCCTTGTCCAGCCAGATGCAGGCACTCAGCCTTCTCAGTCCAGCTCAAGGCACTCTGCAAAGAATGGCGAGGCGGCACTCTGCCTTATAATGTCGAAATGATATACTACCTCTGACGTCAATGTGTTGTTAGATTATAGTTACTAGTATTTGACACAATTTAAATTATATCAACTATATTTTGATATTATGCTCACATTGACATTAAATATCATGCATATGCCATCATTCAAGGACCACGACTCACTTCACTTTGAGCAACTCCATCGACAGAATAATCATGACATGACACTTTTATTGAAGCAGCAGCTACACGGAGTTTAACTTAATTGAGGGGCCAGACAGACTCAGCATGATCGGGAGCTTAGCACACGAATGAAACCTAATTCAAGGGCTGTGTTGATATTCAAATCTGCCATATGCCATGATTCAAGGACCACTGCAGCAACATTTGAAACCTGAGCAACCATCATAAGCCATAGGCAAAACAATCATGACATGACACTTCAGAAGCCCGAGAATGCTAAGTTGAATTTGGCAACGCAGAAGCAGCATGATCGGAAGCTAAGAACAGCACCGATGACCAGCAATCCTGGGGTCTGGAGACGCCAGCTGACGGCCAAACCTTGCATGGTCACTTTCATTCATACTCAGACTCTCTCAGCACAGTCGCAAACCCAACACATCCAACAGAACTCAGAAGTGCTCGGTCTTCAGAAGTCTCAGCACTCACAGTTTTGCTTCTGCAGCAAGCAATGCTCTTCTGGAGGCACTACTCTGACAGCGACGAGGCCTTCTCCAAAACACTCACAACTTTGATCATGACTTGTTGGTTTGCCTGCACCACAAACAAATAACCTGTTGCTGTGCGAAAGGCAGGCAGAAGTCCACATGAGCAGACATCGGCACTGAAAAACTTGAGAAGAGTCAGTCGACGAAGCCTGACCCACCTGGCACTCTGCCTTCGTCACTGTCCTGGCCTGTAAATTAAATTGATGTTGGAATTTGCCACTCACTGAATGGTCCAATTCTGGGCACTCTGCCTTTGGCACTCTGCCTTTTAAGGCACTCTGCCCTTCTTTTTTCTCACGATTCGCCGTCCATCATCAGGATGTTTTCTTGCACAATAGCAGGCTCGAACTCGTTGTAATCCTCCTCATCGTCCACACGCTCTTCATTCCAGGCCTCCGGATCATCTTCGTCGTAACCGAATCTCACCATGGTCGTGGTCCACAAGAGTTGCTCACCTTCGCGGACTTCCCCTTCCCACAGCGTCAAATTCTCAGCCCCCCGCGCCCAGCCCTGATGACAGGCATAGAGCCATCTTCTCTCCGTCATCACTTGCATGCCTGCACCGGTGAGCTCCAGCTTCAGGTAAAGTGGCGGTGCCTGTTTATCGATCCTGAACTGAGATCATGTTGAAGTTGCTACTTGATTCTAGTCAGTTTTAATTATTAAGATCCGTAGATATAAGATAATAAATAAATGTAGCGTCGAAGCATGGCTTGCATCTGAGTGGCCATCTAATGCTGTCTGGCCACCATTGGTAGCGTTCAAGGGCCAACTGGGCCGTGGGGCGCAAGGACCAGTGCGGATGGTTTTTGGTCTCCGAGGAACCGGGTTGCGCCCAAGCGCTGATGCCGTTCCCTTTCAAGAAGTCCCAGCGAATCTGCAGGGAGACATCCAGTCAAGCAGTAAGAAACAGTCACAATCAACACATGCTATGATTATCATCAAACACACTGCCCACTGCCTGCCAAACGTCCTCCACGCACATGAAGTATGTGTGAAGGGTCTGGTTGGGGTCTTGCATCGGGGTCTTGCCCTTCTTTCCCTTGCCCTTGCCAAGATCGCCCTTGCTCGCGCTGGCACTCTGCCCTGTGGCACTCTGCCCTGTGGCAGTCTGCCCTGGCTTTCCTGCTCCCTTCCCGACCTGACTTGTTCTTTGGGCTTGAGCGTTGTTCAATGAGTTGGTCAGCTGCCAATTTGAAAACTCTTGCAGCTGAGTGCGGTGGCGGCCTGCCCCTGTGTTTTCCATGGCGGATAATGACTTGCCCACTGCACAATTGGGACAAGGGCACTCTGCCTTACCTGAACCAGACTGCTGCAACAGCACAAGTAGGCAAAAATGAGCACTCATTACAATCACCGGAGACTGACTGTTAAAGTCACATTTGCACCCACTGAGTCGCCGGCTGGATTCACTCATCCAATCGCCCCAGCGGCCCTGATCACCATGTCGGCACAACCGACAAAGGAACTGACAGTTTCCACAACCGAGACGGGCATGATCTCACTTTCTTTTTAAGCTCAGTCAGTAACACCGGCAGCCAGGTTTAAACGCACGAATTAAGCTGTGACTGCCAGCTGAAAGTGGGAATGTAACTATTAGCCTTTTCAAGGTAAGGACTGTGTTTCACTTCCAGCCAGCAGTCCAGTGTCGGGTCCAGGACTCTCTGGCTGGGCCAGTGTCGGGACACAAATTTCGACGGCTCAGAATCATTCATTGGAGCAGAACTGTTTGACCATGGACTTCGGGTTCAGTGTCGATGATCAACTGTACGTGTGCAGCTCATCCTGCATTTCCAGCAGTGCTTCAATCATGTACTCACGATCCCGGAATGGAGCATAGTAGGCTCGGTGGTTGATCCACCTGACAATGGCTTGTTCCATGGTCATCGAGGCAAAGGCCATGACTAGGACACAATAAGCAGCACAGGTCCTGTTAATGCCACCGTAGCAATGGACAAGCACACGAATTGGCCTCTTCTTGCCTCCACGCTTCCGACCACCTCCCTGAAGCTTCATCGCCTCCAACAAAGCAAGAGCATTACCGAGCTCACCAGGGAATGTCTCATCGGCCACCTTCAAGGCACTCTGCCTTCCATCGGCACTCTGCCTTCCTTCAGCGGCTCTTCCGAACAGGCTGCCCATGTCACTTCCCTTGCTGAAGCCCTTGTCATAGGAGCAGCCATAGCCAAATGAGCCCTTCGTCGATGCCTTCTGGCTTTGCATGTGATTGGAAACCTGACAGGGGCCGCTGTAGCCCTTGCTGATTGTCTTGCCCTTGCCCCTGCCGCCATTGGCCTTGCCCATCATTTTGCCCTTGATGGCACTCTGCCTTTGACTCTGGCTGAACTCCTCTGCTGAGCGCTGCCAGCACATCATAATCTTTCTGAAATCTGAAATGAGGCGGCGCCAAATGGTCTTGAACTCATGACTTCTTTGTTCAGCATCAAAGTCATTGGCATGTGTTTGATCCCAGCCACCATACCGAAGATGTGCAGTGCCAAACGGTCCACAATTCGCCAAATACTGATACCAGTCCCATGGCTCAAAATTCCGAGGTCTGTCATCTGCATTCATAGAGATGACAATGTCAGGCTTGACCCGGAGCTGGTCATATCGGATCGGGCAACCAATACTGCCAACAAACAGTTGCCACTGGGGATGGTCGTAAATCAAAACATCATCCATGGGCCACGTCTCGACATCATGCTGGCATGGCCGAGGTGGCGGGATCGACCCAGGCAGCACATCTGTCTGGCCGGTCCATGCTTTGTACAACTTCATATCCATATCTCCGAAATCTGAGATGGCCTCAACTGCCAATTTGATTCGTTGATCCAATTGTGCAGCCCTTTGGATCTTTCGGAGCCCGGTGGTATAGTCGGCAGCTGATCTGCCACAGTGTAAACAATTCCACCGAAGTTGTTGCACGGCTTCGTTCCAGTAATCACTGCCAAGGTCAATGTGATTGGCCTGATTCTGATGGTCAGCAGCAGAAGTCTGGCACTCTGCCTCGGAACTCCCTGAGCACCTTGAAACGGTCGTCGGCATCACTGCTTTCATCGAGCACCCAATTGTCCAACGATTAAAACATTAACAGTGACTAATGCATCACTATACAGTACATTAACCAATGATATGTAACATTGTGTTACTACTGTTACATCAGTATGAATGAATCACTTGATTATCTGGCCGGCAGATGTCGATCATGTATGGTGCAAGGCAACTCACTGACAGACTATGCAGGCAGGCAGGCAGGCAGCCAGCCTCGGAGACAGCAGGGTCCTGAGGACGTCACTGCCACCCGGCACTGTGTAGTCAGCATGTCATGCTGGGTAACCTTTTGGAATCCAAGTTGCGCACACTACCGCTGAGGTCTCCAATCGGACAGTCTAGCTCTGCTGGCTAGATCGTCGAATTCAAAATCCTCTAAGCACACGCAAACCCGGCACTCTGCCTTCCCCAACATCCGTAATGCGGTCTCGGAGGCTGTACAAACACGATGAATCACTGATTCATCATTGACGACAGAGCTTCGTCTCGCACGTCATTGTAATATAAAATTCCTGGCACTCTGCCTTCACTGTAATCCTGCATAAATCTCGGAAAGAGTACGTGCAGGATCATATCATTGATATGCCAGTCTACTTGCAAGACATGCCCACGCTCTTCAGAATTCAGAAAGAACCACAATGTCGAAAAGGACTCCTCTAGCAGCGCGTCGAAATAAATCACATAATCATCGTAGTCACTGTCCATGATCGAGGCCACAGTGCTTGCACGCTCATCGGCAACCAGAATCCAGTCCGAGTCCAGAGACTCACTGTCACTGCACGACATCGACGACATCTGCCGGCTTGCAGGGGGGCCTACTACGACTTAGACTAGAGACAGAGCAGGTCGTCGGCATCACTGCTTTCATCGAGCACACAATTGTCCAACGATTAAAACATTAACAGTGACTAATGCATCACTATATAGTACATTAATCAATGATATGTAACATTTTGTTACTACTGTTACATCAGTATGCATGAATCGCTTGATTCTCTGGCCGGCAGATGTCGATCATGTATGGTGCAAGTCAACTCACTGACAGACTATGCAGGCAGGCAGCCAGCCTCGGAGACAGCAGGGTCCTGAGGACATCACTGCCACCCGGCACTGTGTAGTCAGCATGTCATGCTGGGTAACCGTTTTGAATCCAAGTTGCGCACACTACCGCTGAGGTCTCAAATCGGACAGTCTAGCTCTGCTGGCTAGATCGTCGAATTCAAAATCCCCTAAACACACGCAAACCCGGCACTCTGCCTTCCCCAAGATCCGTGATACTGTCGCGGAGGCTGTACAAACACGACAAATCATTGATTCAGTGACGACAGCCATTCGTCTGTCACATTGAAATATAAAATTCCTGGCACTCTGCCTTGCCTAAAATCCCGCAAAAGTCTCGGAAACAGTACGAACATGATCTGTTCATTGATATGGAAGGCTGCTCGAAAGACTTGCCCACGCTCTTTAGAATCCAGAAACATCCACAATGTCGAAAAGGACTCCTCTAGCATCTCGTCGAACGGAATCACATAATCATCGTCGTCAGCACTGTCCGCGACCGAGCCCGCAGTACTTGCACCCTCATCGTCAACCAGAACCCAGTCCGAGCCCACAGACTCACTGTCACTCCACGACATCGACGACATCTGCCGGCTTGCAGGGGGGCCTACTACGACTTAGACTAGAGACAGAGCAGCTGTAACACGACTATAGTAGATTACGCAGGGCAACAGCGAGCACAACTGCTGCAGCGGCAAGTTGCGATACATGACACGCTCACTGACTATGCAAGGCAGCTTGTCCTCTGCGATGGCAGCATGTCCTCAGGATCCTCGTCATGAGCCTCGGTGCCAGGACTGTACCATAATAATGGAAGTAGCTGAAGCAAGCTGATGCTGAGATCCCAGCAGTTGGCATCCACTTCTCGATGGGCTGGAAGCCGATGAAGACCGATGGGAGAGAAGGAAATGGAAGAGAAGGCGTTCACTAGGCTTGGATTCAAACCGAACACTTAGACCTGGCCAACGGTGTGGGGAGCAACCCCGATGGGGCAGGGACTTAAGTAAGGCAACCTCGAGAGGCTCGACTGGCACTCTGCCTCTGTCGATCCAAGTCGCAAGGCTCCCTAACTAACGTGACAAGCATGGATGGCCTCCCCTCCTGGTTGGGAGAAAAATAAAAAAGCCACAACCACTGGACCACCCCACCCGGCACTTTAGCCCATGTGCCCGGGTGTCATATGCCACTGCCCTGGCACGTTGGCCCCAAGGCGGTCCAGGTACCATCGACAACACCTGACACCCGGCCAACGGTGTCCACGAACCGAGATGGGCAGTCGATCCGTGTGGGTAAGGTGGCACTCTGCCTCTGTCGATCCAAGTCGCAAGGCTCCCTAACAAAACGTGACGACAAGCATGGATGGCCTCCCCTTCAAGGCTGTAAGCACGGCTGCGAACAACCCCTCAACCGCCCCACCCGGCACTTTAGCCCATTTGTCCGGGTGTCATATGCCACTGCCCTGGCACGTTGGCCCCAAGGCGGTCTAGATACAATCGCCTCATAACCTGACACCCGGCCAACGGTGCCCACGAACCGAGAAGGGCAGTCGATCCGTGTGGGTAAGGGCAAGATCTCAAGGCAAGTCAACATGTCACTACGGCCTCCCTTCTTTGTTCAATCACAACCCAAAACTATTTAAAAAGATTAAATTTTAAAAATTATTAACTTCAACAACAAATAAACAACAATTTTGTAGACATACAGCAGCAGGAAACCAGGTAGAACAACAGGAAGCCAATTGACTCACTCAGAAACAAAATTCACAAACATGTATTTTTTTACACCAAAAATAAAATAAAAGAATTTTAACAACTGTAAAACACAAAAAAACCTATTTAAAAAACTTTTAAATACAAAACAATACTTTTAAATACAAAAAAACACTTTTAAACACAAATAAAGCCAACCACATACAAAAATGAGATTTTGGGTTCCTTTCATATAAGCCTTGTTGATCTAAACCCTGTGGTTCTGGTTCGGCGCAAAGGGTTAAGGAGACAAACAAGTAGGGTTTGGTAGTTTAAGGTACAACCTAAACCCTCCACGCGAACCAAACCCTAAACCCCTGGCCTCAGTGGGGCGTCGGAAGTCAGGTACTCGCGCATCCGCTCGGGGCCTTCGGGAAGGACGTACACACACACACACACACACATACATATATATATATATATATATATATACATACATATTTATTTGTTTTATCATTATTATCCTTATTTCCTCGTGGGTGCCTGCATCTGCATATATATATATATACACACACACATAGATTTGTGTGTATGTATATACAGACATGCATACATACATACATACATATGAACATACATGCATGCATGCATGCATGCATACATAGTATGTGTGTATGTTCATATATATATATATATATATGTATATATATATATATATATATATATATATATATATATATATATATATGTAATATGTATGTAATTAAGATTTTAAGGGTCCCTTTCAACGGGTTCTATCACAGTAAAGGCTCTTGCAGATGGTACTAAGCATAAGGGCTACTATGAGGTTCCATGAACGCATATGGTAAATAATTGGGCTTAATGTTGTCCCTGTTTCTGTATGGTAGGGTTCAAGTATACACTGGATGCTTACTTTCACGGGGTAGGGGGAGGGGGATGGGGGGGAGGGGGGGTTCCTTTATCCATGCTTAATCCTTCAATAATCATTCCTGCTTGGGAGAATTAGTGGATTGCTACTTGGCCTTTTGGGGGAACATACCTTGAGGGCTTGTTTGATCGTTTACAAGGCATATACATTCGAACATAGAGGGATCCTTACTGTTCTCACCCGAGAGGTGTCCTAGGGCAACAGGATTGAACTTGCCTAGGATGTTGCTAGGCTGTGTCCTGCTAATCGCCGCTGGTGGTCAATGCACAAACTCAACCCTGCACCCAGCAAACCCCAAACTCGTGAGAACACTGCCTTGCAGCAGGCTGTTCTTTTTCGTCTCCTTCTCCTCTCTTTCGCCTCTCTTCCCTCGACTTGGACTCCCCTCAAATCTGCGCCTGTGAGCCTTGAGCCTTATGTCGTGAAAGGCTCCGCAGGACCATGGTACTAAATTGATTCGAGTGGATTCCCTGGGCCACATTCTCGAGCACCGCGGCCGGAAACGTCCCTGATCCTCACTGCCTGAATGGCAGAAGTCCCCACCGCACGGGGTGCCCGCCCGGCACCACCACCAGTCTTAGTCTTCGCAGCTGCTTTCGACGGCCGGGCCTAAACCGACATTGGTCCGGGCAGTGAGAATGGAGGGCCGGTTGAGCGAAGTAAAGACTAAAAGCTCGACAAGTGACCCCAAAACCCGATTCTATAGATCTCAAGGCGCTTACTGTATAACAAAATCTTTAGGACAAGAAGGCCCCTACCTTATCCATCAAGCCTCCAAAAACTTCCACGACCATAAGTCTTTACGCCTGATCGGGGAGCGGCGAATAATCAAGAGGCGAGGCAGCTAGCAGGAAGGGGCGATCCTACTACTAATCATTCCGACCCACATATGATTTCGTGCATGCCCTGCAACCGAAGATACAAAACCCAAAGGCCCCAAGGCCAAGCATCGTGCTTGAGAGGCGGGAGGGTCATGTTCTTGGCTCCTGCGGCGCGAGGAAGGTTAGATCATCATCAACGGTTTAGGGTTTAGGGTCAATTGCCCCACGTCACCAAGGATTTTCATAAGTTGCTCTACAGGGTGGATGGTTTATCCGGTCCTCCTTTTCGTTATGACTTTCTTATAGAGGTCCCTAGAGGCGTAGGTTATTTGGGATCCAGGTAACCCCTAGCTTCCGTTTGAAGCCCATAATCCTAAAAACTCTAATCCCTAAACACCGAACAGGGTTCCTTCAAGGAGTTCCTGTAATGGTCTTTGATTCTAAGCATTCGATGATAGGCGTCTTAGGGTCCGGGGTTAAGGTTCGCGAACACAAAAACAGAGGCATAGGAGGGTAGATATTGAAACGAACATGTGGAGACTACAAGGGGATATCGTCTGTGGATTCTTCCAGCCATTATAGTTATATAGTAGATCCTTAACACAAAGCACCGCAACTGTGAAGACCACTTTTCACCCTGAAGCTGATGCTTTCCGATCGAAAATGCCGCTACTTGCAGCTTCAGGAAGGATGTTGGGGGAGGTTGGGGTTCTCAAGCCAAGAGGGTCCAAAAGGAGTTTTCGAAAATAGGGGACCCTGATATTATAGTACCCCCAAAAGTCGGATCCTTATTATAAAGACCCCAAAACAAGGTACCCCATAACAGCAATAAGGATGGTCCTTTGGGATCTATAATTGCATAATGGTAGTGTATGTGGACCCTCTGGGAAAAGTCGCCGCTGGGGTTAAAGGCTTAGGGAGGGTTCGGGGGCTTAGGGCAGTTTAGGGTTTTAGGGCTTCTGGTTTAGGGCTTGGGGGTGAGGGTTTAGGTTCAGTTTTTAGAAAGTTCTAGACCATCAACAGAAGAGCAACTCCACTGTCCTTCCATGCGACCGAAGGGGTCCACAACATCATCCTGGCTGAATCCAATGAAGCCCCGCATACCTGCAATAAGCGCATGGTCAAAGAGGGTTCTACATGTTTTATATAGGGTTTCGTAAGGTTTCGTTACAACGATTTCTATAAAGAGCTCTATGAAGGGCTTTGAGAATAGTTTTGATAGTTGTCTATTTGGGCTTGCAGGGCTTGAGGCACAAGGTTGGAGGCCTAGGATATAGGGCTTCTATGATGTAATTTGGGGCCCTAATATTTAGAATAGGGATTTGGGGAACATTATACTGTACTTACAGTCAGGAACAATAGTACTGGCAATGTTTTAGGCCCCGAAATTGTATGCTTTAAGTTTCAATTCTTTGGTCTTTTAGGCTTAGGTGTGTCTAGCTTGCTGGCACTCGCATATTATGTTTCCAGAGACTTGTATGCTAAGCAATGGTGCCGTGCCGTTTCTAGAAGCTTGGTCAGCGACATATAAAGCTCGTTCTTTGCTTTACCTTAACAGCAACCTGTTCGGTGGGCCGGGATCTACAGGGTCTAAGGTTCAGGGTTTGGGGGGTTTAGGGCATCACTACAGGGTTTCTACAAGGGTTCTCAAAGGGTTCTGTAAGGGTTTAGGGGCTTCGAGCATAGAGTACAAGGTTTCGGGCTTCGGGTTTAGGGTTTACGGTTTGCTCGCGTCAAAACTTACGCATGCACAAGGCCTCAATGCTAGTGGCTGGACCAGGGGAGAGTGCAGAGTCAGAAGAACTCGACCAAATAAGGCTTAGGATAAAGGACTTAGCGGTTTAGGGTTCAGGATTCACGGATTAATTAGGGTTTCATCGTGTGAACGAAGGTTCCGTTGCAACCCCCCCTTCAAGGTCTACATGTCTGGGTGCCTGGGATTAAACATGCACAGAGATGTACAGAGTATCTGATCCCTAAACCCTAAACTCCGAAACTCCTCAACCCTAAACCCCTAAACCCCTAAACCCCAAACTCCTAAACTCCTCAACCCTAAACTCCTAAACCCTAAACTCCTAAACTCCAGCCCTTAACCCCTAACCCCTAAACCCTAAACTCCTAAACCCCTAAACCTCTAAACCCCTAAGCCCCTGAACCCTAAACCCTGCCGGCAAGTGCAAACCGGGGAGCCCCGAGAGTTGCCCTAAGATGCCCAACACACATATGGGAGTTTCCGAAAAAAAGAGGGTACCTTAAAGGCTTTAACGGTTCCTTTAAAGGGATCCTTTAAGGGTTCCGATAAGGGATTTATAGGGTTTAGGGTCCAGGGAGTTTCCGAAAATTAGGGGTACCTTGCTGCTGTTGCGGGGCCCTAATTCCAAAATAGGAATATATATTGTTTCCGAAAATTAGGGGTACCTTATTTTGGGGTCCTTATAATAAGGGTCCTACTATTTAGGGTACTTTATTAGGGTCCCCTATTTTTGGAAACTTTCATATGGGTTTAGGTTTGCATGGCGGTCTTGTGAAGGTTCGTCTAGGGGGTCTTACCAGGCTTGGCCGGATTAATCAGAGTCTGATCTGTTTCAAACTGGTTTAGAAGGTTTGAGGGTTTGAGGTTTGGGGAGTATGCACGAGCTCTGTCAAACTCAGTACCAAAATAAGAACTCCACTGCTGCCAAAGCTGAGCCTTGCACCCTTCACGCCGACCCTACATTGAGATGCCCTACTCTACACACTATTTGGAGGATCATGGGACTTAGTAGGCAAGGATATAAGCACCTTAATGAGTTACAAGCAACCAGAAGTAAAGCTACCTCATTTATAACCCTATACCCTAAACCCTAAACCCTAAACATTTAGGTAAGCCTGAAACCCTCAACCCCGGAATCCCTGTACCCACAACCCCAACATGAAAAAGCCTGAACGCAACAGCCAAAAGCCCGAAGCCCTAAACCCTAAACCCTATATCATCGATCCCTTATAGAACCCTTACTGCTAAAGGAGCCCCATATAGATCCCTTGAAGGGAACCCTGAACCCTGTCTATGGCAACCAAATGGGTCGTTGTCAAAATTATGGCCCCACTTTGGGGTACCCTAAATATTGGGTGCCGTATCATAATAAGGACCCAAAAAGGGGCCCTAGTTTTGACAACCACCCATATGGAACCATGACGAAAACCGCAAAACTCGTGAAGAAACGATCAACCTCAAGGCCCTTCAAACGTCCCTTCTGCAGTCCCTGCGGTCAGGGTTTAAGGCTAGGGTTACAGGAAATCATAAGTTATGTAAGGTTATATGCCTCAGGTGCTATAACCCTAAACCCTTCGGGTTTAGGGTATGTATCTCAGGGTTGCAGGGTTTAGGGTCTAGAGTGTGAGGCTGATTGGCAAGGTTTAGGAGGCTTGGTGATCGCTGGGCGGTTATAAAGTCTAGAACTAATTACCTGAACCCTCTAAAGCCTACCTGCTCAGGGTTCCGTTAATGTATGATTTGTGTATGTAAGTCCTTAAACATTAAGCTCTTTGGGGTAACTGCAACTGCAGCTATCACCAAGAATCGCGAAGTGCACCCATACGCCCTCATAGAGCCAAACTTTTGCAGACGCCTGGATCATTTCATGGTCGGCGAGGCCCTGGTAAGCGTCGCCGTGAAGGTCTTCAGCATGGCTTCTTTGAGACAGCACCAGACATGCCACGAGGCCGTTTCTTGGGTAGCAAGCTCTTGTCGCTACCGGCCTCCGCCAGCAGACGCACGACTTCCACGTGGCCCTCCTGAGAAGCTAATGTCTCGGCCGTGAAACCTTCCTTGTTGGTCAAATTCCTGTCGGCACCGGCACCCAGCAGCACACGCACAACTTCGAGGTGGCCGAAATGAGAAGCGAACATCAGAGCAGTGTCACCGTCATTGTCGACTAAATTCTTATTGGCACCAGCCTCCAGCAGCAAACGCAGTGCTTCAATGTGGCCCTGACAAGAAGCCATCATCGTTGAAGTGACACCATCAGTGTCCTGCAAGTTCTTGTCGACACACGCCTCCAACAGCAAATGCAGGACTTCAATGTGGCCTCGATGGGAAGCCATCATGAGGGCAGGGTGGCCGTCACGGTTGGCTAAGTTCATGTCGGCACCAGCTTCCAGCAGAAAGCGGAGGATGTCCACGTGTTCCTCTTGGGAAGCTAGCATAAGGGCAGTGGCGCCGTCTTTTTGGCTCGAATTCTTGTCAGCACGTGACTCCAGCAACAAACGCAGTGCTTCGATGTGGCCTTCAGAAGAAGCCATCATCACTGCGCTGAGGCCATCATTGTCCTTTACGTTGGTTTCGGCACGAGCTTGCAGCAGCGAAATCAACGTTTCAACGTGGCCTTGCCGAGATGCCATCATCAAGGCGGTGTCGCCGTCACGGCTGGCTAAGTTCATGTCCGCACCGGCCTCCAACAGCAAGCTCAGGACGTCCATGTGTCCTCCTGTGGACGCCAACATAAGGGCAGTGACGCCGTCTTTTTGGCCGGAATTCTTGTCGGCCCGGGCCTCCAGCAGCAAACGCAGTGCTTCAATGTGGCCCTGACAAGAAGCCATCATCGTTGCGGTGACTCCATCGTTGTCCTTCAAGTTCTCGTCGGCACACGCCTCCAACAGCAATCGCAAGGTTTCAACCTGGCCTCCTTGAGAAGCTAGCATCAGGCCAGTGAGGCAGTTATGGTTCTGAAAATTTGTGTCGGCAGATGCCTCCAGCAGCAAACGCAGAACTTCCACCTGGCCGCATCCAGATGCCAGAATTAGCGGAGTACTGCCATCCACATCGACCACGTCTGGGTGCTGCGGATGCTGCAACACAGCCTCGACCTGCAAGCTTTCGACAGTGAAACTTCTTGGGTTTTCAACCAGAGAGGCCGCTAGAGACAAGTTTCAGGGCTTGGATAGAGATTCGTTTGGAAAACACCAACCTGGGACACCCAACCGTTCACCGAAGCAGTAAACAGCTTTTCCACATGCGTCTCTGCAGATAACGGGAGTAAGACAAGCAGCAGCTCGCCAGGTGAGTCCAGGTTGGCAGAATCATCCAAAGGATTGCCACGCAAGAACAATCTTTGTCTGAATCGCGAGGGCAAGCCATGCAGCCTGTTCAGCTGCTGCTTCAAAGTCCTGACATCGCTCAGCTCCAGTACAGGTATGCTCGCCACCTCTTCTCCCGACATCATCCTGATGCGCAGCAAGGGACACTTGGGCACCGCACTGCGTTGAAGAATTAAGGACGCCGTCCGAAACTTCCTGCCGGCTGAGGTGGAATGCAATGTCTGCTTGCAGGTGCACTTTCTGTCTGCCACGGTTGAATACTGATGGGAGGCCAAAAGGGGGGTTTAAGATTCTTGGGGTAGGGATTCCTTCATATGAACCCTATTATGGGAACCCTAATCCCTACTAAACCCCCATAGGCTAAAACCCCTTTTGGCCTCCTATGAAATCCTCAATACGGCAAAACATGCTCAACTAAGTCACCAAGCCAACAGTGGAGCTTTATGTGCCTGAATTTTGATGGCTGGTTTTACGGTAGCACATGTCTATGTCCTTTGCATACGCTGCGGCTGGAATGATGCTCCAAAGACTGCACGCAACAGAGGAGATGCAGGATCATCTTACACACGTGCACTGCTCAAACAGTCATGCCTGGAACTGCCGTCCGGCTGCGTCGTCATTCAATTCCGGAAGGGAACAGGACTGAGTTTCTCGCGATCGGTGAAACATGGAAAATACTGCTTGAAAAACGTTTGAATCCTAGCCTTGAAGTGGGTGCGCTTCTTGCTTACAATGCCGCATAGGTCTCATGGCTAGTTGAAGAAAGTGGCCATACTCGGTATCACTACTACGTATTGTTTCAGCAGCACCAAATGCGGCGTTACAAATTGGCATCATACTGACCCAGCATCAGTGACATCATCACTGTCCGTAGTCGTGCGTCCGCGACCCTTTCCAACTTCCAACACCAACATGGGAGTTTCCGAAAATAGGGGTACCAGATTTTGGGGTCCTTAGAAGAAGGATCCTACTATTCGGGATACCATATTAGGACTATTTGGGATACCATACTAGGGTCCCCTCTTTTGGGGAAACTCCCAGATCAGGTTGACCACCAGCGTCGGGACCCACAGCACCAACACTGGGAGGCTCCGGAGCTCACTAACCCAGAGGGTCCATATACACTACTACGGTTGATGATATAAATCCTGCATGACCCATAACAAGGAATATACCGTAATTCCCATAGTTTGGGGTACTTAAGGTACTGCAGGATTTATATCATCAACCGTATTATGGAATTTAGTCCCCAAAACCATAATGGGCATGGTCTTTTAGGGCCTAATTCCATAATAGTAGTGTATATGGACCCTCTGGGTAACAGGATTAGGCCAAGCATCATCCCTAAGGGTCAATGGTACTCATAGAGTATATACATTGGCCTTAATGTAGTCCCTATATGGGTACTTTGGGGCTCATGTATCTCTATATGGGTACATGGACCCTTACGGCATTGTGTTCATCGTCATCCGTGAACACATCATTGACAACATCGCGAAAAACATCGGAATCACCAGCATGACACCATCATCATCACTAACATCGTCACCACCGCCATTATCATCGTCGTCGTCATCGTCATCGTCACCATCATCACCATCATCGCCATCATCAATGTCATCATCTTCATTGCCGTCACCATCATCATCTACATCAAGAGATGCTAGCTTCTCACCCCCCCCCCACAACCTTATTGACTACGCCTACGTGCACGTCGCATCAGTTCATCTCACCAACCTGTTACCTCTCTTGAAGTAGATGCTCCCAGACCAGACCTCCCAGTCACAAACTCAACTTGCAATTTGATGGTTATTATATTATATTATCTATTATATATTCTATCAACTCCCAGCCGCAGCCCAAGTTGCAATCTGACGGTTCAAAAAGGTTTAGGATTTAGGGCTTTAGGGCTACATGCAGACGCTTGCCTGGCAGTCGCACTATTTGCATGACGAGCGGTTAGAATCAGCAAAAGATGGCGCCACGCGCTGTACATGTCAAGCGAGTCTTAAACCCTAAACCCTAAACCCTGTACATTTCAAGTGGGTCTCAAACCCTAAACCCTGAACCTTGTACCTTTCTTGTGAGTCTCAAACCCCAAACCCTAAACCCTGTACATTTCAAGTAAGTCTCAAAGCCCCTTGATCGCAGGACCTTGTATAACTTGTATCACCCGATTCAACCACACCCAAGAGGGTCCATACACACTCCTTTTATGGAATTGTGTTGGGCTCCAAGACCATACTAGGGATGCGTTTTTGGGACATTCCATGATGGTCGTGTATATGGACCCTCTGGGTACTAGGAGCAGGATTCGAGTAACCATCTTCCAACCCCAAAGACCCTTCCAGAACCCCATTAGGAAACCCCGAACCCCTAAACGGTCTCCGTAAACTGTAAAACTTCGACGCTAAACCCACTAACGAAGTCTCCCTTCCAAAACCCTAGACATCCAAAACCGTCAAAAACTGCGGTTGATGATATAAATCCCGCATTACGCATAATGAGGAATATACCATCCTTCCCATAGTTCCAGGTCCTTAAGGGCAGATTTTGCTTACGAGCCGTAGGCCGGCTTAAGGGGCTTTCTGGTTTAGAGTTTCGGACTTAGAAACGTCTCGGGTAGAATCATTTAAACCCTTCTCTCCACGCTGAGGGCCCTCGAAAGTGAACTGAGTGGGGTTTCCGGTTAGGGTTTAGGGGTTTAGGGTTTAAGGGTTTAGGGGTTAGGGTTTAGGGGTTTAGGGTTTAATGGTTTAGGGTTTAGGGTGGGGTTACAAGCTCGAAACCCTTAGGTTTCCATTGGCAAGCAGAGCAAGAAACGGAAAGGGTGTAAGGTTACTACCTACAGTAGAAGCCCAAAAGTTGGAAACCCCATAGCTACTATTTGCTTAAGAACCCCCAAAAAAAATAAAAAATGATAATCCCCATATTATCCCTATAAGGAATATATTTTTTATTTTTTGGGGGTTCTTAAGCAAATAGTTGATAGCCTCATTCCTTAAGAGTAATGCATAGGGAATCAGAGCACTGTTTGTCCTTAATCCGGTTTCCAACTTTGGGGAGTTTACTATAAAGCCCCCAAAGCAGGTAAAATAATGGCCCAGGACGTATAAAATGCCATTATTCTACATACTTTGGGGGGGTCCAGGTATTCCTAGTTGGTGCATTAGACCCTGAACCCTAAATCCTGAACTACCAGGGGACTCCTAAGCCAGAGGCTCAGGAACCCGACAACCCAGTAATATCCAAGGATCCTCCCTATGATTTAACGTATATCCCCTACAAATCGCTATAAACTCCGTAAAAACCCTAACCCAGACCCGTGGGAGGATCCAAAAAGTGGATCCCTTAATGGGGGTTCCTATAAAGTACACTTAGTAGTACAGGGCCCCAAATTAGAAGATCTACTTTCTAGATCCTCCCCGGGATCTGGGAAGCCTTATATAAACCCCGAATACCAAAGAACTCGAAAGGAGGGGCGCTTCGCCTCGGGGGCGATTGTCGGCCCCCGCCGAAGCAGGGCGCTTCCTCGGAGTAAGTGTTTTGGGTTTAGGGTTTAATTAGGGGCTCAGGGGTTTTGGGTTTAGATGTAATTTAGAGTGTATTCCGTAATCCAGGGATATTGGAGTCTCTAGGGAGTTTGGGGCTGAGGTTTGGAGGCTTGCGTCATTAAAGAAAGCGGCTTTGCGCTGGGCTTGTGGAGATCATGTAACTTTTTTGGTCAACATTTTGCGAAGTTTTACAGTAACCCTAAACCCTTTTAGAACACGTATAGATCCCTTTCAGGAACCCTTATGGATCCCTTGAAAGGTACTAAGATTCTGTTGTAGGTTCTGTTTTGGAGCTTTTGGCGGGTTTACAGGTTCATCCTTCGGGGTGCCTTTACGGTTTCAGACTTTGGGCTTAGGGTTTACTTGGAGGTTCATGGGTAGTGGGTTCCGTAAAGGGTCCCTTTAAAGGGATCTATCTATAGGGATTCTATAACGGTATAGGGTTTACTTGGAGGTTCATGGGTAGTTGTAAGCAGAGCTCTAAGTCCCCCAATATGGGTCATAAGTATAGTTACCGTGCTTATAACTCCACTTATAACTACCCATGAACCTCTAAGTAGGGTTTAGGGTTTGGGGGGGAAGGGGGCGGCTTGGGGCGCGCGAGGGGGAGTAGGCTAGGGTTCTCTAGGGTATACTCTACTCAAGAGGGTCCATATACACTCCCATTATAGAGCTAGGGCCCCAAAACCATAATAGGGATGCTTTTTTGACACCTAATTCCAAAATGGTAGCGTGTATATATATATATATATATATATATGGACCTTCTGCGTAGCACGACCAGGATTCGAGTAACCAGCCCCAAGAAACACTATAGCTAGTTAACTCAGGCTTCTACCTTTTTGTCAAAGCTGTCCATATAGTATCCTTGTAGAAACTCTATAGAACCCCTCATAGATCCCTTTCAGGAGCTCTTGAAAGGCTCATTTAAGGACTTGTTCACGTCCTCAGAGATCCCAATATTCCCTTAATTGGGGCATATGCCTTAAAATATAGGGGCCTTAATACTATGGTTTAATAAGGTATATTATTCCTTGTTACAGTAGAAGCCAGAAAGTTGGAATATCATTATCGTAACCCCTTCAAGGTAAATTATATGGGATCCTACCATTAATCCATATTCCAACTTTCTGGAGTTCCCTTTAAAGGGTATTGGGATCTCTGGGTCTCTGTGAAAAGGCCAAGGATCGGCTTCGGCGCGCGCCGGTGACCTGGGGAGCTCGAATGTTTGAACAGTTTGGGTGCAGGGTTTAGGGTTTTGGGGGGCTTAGGGGTTTTAGGGACTTAGGGGTTTAGGGTTTAGGGTTTTGGGGGGCTGAGGGACTCAGGGTTGAGGGGTTTAGAGGTTAGGGGCTTTGGGTTTAGGGGTTTAGGGTTGAGGGGTTTGGGGTTTATCGCAGACACATCAGACAGGAAGCTGACATCCCTCCCGCGACCTAGGCAGCGAGCAAGGAACACGGACATCGAGGCTCTCTACAAAATATTCCGCAAGGCTTAGGGTTTAGGGTTCAGGGCTGAGGGTTGAGGGTTCAGGGTATTAAGGGTTGAGGGTTTAGCCTTTAGGGTTTCGGATTCAGGGCTGAGGGTCTCGGGTTTAGGGTTGAAGGTTTAGGGTTGAGGGTGTAGGGTTTATAGGGTTGAGGGTTTAGGCTGTAGGATTCTGGAAAGAAGGAACGATCTTAGGGATGTCCACTCGGGTCTTACATGGCCTTGACATGATTTCCATGGCGAGAAGAGCACAGACTCATGATTAGGCTCTAACGTCCACCGTGTTTCTGCATATTGTTGTATGCGGTTTGAGGGGACTTAATTGCAAAATAGACAGAAACTAACGCGTAAGGAGCGGACTGCCATCAGTCTGGGTAGCTGCTGCAACCGAGCGCGCACGGACCTGCCGTGATGGTTTCGCCGACATATGTACACTTGCAAAAGCACATACATATATCATATCATATTATGTGCATATGCATGTATGTGCATGAACTACACACATACATATAATCACAGTGTATTATGCGTATAAATATGTACAGTATATATATATATATATATATAGTATATAATACACACGTATAATCTGATAATTGTGTGAATACCTGGCCCTGCAACCCCTGCGGGGCCAGCTTCGGCCTGATTGAACATTTGCCTGTGCACGATTTTGGGTCTATATAGATAACCCCAAGGGTCCAAAGGACCCAATAATGAGGTACTCGGGCTTAGCATAGTGGTTATGTAGGTTATCATTTTGGAGAGTACAGTATATGATAGTTAGGCACTTGGACCCGTAAGGTAACCTCGACCAGGATGCTTCTAACAGGTTCGATCAATCAACTGCGGCCCGCTTCCGTGCTACCCAGGCTCATCCCACAAAGCCATGCACAGCCATGTCAAGCCGAGCCTTCTTCCAAACCACGTACTTAAAGGATCATGGGACTTAGTAACTCGGGTTACAATTAATGTAACTATACTGGTAACTACATATAAACCCAATCAAGGTACTTATAACCTTACTTACTAAGTCCCATGATCCTCCAAGTACAATCGATAAGAGGCCCAACTTCGTGAGTCGCTTGCTTGCCTTTCTAAGCAAGCCAGCCCACCAGGAAGCTCGACATCAAAGCCCAAAGGTATCTGTCAACCCGAAAGGTATGCACACACCTACACAGATGCTGTTCCAGTGCAGTACTGAAACCCGAAGAGAGGCCCTGACAGCTTTAATCCCTACAGCCGAAAATCTCACCTGTAGTTAACCTACCCACTCAGCTCTTTGACCCTGTAAAGGATGTATGGCAGCCTTATCTAACCCTCCCTTGCGAAACCTAGACAGTTCTTCAGCCGGAGTCTTCAATACACCTTACAAACCTTCAGAACCTCCGTGTAGAACCTGTATACCCCAATCAGAAGCCCTGAAGCCCAAAATCCTCGCAACCCTCCACAGAACCTGTATTCATACGACCTTTGCAGAACCCTTGTAGAACCTACACATACCCAATGCTCTAAACCTGAAACCGCAAAAGCCCTAATATAGATGCCTTAATAGCCTTAATAGTTACCTGCACTTTTTTTGAGGGGCTTGGTATAATTATAGTATTCTCTCCCCCAAAGCACTGTTCTAATTATTAAGGCTCCTATATTACAGTACCCTTATAGCATCCCTCATATATAGAGCCCTTTAAAGGGAACCCCCATTCTGATTATTAAGGCTCCTATATTAAACCCTTAAAGTACCCTTACAGTAGCCCTTATATAGAGCCCTTTAAAAGGAACCCCTATTCTAATTATACATTAAACCCTTGATTAAAGTACCCTTCTAGTATCCCAGAAAGGTACCCTTTAAAGGGAACCCTATTGAACCCTCAAGTCCCAACCCTCCCATCTCGAGCGCGCACCGGCGCCGGCCGAGTGGGTCTCGGGGCGGGCCGGGGTGCAGCGAGCCTCGGTGTGGGTCTCGGTTAGGGTTAGGGCTCTTTTAAAGGGATCTATAGGGTTCCTTTAAAGGGATCTACAACAGAATCTATAAGGTTTAGGGTTTTAGGGGTTTAGGGTTTTAGGGTTTTAGGTTTAGGGTTTAGGGTTTAGGGTTTAGGGGTTTGGGGTTTAGGGGTTTCGGGGTTTAGGGGTTTTAGGGTTCACGGTTCGAGGTTTAGGGTTTAAGGGTTGAGGGATAGGGGTTGAGGGCCAGTTCATAAAGGCTGATACGTCTTATCAGCAGGGTTAGCATAATAAGTTTTCCTACGAAGATTTTAGGGTTTAGGGCTGTGGGTTGCCACGGCTTTGGGGTTTGAGGTAGAGTACTTCTGGTCGGTCGGATCCCCGAGGACCAGTTGAAGGCCAACCAATCCTCAAACCGACACCTCCAAACCCTAAACCTTAAGTCCTAAACCCTAAACCCTCAATCCTAAAACCCCAAACTCCAAACCGTAAATCCCGAAACCCTAAACCCTCAAACCGAAAACCCCAAACCTTAAATCCCAAACCTGAAACTCAGGAACTGGATTCTCTGGCCGGACCGACTAAGGGGTTTACGCTTTAGAGAGCAAAACGGCCGTTTTAGGGCTTACCTGGAACCCCCAAAAAAGTATGTAGAAAATTAGCTCTTTATTTATAGGTGTTGGGCAAATGTGTCACCTACATTTGGGGGTTTAGGTAGAGTCTAAAAAAACTCCCTGCGTATCTGACTTGCTAAGTCCGCTGATCCACGGAGGCAGAGGCAGGGCCCCGGGCGCTGCGCGCAAAGCCCGGCACTCTCCATCTCGCTCCTCCAGTGCCTTGGAGGAATCGGGTTGCGATGTAGTTCAGGGTTTAGGGTTTAGGGTTCAGGGTTCAGGGTTTAGGGTAGGGGGTTTTGTGCATGGGGTAAGGTATTTGGTGGAAGGAAATGTAGATTCTCATTTGCTCATCGGGGGCTGTAACACGTAGGGGCCTTGACGATTAGTACATGGCCCGATATTATATTTTAACTTTATTCGGGAGGTTTACTGTGTGAGGTGTTAGGGCTTAGAGTTTTGATGCCGGGGGCTTGTGGAGACAGCAATGCATGAATTTTGATGCGGTCTAGAATAAATAGCTACCTCATCCAGAAAGTGTGGTTTCGGGTTTAGGGCTTAGAGACGTTGCTTGCAGATTGAATCCTTGCGCAAGCTTTGTGTTTCAGGATTTTGTGTGCTTCTGCTCGTTCCCTGGCGGAACGGTGGGCACAGAAAAGGCACACCGAAAGGTGAACAACAGCTCGCAGAAAACGAACTCTGAAGTCTAGAACTTGTCTACAGCATAGGTAGGTTATGGGCAATCACAAATGAGCATCAGCAACCCAAAATCGACACAAAGAAGCCTAAGAAATGATTAGCCCCCCCCCCCCCCCAGTTCTTCGGGGCCCTAATCCAAATCAGAGGACAACGATTAATCACTCAGGGGGTTCTTCGGCGGTCCCATGGTTGACTACTTGGAGGGGCAGCGGACTTAGGAAGTCGTTTATAAGTAGGGTTATAATCGGGGTAACTCCATTTAGGATACTTATAACTCTACTTGTATCCTACTTACTAAGTCCCCTGCCCCTCCAAGTAGCGGCTGCGGCAGTTTGTGAAGACTTGTGCTGTGATCATGAACCTCGCCTGAACCCCCAAAGTATGTAGAATAATAGCCATTTCATGCGTAGGCGTTCGGCCCTGCTATACTTTGAGGGTTCGGGTAAGAACCCAATGAAACCTATCCTTGAGGCTCCAAGTGACCCAAAAGCCGTATGAAGTATGGTCTTTGGGCCCAGAAGCCTTATATATAATGTAAGTCCTTACCTCGACCCCAAAAGTATGTAGAATAACAGCCTTTCAAAGGTTTTGGGCCATTATTCTACCTACTTTGGGGGATTTAGGTAAACCTTAATACCCCAAACCCTAAAAGCCCTAAAAGCCCTAAACCCTAAACCCTAAACCCCAAAACCCCAAAGGTAGAGCCTTAGGGTATGAAAAGGGCTCATGGTTTGGGGCCCGAAGAGAACGTATGCAGGGTTTAGGGTTTAGGGTGTAGGGTGTAGGGTTCAGGGTTTAGGGTTTAGGGTTTATGGTGTAGGGTGTAGGGTTCAGGGTTTAGGGTTTAGGGTGTAGGGTGTAGGGTTCAGGGTTTAGGGTTTAGGGCCCCTGCACCAAGTCCCTAAAACCCAGGTAGATGGGGGGTAAGACTTAAAGAAGCCCTGCCTGGTAAGGGTTGTAAGGTTTAGGATGGTTTAGGGTTTTGGGTTTACTGAACTATGGGGTTTAGGATGGTTTAGGGTTTTGGGTTACTAAACTGTGGGGTTTAGGATGGTTTTAGGGTTTGGGGTTACTAAGCTATGGTGCTATGGCGCGCATGTCATGTACCTAGAAAGTACAGGAGTTCCTTCAGAATTGCCTGGGGGTCAAAACATATACTACATGGCTGTATGGACCCTGAGCAACATGATGATTCCTGGCTTGTGCTTAACGTCAACTGCAGCTGTACCGGCTTATGTCACAACGCCACTACGCCGCCTGATCCTGACGCAATGCTGTGGAAGCAACAGAAGTGCACATGAAACCAAACCCTTGCGCCGTTGTTTGGAGCCTAGACCTAAGCCCTAAACCCGAAAAGCCTAAACCTAAACCCTAAATGCTAAACCCTAATCCCTAAACCCCAAATCCGTTTAGAGAACCCGTGCACCCTCTCTAAACCCTAGACTCTAATCCCTAAACACCAAATCCGTTTAGAGAACCTGGGAACCCTAGCCCAAAACCCAAAACCCTATAGATCCTTCTTATAGAACCCTTGTAGATCCCTTTAAAGGAACCCGGAACCCCTGAAGCCCTAAGCTCAAAACCCTATAGATCCTTTTAAAAGAACCCTAAACCACTGAAGCCCTGAACGCAAAACCCTAAACCCTGAAGCCCTATAGCTCACTTTTAGATCACTTATAGATCCCTTATAGATCCCATATAGATCCATTTACAGGAGCCCTGAACCCTAAACCCTAAACCCCCGAACCCCTCAGTAGACGTGCGAGCATCTCAGCCACCGGCCCGCTTCAGAGTCTCGATGTCTGCAAGGGAGACAGGTAGAGGGGTTAGGCCTTAGGGGTTCATTAAAGGGACCCATGAGGCTTAAATAAGGAGCTTAGGGTTTAGGGTTTAGGATTTCGGGATCTATCGGAGGGGTTTATGGTTTAGGATTTAGGATTTAGGGTTTGGGGTTTAGGGCTGACGTTTTAGGGTTCAACAGGTTGCTAATTCCTTTAAGACCCGGTTGGGGTTTCCGGAATTAGGGGTTAACGGTTAAGGTTCAGGGTGCATCTTTCAGATTCAAGAACCCTCAACCCTAAACCGCCTCAACCCATAAACCCTCAGAGTCTATGACCACCTCATCGATCGAGGACATCGCTGACTCCCGTTTTCGCCCGCTCGCGGCTCTAAGTCAGCACTGGTCCGATCACGGCAAGATGCACGAATTTCACTCTAAACCCTAAACCCTAAAACCCTGAAGCCGTAAAGCTCAGCTCTAAACCCTAATTTTGAAACCACCGCAGCCAAACAAAAACCTAAAGCCCTATAGCCCTAAAACTCTAAACCTTAACCCCCTGAAATTCCTAAAACCCCTAAACCCTAACCCAGAGGGTCCAAGTGCTCCCTATTATAGGACTTTGGGGCCTTTTTAGGTACCCAAAACCATAAATAGGAACTACTTGGACCCTTAGGGTAAACCTTTTCAAGGTGATGCTCACGAATTTATCGCTCGCGCCCTCGTCTATGCGGGGGCGGATGCCCATGGGCGCCAGGATGCGGGGCTTGGGATCCTCGGGCCGTCTCCTGAGGCTTTGATGGTTTCAGGCTCTTTTAAAGGGATCTATAGGGTTCCTTCAAAGGGATCTATAACAGAATCTATAAGGTTTAGGGCTTTAGGGGCTTAGGGTTTAGGGTTTCAGCGTTTAGGGTTTAGGGTGCATGTGGGTTTGGGGTGTGGGGTTTCAGGGTTTAGGGTTTAGGATTTTGGTGTGGTTTTTTGTTTAAAGTTCAGCATGTCGATTTCTGGATGAAGGTTGAGTGTTTAGAATTTGGGGTTTAGTGTTTAGGGTTTGGGGTGTAGGGCTTAGCATTTCGGTTTAGGGTTGAGGGTTTGGGATTTGGCGTTTAGGGTTTAGGACTTAAGTGTTTTAACCCTAGGCATCTAAGGACTCATATATTAAGGCTTTTGGGCCCCAAGACCATGCTGTATACGGCTTTTGGGCTATTTTGATGCCCAGGGTAGCCCCTAAACCCCAAACCCTCTATCCGAAAGCCCTAAACCCTATATCCTAAAGCCCTAAATCGTAACATCCTCCAAGTCTCCCGTCCCCAAAATTTCTTCTTAGGGTTCGGATGCTATGAGCGCTTCTATATTTTAGGCCCTAACCCGTAACATTCTCCCAAGTCTCCTGTCCCTTTTGGGCTATCTTGATGCCCAGGGTAACCCCTAAACCCTAAACCCCTAAACCCTAAACCCTAAACCCCCTAAACCCCTGAACCCTGAACCCCGAAACCCCTAAACCCTAAGACCCTAAACCCTAAGCCCCTAAAACCCTAAACCCTAAACCCTAAACCCTAAACCCTAAACCCCTAAACCCCTAAACCCTAAACCCTAAACCCCTAAGCCCCTAAACCCTAAGCCCCTAAAACCCTAAACCCTAAGCCCCTAAATTCTAAACCCTAAACCCCTAAACCCTAAACCTTAAACTCTAAACCCTAAACTCTAAACCCTAAACCCGTAAACCCCCCTAACATCCGCCAAGGCTCCCGTCCCTTGGGATGTGGTGGACTGGAGGGCTTCGGCTTCCCAGTTAGCTGCAGCCGCTGCTTCAGCCTTCTCTCGACGCCGGCGCTCTTGGGCGTTTAGGGCTTGAGGGGTTTAGGGGTTTAGGGTTTAGGATTTAGGGAGTTAGGGGTTTAGGGCTTCGGGGGCTTAGGGGTTTAGAGTTTAGGGGTTTAGCGTTTAGGGTTTAGGGTTTAAGGCTTTAGGGGTCTAGGAGCTTAGGGGTTTAGAGTTTAGGGGTTTAGGGTTTAGGGGTTTAGGGGTTTAGGGGTTTAGGGCTTTAGGGGTTTAGGGTTCCTTTAAGGGATCTATAACTATAAAGGGCTCTATAACAAGGGTCAAAAGGGGAGCTTGGGGTTGATAAGGGGGATTGAGGGGTTAGGGTTCCAGGGTTCCTTTAACCGGATCTGCAAGGGCTCGCTAAGGGGTATATACGGGTTCTATAACGGAGCTATAGGGTTTCAGGGTTTGGGAGTAAAGGCTGTGGGGCTTAGGGTTTAGGTTTTGGGTTTAAAGGTTTAGGCGGTTTCGGTTTTGGGGTTCAGGCTTTTTGGGGTTTGAGACTTAGAACTGATTTAATGTTTGGGGTTAAAGAACTAACCCTAAACCCTAAACCCACTCATGGCTACTACTTCTCGAGCTATTGGGGCAACTTTTTCGTTACTTGACAAGGGCCCTGTCAAAGTGTCATGAACCAACTTGGACAGCTGGTTGTTTCAAGCATGCTTTACACCAATTTCTTATATGCCCCATAGAGCCCGCGTACAACCATACACAAAACCCTTCTAAAGCCCTTACAACCTACAACAAGGATCCAACCCTTGACCCGTATAAGCCCTTAAACACCTCATAAGCCCAAGTCCAAAATTTCCGATTCCTAAACCCTGAACCAAAAAGCCCAAACCCTAAAACCCTCATACCTAAAGCCGAAACCATCAACCCCAAACAATAGGCCCTAAACCTGAGCCCCTAAGCTATTCCTCAAAAGGGCCCTAAATCCTACATGTAGCCGAAAAAATCTACCTTCTTGGTGTTCCTTGTATGGTTTCGATGTGCACTTCCTGAAGATCTGAAGAAAGCCGGCTTGCTTGGCCACAGGTATCCCTTAAAGGAGCTCTTGTAGGATCCCTTAAACGAGCCCTTAAAGGAACCCTTAAAGGAACCCTTAAACCATCCCATAGAGGATCCCTTAAAAGGATCCCATAAAGGAATCCCTAAAAAAAGGACCCTTCAAGGATCCCATAAAGGATCCCTTAAAGGACCCTCCCTTTAAAAAAAGGATCCTTCAAGGATCCATAAAGGAGCCCTCAAAAGGATCCCTTAAAGGAATCCGAAAAGGAACCCTTCAAGGATCCCATAAAGGAGCCTTTAAAAGGATCCCTTAAAGGACCCTCCCTGTAAAAAAGGACCCCGGAGCCGGTCGCGGATCTCCGACTCATCGCTCGACTCGGAGACATCGTTCCTGGGCTTCTTGTCAAGGACTTTAGTCTAAGCTACCATAGCAGGGATCTACAATGGTTCCTTTAAAAGGATCTGTAAGGGTTCTTATTAAGGAATCTAGTTTAAGTCACCATAGCAGGTTAGGGTTTAGGGTTTAGGGATAAGGGTTTAGGTTTTAGGGTTTTGGGTTTAGGGATAAGGGTTTAGGGTTTAGGGTTTAGGGGTAAGGGTTCCTTTAAAGGGATCTATAAGGGTTCCTTTAAGGATATAGGAGTTTGAGGTTGAAGTTACCATAATAGGGATCTATAGTAAACAATAAGGTTGCCTTAGTACGGTAGCTTAAACTAAAGGCCTTAACCCACGAAAACCCGGCAACAAAAAAAAACAAACACAACACAAACCCCTAAACCTGAAGTTAATATGGCTTCTTTATTGCGGTAGCTTAATTTAAATCCTCTAACCCCGAAATCCCTATTACAAGAACCCAGGTTCAGGCCGTCGTTGAGGCCAGCGAGGCCAGTCAGCAGGGCATCCTCCACTTCGTAATCCTCTGGGGCTTGGGCCCTTTTGGGGGTTCCTTTAAGGATCTAGGGGGGTTCCTTTAAACGGATCTATGGGCGTTCCCTTAAGGGAGCTGTGGGATTTAGGTTTTTTACGGCTTTAGGTCTTAGGGTTTACTCAGAGTGCTTTTGTTTTTCAGAGCCTGGAAATTCTCGATGTACGTGCCTTGATTAATCATTAGAAGGGCTTCGGGGGAGAGGGGCGGGTGCTATTTTCTACGAGCTATATATGGACTATAACGTCGCACCGACTTGCAACCCGCTAGGTGTTTAGTTTGTACTTGGAGGATCATGGGACTTAGTAAGTAAGGTTATAAGTACATTAATTAGGGTTATAAGTAGTTATAAGTATAGATACCCTAATATATAACCCTAGTTGCTGCGTCCCATGATCCTTTAAGTAGGGTCTAGAGTCTAGAAATTCATGGGTTCCGGATTATAGAGGCGCCGTGTTCTGGCATGCGAAAGAAATATGGTACGGTTGATGATATAAATCCTGCATGACCTTAAGGGCCCTAAACTATGGGAATTATGGTATATTCCTTATTATTATGGGTAATGCAGGATTTATATCATCAACCGTAGTTTCCGAAAATGGGGGACCCTAATATAGCAGCCTAAATAGTAGGATCCACAAAAACAAACCCAAAAATAAACCAAACATAAAACACCCCTAATGTTCAGAAACTCCCAACCCCTATAGAGCCCTTTACAGGAACCCTTATAGTACTCTTTCTGTAACCCTTTGAAGGAACCCCAAGGTGCCGAGTCAGGGCAGGGGTCATAAGCACGATCCCGTGACTTCGTCGACCCGAAGATCAAAGGGGAAAAGGAGGGACCCTTAATGGGGACCCCTACCCATAGGGAAGAGGGTTCCTTTAAAGGGGTCTAGAAGCACTACTATGAGGGGCTACATTGAGGGCTTAGGGTTTAGGGTTTAGAATATAATGAGCTATATAATGGGGGTATGATAGGTATATACCTAGGGGTCCTTATTAAGGGTCCCTCCTTTTACCCTTGGAGTCTGGACACAAAACCCTAAACCCTGACCCTTAAACCCTATAAGCCCTACAACCCCCAAACCCAAAATCCTGAACCCTAAACCCCCTGAACCCTAAACCCCAAGCCCTAAACCCTAGGAGTCCTCATCCGCCTCCTCTTCTTCGTCAAAGCCCGGGTAGAGCAGCAAGGCGGGACTAGGAGGGCATTTCGCACTCTTCTTCTCGCGCGAGACCTTCTCACCCGTGAGCTCGTGCACTCGGGCATCCGAGATCACCTCGGCTCCGTGCGTTGGGTTGAGAGTACGAGGGAGGGGGTGGCGGGTTAGCTTAGGGTTTGGGAGTGTAGGTTAGACCCTGAAGTACTGAAAGACGCACGGCTTCAAAGCCTAGAAGGCTCAAAGGACTTAGAAAGTGGGGTGATGAGTATAGCTACCTTGTTTATAACCCTAGTTACTAAGTCCCATGATCATTCTTAGAAAACTCAGCAAAGCCCCAGGCCTCCACCCGATACTCCTTGGCCCGTCGGTGCGACGACGTCGACCGCGGACGTGCTTGAGAGTCTGCCGGAGGGGCCTGGAGGTGTTACCCTAGGGATCTAAGGACTCATATAGGGTTCCTTTAAAGGGATCTATAAGGGGTCCGAAAGAGGGATCTACATGGTTTAGGGATCTAAGGACTCACATATTAAGGCTTTTGGGCTGAAAAGCCATACTACATAAGGCTTTTGGGCTATTTTGATCGCTAGGGTTAGTTGGTTTATCTTTTGTCTCCATCGCAATCCTTTTTTTGGAGGGCTTGACCAGTTCTGTCAAAGAGGATCCTTCAAGGTACCTAAAAAAGGAAATACAATGGAAACTCTAGGGAAGTATTCCTACTGTGTTTTTTGCGATCTGTGTGGTGCGGAAGGGAGAAATGCTCTCGACAAGCCTCGGGATTGAGGCGGTGTGCAAGGACATGTGTCTTGCAGACTAAGGGGTTTCGGGTTTCAGGTTTGGGGGAAAGGGGGTCTGTTTGACTCCGGTGCATGTAATATGAAGTGCCTTGTCTAGTTCACTTCAGTACACTTCATTACATGAAGTGGAGTACGTGGATCTGTGAATTTCCGGAGAACCCCTACAGACTCACCAATACAACCCCTAAACGTATCAAGATCCATTGAAGTCGAAAAGGAAATCCTGCTTACAGTCTCCACTGCAGCTCTTCTTATGGCTGACCAACTTCATGTTTAGGCAATGGGGAGCCGTGGGCAGTTACGGTCACGGGTAGGTCACGGGGGTGCTTTGGGGTTCGGCTTCAGGGCCATGGGTTTGGAGGTTTGGTTTGGATGGACTTCACCAGAGGCTCCGCGAGACCCCTACTGAAAATATAAAGATTCCTAAAGCTGCTTATATGCTTTCGCATATCGGGTCTCAAGTTGTGACTTGGGCTCTGAAGTGGCCATGGCAAACACCGGGAATACAGCAGGAGTCCAGTCAGCAGCATATGGGGTTCTTTGAGGGCTTAGGGTTTAAGGTTTAGGGTGGCTTCCTTAATGGTCTGTCAGGGCGTGGAGGTTCCGGGGTTTTGGGGGATAGGGGCCTTCCTGATTCCAAAAGAGTTTCGGGGCATACTACACTCTACAATGGTAAACTCATATAGGTACTATGTGGACATGATCGTGGCAATGAGAATTCAGATCCTTATAACAGTTTACTGTGAACTTTCTTTGTATGCGGAAACCACTTCTGCTGCATGACAGTGCCTAGCCTACAATTGCCATACATGCATATAGATGGTTGTCAAAATTATGGTCTCTTTTTGATCCCATTATAATTTACCCCTAAACCCTAATCCCTAAACCCTAAACCGTTCCTAGAATACGGCACCGATTATTTAGGGTATCCAAAAAAGGGACAACCACCCATATGACAAACCGGAAGCTCCCAAAACCCTAAACCCCATAGATCCCTTATAGGAACCCTTAAAGGATCCCTTTAAAGGAACCCAAATGCATATTACGGGATAGGAAGGGCCGAGAACCTGAAGAGTCAGCCTGAAAAACCCTAAACCCCCAAACCCAAGACTTTAAACCCGAAACCCACAAACCCTAAACCCTAAACCCCCAAACCCTAGGCCCTGGACTCTAAACCCCTAAATCCTTAACTCTAAACCCCCAAAACCTTATAAGCTAAACCCAGGCCCCGAAAGATGTACCACCTGGAGACCCAGGGTTCAGGGTTTAGGGGTTTAGTTTAGGGGTTTAGGGTTTAGGGGTTTAGGGTTTAGGGGTTTAGGGTTGGGGGGGTTTAGGGTTGAGGGGTTTAGGGTTTAGGGGGGTTTAGGGTTGAGGGGTTTAGGGTTGAGGGGTTTAGTTTAGGGTTTAGGGTCACAAGCCGCATCCAAGGTGCCACGATGCGAACTGGGCTGCTTTGCCTTCGCCATAGGCCCCATAGTAGTAGTAGTAGTAGTAGTAGTAGTAGTAGTAGTAGTAGTAGTAGTAGTAGTAGTAGTAGTAGTAGTAGTAGTAGTAGTAGTAGTAGTAGTAGTAGTAGTAGTAGTAGTAGTAGTAGTAGTAGTAGTAGTAAGAGTAGTAGTAGTAGTAGTAGTAGTAGTAGTAGTAGTAGTAGTAGTAGTAGTAGTAGTAGTAGTAGTAGTAGTAGTAGTAGTAGTAGTAGTAGTAGTAGTAGTAGTAGTAGTAGTAGTAGTAGTAGTAGTAGTTCGTTTTGGGGATTACCTTATAGGATTCTATATATGAACCCCGAAACGAAACTACTTTGGGGCCTTAGGGCAGTTACTTTACTTAGAAAGAATCCTAAGGAAAAGTATTCCTAACCTACTTAGGCAAGCTTCTATGTTACGAGGATCCGTGCCCAAGACCTATGCGCCCCACTGTAGGCGTAAGCTTGATAAGCCCGTGGCCAATCTTAGATAAAGAGTTTCCACATACTTACAACAGCACATAAACATTAAACAACACACATGAGCTCATAGAATCGTTGCTGGGTCCCGTATACTTGCAGGATCATTGGACTTAGTACGTAAGATGACAAGTACCTTAGCCTTAATCGGGGTCATACGCCTTACTTGTAACCCTCGATACTGAAATGGGAGTTTCCGAAAACGAAGGGTACCTCATTTTGGGGTGCTTATTATAAGGATCCTGCTATTTAGGGTACTACTATATTAGGGCCCCATGTTCGGAAACGCCCAACCCTGAACCCTAAACCCTTAATAGAACCCTTATAGATCCCTCAAAGGAACCCTTAAAGGGTCTGTCTTTTCGGAAACTCCCAACCCTAAGCACTAAACTAAACCCTTAATGGAAGCCTTATAGATCCCTTAAAGGAACCCTGAAAGGGTCTGTCAGTCTTTTCAGAAACTCCCACATACCCAGAGAGCCCAATACCCCTTAATTAAGGAATAAGGAATATATAGCTTAAACCATAATATGAATCCCTACATAATTTAAGCCATATTCCTGAATTAAGGAGTATTAAGCTCTCTGGAGGCGAGCCAACTTCAGAGGAAACTCGGTCCATTTTTGGGTCCTTAACATGATACGGCACCTAATACTTAGGGTACCCCAAAAGGGACCTTAATTTTGACAACCACCACTCCCAGATAGGAGTTTCAGAAAATAGGGGACCCTGATAGAATACCCTAAATAGTAGGATCCCTATTATAAGGACCCCAAGATAAGGTACCCCCAATTTTCGGAAACCCCCATATACCCTAAACCCGATAGATCCCTTAAAGGAACCCTTAAAGGAACCCCTTATTGGATCCCTTAAAAAGGGTACCCCTAATTTTCGGAAACTCTGAGATAGGACCCAACCTCGGCTGTCTCAGCTGCGTTGGTGGGGAGCAAGGCGCTACCTCCCGAAAGACTCGCACGGATTAAGCTTTTGGGTTTAGGGTTGGGGTTTAGGGTTTAGGGTTTAGGGGTTTAGGGGTTTACAGTAGGGTTGGGGTTTACAGGTTTTTAAGGGCTTAAGAGGTTTTAGGGGCTTTAAAGGTTATTAAGGGCTTTAAGGGTTTTTAAGGGCTTTTAATAGGGTTTAAGGTTGGGGTTTTAGGGTTGAGGGTTTAGGGTTGGGGTTTAGGGTCTGGGTTTTTAGGGTTGAGGGTTCAGGGTTTAGGGTTGGGGTTTTAGGGTTGAAGGGGTTTAGGGTTTTAGCTAGCCTGTACCCACCAAAACCCGCGTAAACTCAACCGTAAACCCTAAACCCTGGAACTTGCCTCGTTCAACTCCTTGAGAAGGTGCCTGAAGGAACCCTGAACCCGCTAGCTCTAACCCCAACACTCAACCCTGGAACTCGCCTCATTCAACTCCTTCAAAGGTGCCGCCCAGCTCGGGCGAGGGCCCGGACGCTCGCCGTCAACTCTGCCTCCTCTGTTGAGCTTCGGGGAAATGGGCCAAAAACACCCCTTGAGGATCCATGTGTTGCGTACGGCCCGCACTCAGTAATAGTTGAATAATATTCATAATACAGATATATTAGGACCTTAATAGTAGCCCTATTATAGACTCTTACTGTATGGGGGCAGTACCTAATCCATGTACCTTAAGGCTTCCTTTGAAAGGCTCCTTGAAGGGCTCGTTGGAGCAAGCTATAGGGGCTATATACGGGGTAAATTTTCAAACTGGCACTCTAAGACTCCATGTGCCTATAGTAGTTCCGATAAGGGTTCCTTTAAGGGTTCTATAAGGGCTTTAGGGTTGCGGGTTCCAGGATCCATGTACCTATTATATAGTCTACTTAGGAAGCTTAGCAGTTAAAGGGGTTCGTATATAGGCACTTTAAGGCCTACGTACATATTAGCCTTGTATTGTGCGAATCTTAAGCATGATCAGCATAATGAAATAGACAATCTAATTCATAGCCCGAATTCCAAAACAGGACCTCGCAAAGCCACCTTGAACCCGAAAAATGTCCCCAATGATAGGGGGCTCCTTCAAACTACCCCCAGACCCTAACTCCTAAACCCTAGGTGCGAATATTAAACTTTTAATTTAACCCCAAACCTAAACCCCAAACCCCAAACCCTAAACCCTAAACCCTAGACCCTAAACCTTAAACCCTAGATCCAAAACCCTAAACCCTACACCCTAAACCCTAAACCCTAAACCCCAAACCCTAAACCCTCAAGAAGGTGATAAATAGAAATTGCTTGTCTTTGTCAGTAAGTACGGCTGAAGCGTAGCATCGGAAAACCCAAAATCGAATGAGACGGCAAAAGTGGAAACACGTAGGAGGCGAAGAACGGAACAAGCTTGATGATATATGAAGTTTTAGAAAACCTGGAACCCAGGCATTTCAAACCCACAGCTCAGCCCCGGACTAGTCTTGTAACGTTCTCCCGCAGCTGAACGCAATCCCACCAGCGTGTTCAACAAGCATCTTTTCTTTGTTGCCTTGACAAATGCAAACCAGCGTGTTCAACTAGCATCCTTGTTTTCGCCTTAACCGATGCAAGGAAGCCAGCGTGTGCAACTAGCATCCTTGTTGTTGCCTTGGCGAAAGGAAACCAGCGTGTTCAAATAACATATTCGCTTATGCCTTGACAAATGAAAACCAGCGTGTCCAACTAGCATCTTTTTTGTTACCTTGACAAATGGATACCAGCGTGTTCAACTAGCATCCTGGTTTATGCCTTAGCAAATGGAAACAAGCGTGTTCAACTAGCATCCTTGTTTTTGCTTCGGCTAGGGGAAAAAAGCGTGTGCAACTAGCATCCTCGTTTTTGACTCAGCAGGGGGAAACCAGCGTGTGCAACTAGCATCCTTGTTTTTGCCTCGGCAAAAGGAATCCAGCGTGTGCAACTAGCATGCTTGTTTTTGCCTTGGCAGATGGAAACCAGTGTTCAACTAGCATCCTTGTTTTCGCATTGGCAGATGGAAACCAGCGTGTCCAACTAGCATCATTGTTTTTTGCCTTGACATATGGAAACCAGCGTGTGCAATTAGCATCCTTGTGGTTGCCTTGGCAGAAGGAAACCAGCGTATTCAACTAGCATCCTTGTTGTTGCCTTGGCAAATGGAAACCAGGTGTTCAACTAGCATCTTTGCTTTTTGCCTTGGCAAGTGGAAACCAGCGTGTTCAACTAGCATCTTTGTTTTGGCTTTGGCAAATGGAAACCAGCGTGTGCAACTAGCATCCTTGTTTTTGCCTTGCCAGATGGAAACCAGCGCGTTCAACTAGCATCCTTCTTTTTGGTTTGGCAAAAGGAATCCAGCGTGTGCAACTAGCATCCTTGTTTTTGCCTTGGCAACTGGAAACCAGCCTGTGCAACTAGCATCCGTCTTTTTGCCTCGGCAAAAGGAAACCAGCGTGCGCAACTAGCATCCTTGTTTTTGTTTCAGCATGAGGAGACCAGTGTGTTCAACTAGCATCCTTGTTTTGGCATCGGCATAAGGAAACCAGTGTGTGCAACTAGCATCCTTGTTTTTTGCCTTGGCAAATGGCAACCAGCGTGTTTAACTAGCATGCTTGCTCTTGCCGTAGCAAATGGAAACCTGCGTGTGCAACTAGCATCCTTGTTTAATTTAATTTGCATTAGCAAATGGAAACCAGCGTGTGCAACTATGCAAAGATACGGAGTTCATGGCTGGACGTTGGTGTTACAAACTTACAGCGTCCTTGAACTTTGCAAGGTCTGTACCATACAAAGATACGGAGTTCATGGGTGGACGTTGGCGTTACAAACTTACAGCGTCCTTGAACTTTGCAAAGTCGATACCATACAAAGATGCGAAGTTCATGGGTGGACGTTGGCGTTACAAACTTACAGCGTCCTTGACACTTGCAAAGTTCGTAACATACAAAGATACGAAGTTCATGGGTGGACGTTGGCGTTACAAACTGAAAGTGTCCTTGTAATTTGTAAGGTCTGTACCATGCAACGATACGGAGTGCATGGGTGGACGTTGGCGCTACAAACTTACAGCCTCCTTGAAATTTGCAAAATCTGTACCATGCAACGATACGAAGTTCAGGGGTGGACGTTGGCGTTACAAGCTTACAGAGTCCTTGAAATGTGCAAGGTCTGTACCATACAACGATCCGAAGTTCATGGGTGGACGTTGGCGTTACAAACTTACAGCGTCCTTGAAATTCGCAAAGTCTGTACCATACGAAGATACGAAGTTCATGAGCGGACGTTGGCGTTACAAACTTACAGCGTCATTCAAATTTGCAAGATCTGTACCGTCAAAGATACGGAGTTCATGGGTGGACGTTGGCGTTACAAACTTGTAGCGTCCTTGAACTTTGCAAAGTCTGTATACCATATACAAAGATACGGAGTTCTTGGGTGGACGTTGGTGTTACGAACTTACAGCGTCCTTGGCTCACAGATGTCTATAGTTTTGGCTTCAGTTGTAGTGACCTCGGAAGGCGTGACCGCCTAATGGCTGACTAACTCGTCTATGCGTGCCTTACACCTTTCGCATTGCCGCATCCTCTTCAAGCTGGTCTACGAACTCCGAGCGCACACGCAAGTATTGCTGCAATCTGGTAATGTTGCCTCTGATGTCTGTTGTGTGGTTTGGTCTGAAATAGGTGATATGGTCTGCCAAGCGTTAGTGTCAGTATGTAGCTCGACAGTTCTCTAGCGCCCACTTCAAACTAATGGTTAAGATTGTAGCTGAAGCCTGCGTAGTATGTAAAGAATTGTCTGTTGACCACGCAAACCTATTCTCTGGAACATCCGGACGTCCAGTTTGTGAAACGCTACGGGAGCGGGCTGTGCAGGACCGACATCCAAGTCTCCCGACCGCTGCTGGGCCCTTTTGTGTTGACCGCGTTTCGGAAATCTGCTGCCGACACCTCCAAGCAACCAATACGGGCGAAGCGAAGCATCAAGTAGATCTGCCCGGCCTGCCACCAGTTCTCAACCTTCTTGTGCAGCCGCCGCTCCAAGCGGAGCCGGAGGAAGGCACTGATCTCCTTGAGAGGTGTCCTGTGCTTTTTCCTGCAGAAGTGTACAGGTTCACGAATCTCTTGGCACATGGTGCATCATTATGCTGATCGCTTAATAAGGCAGTCCTTGCTTCATAGGGCGCCTCGGGCGGATCATGCAGCGCCAGGCGCATGGCTCGGCCTAGCAAACACGCAGCGACACATAAAGTCGAACCCGAACGACATCGGGAACAGATGCCTGCTTCGCGTCCGAGGACAATCCGTCCTTCGGGAAACCAGATACCGCCCATGACGGTTTGCCCACCGGTAGCTTCCTCCAGCAGTGGCGCCTGAGTTGCATCTTCAGCCAGTGTCCGGCACTCAGTAGCAATGTAATGCATGGACATCCATAGGATAGCGACAGACGCGAGCTCTGCAACCAAGGAGCATAGTGGCTGAGCACTTTGTCTCGGTTCATCCGGATGACGGGGGCCCTTCTTGCCGGGACTGGATTATCTGCACCGTGCTTCCGCTTCCTGAACGTGCGATGTGACGAACACTGCATGTTGCTAAATCACCACAAGAAACAGTGCACGTTGCTATACATCATCACACACTGGCTTCATGCTTCAGAACTTCGCAACAACTACCAACATGCGCAGCTAGACACAGTGAGGCAAACCTTCCTGCATTTTCTGACAACTGTTCAGTCCGGCCGTGCCTGCACTCCTCAAGTTGCGGTGATTCGATGCGGAGTTGCCCGGTGATGGTGTCGGAGCACCTCTACGTGCAGAGATGTTAAATGCCGATGTTACAAAAGTCACGCTAAGCACTTCTAGCGGCCAGCCTGACAAGCTCCTTGCTGACTTCCTTGTCTTTTGCCAGTCGCCTGCACTTCTTGACGGCGTCTTTTGGCCTCGATAGAGTGCGGGGATGCAACAACTCAAGATAAAGATTGGTGGGGCTGTCGACCCACAGCATATCATGCCCCTTAACAGAGCGCGTCGAGAACAAGATGCAAACTGAGCCGCATTATGCGCAAAGAAATTTGCTAAGATGGCATCGTGGAAAAAACTCGCCGGGACCCTCGCCTGTTCAGACACGAGCGAGGACAGACGTTAGTACACGGCGACGATCTCTTCAGTTCGCGATAGTCGTTCCAGCCCACCGCCTGCATCCAGCGCCTTCGTGACAAAGCGCTCCGACAGTATGGCTGCCATCCCCCGTACCGGCATAGTGCTCATGGTACAGGTGTGGTGAAGAAGCTCGGCACCTCCAACGGACAAACCGCGCTTCAGTTACTAAGCGCGCAGAAGATAGCGAACATGCAAGTCCACAACGACTGGCACCAAAAAGCAGGCTAGCTGCTTCGTTCATCGCTTGTGTCTGTCTTGAAGGGAGTGCACGGTTTCTGGAACTCTGCCAGCAGCTGCTTCTCAATGTCGGAGACAGGTACCGCAGCCGCCTTGTCCTGCAATTCGGGTCTTCATCGATCAGCTATATATGTGCAACTATGTGCCAAAGCCATTTCATGGCAGTGCCTTCGTGAACTTCAGAAGATCTGAATCTAGCAGCGGCTTCCAAAAGCAGAAAAAGTTGTCGTCACCGTCAAGGTCGCCCCCGGCCAACTCCTGAGGTGAGTCGTGGTCAGGAGCAACGCTGTTCGAAGGAGTGACAGAAAGAAAAGACACCATACCCTTTTCGACCGAAGAAACCCGTCAGACATAGTCTGGAGTAGCAGGAGCCGAGGCAAACACTCAGCATTGCAGACGTGGGTACAAGACACAAGTTCCAGTGGAACAACGCTTCATTCTGGGCGTCCGAATTCACACCGCCGTCGCACGAGAGGGCCCCAGTAGCAGCCCCCCAAATCAGGCCCCAGCAGCCACAGCCGTCCCAGCACCCCAGCAGCCCCAGCAAACAACGCAACCCAGCAGCCAGCCCCCCTAGCGCCCCCAGTTCCCCCACCAGCCCCGGCAGCAGCCCCCCAAACTTTCGTTCAAAACGTTTCGTTCAAAAGAATTTTGGGACTCAATTTCTATGATGGTTCGACCCCAGCCCCAGTCCCAGCCCGACCCCAGCCCCAGCCCTCCCATCCCAGCTATGGCCCCCTCCCCCCCCCCCAAACTGAAAAGTTTCGTTGAAAACTTTCGTTGAAAACGTTTTTGGCACCCAAACCCTTAACAATTTCTATAAACCCTAAACCTTTAAACCCTAGACCCTAAACCCTAAACCCTAGACCCTAAACCCCAAACCTTAAACCCTATGACCCTAAACCCTAAACCCTAAACCCCAAACCCCAAACCCTAAACCCTAAACCCCAAACCCTAAACTGCCGAGAGCGCCGCTGACCATTTGCATGGGCGGCCCTGCCCTGCCCTGCCCTGCCCTGCCCTGCCCTGCCCTGCCCTGCCCTGCCCTGCCCTGCCCTGCCCTTCCCTGCCCTGCCCTGCCCTGCCCTGCCCTGCCCTGCCTTGCCTTGCCCTGCCCTTCCCTGCCTGCCCTGTCCTGCCCTGCCCTGCCCTGCTCCTGCCCTGCCTGCCTTGCCCAGCCCTGTGCTGCCCTGCCCTACTGCCTTGCTGCTGCTTCTGCCCTGGCCTACTCGTCGCCCTGCCCTGCCTTGTTCACACTTCGACAAGCAAGTTGTTTGTTGGAAACGCTTTTTTCGACGAGCGGCCGGCACAGGCCGCGAGGACCCACAACCCGACAGCAATCCATTGCAGCTGTGATTTCTGGAAAACTATTGTTGTCTACATGTCGAGCTGCGAAAGGAAGCAGAGAGCAAGAAAGCCCCCCTTGAGGGGGGTTTGGGGGGTGAACCCTAAACCCTAATTGAGAATAGTTGGGGTGGTTGGGGCGGGACTACATGCTGACGCAAGCGCGCGATTAGTGGGCGCACCCCCTATTCCTAAAGTAAAAGGCGCACCCACCGCGCGCCCGCATACTATTACACACCCTAGACCCTAAACCCTAAACCCTAAAGCCTAAACTCAAAGCTTAAGCCTGAATGCTCAGCTTAAGCCTTACTACTCACAGGAGCGTACTACACCTTGTTCGGGAAGAGAACGAAAGACTTTCTAGTCTTTACGAGGTATATGGTAATTATAGACATAATTACTTCCATTTACTAGTAAGCTCAGTAACTGATTACACGCATTCCGTAATATAATGAGATATATTAACACCCTAAACCGGTCTTTCTAACCATTCGATCCCTCGAGTGCTCGTGTGTGCCCAAGCGGGTCGGGGCCACATTCTGCAGCAAAACAGGGCCGTTCTTTTCGTGTGGCTGCTCTAAACCATCCGGGGTCCAGGTGTGCCCAAGGCGGTCAAGCCCACATTCTGCAGCAAAACAAGGTCGTTCTTTTCGTGCGGCTGCTCTTGGCCACCTACCTCATCCCTAAACCGGTTTTCTAAATTTAAGTCGCGCTTGTCCTTTTCGGAAAAGGACAACCAGCTCTTAAATCTAGATTCTCTACATTTAGTCGCGCTTGTCCTTTTCGGAAAAGGACAACCAGCTTTAAATTTTAGATTTTCTACATTTTGGCCTCCGGAAATTGAGAAAATTGCTGGTGATTTTCAAGTGACAAATTCTGTTCATAAAATGTGCCCTTTAAACAAAGCCGGCTGCGAATCTCGAGGTGCCCCCCTTTCTTTTCGTGTGGCTGCTCTTAGCCGCCTTCCCAATCCCTAAACTCCGTCCCTCGGAGCTCGGATCAAAAAATGGACCCTCGAGTGCTCGTGTGTGCCCAAGCAGGTCGGGGCCACATTCTGCAGCAAAACAAGGGCCGTTCTTTTCGTGTGCCAGCTCTAAAATCTAGATTTTCTACATTTAGTCGCGCTTGTCCTTGTCGGAAAAGGACAACCAGCTCTAAAATTATTACAATCTAGATTTTCTACACTTAGTCGCGCTTGTCCTTTTCGGAAAAGGACAACCAGCTCTAAATCCTAGATTTTGTACATTTAGTCGCGCTTGTCCTTTTCGGAAAAGGACAACCAGCTCTTAAATTCGAGATTCTCTACATTTAGTCGCGCTTGTCCTTTCAGGAAAAGGACAGCCAGCTTTAAATTTTAGATTTTTTACATTTTTGCTTCCGGAAATTTGGAAAATTGCTAGTGATTTTCAAGTGGCAAATTCTGTTCATAAAATGTGCCTTTTAGACAAGGCCGGCTGCGAATCTCGAGGTGCCCCCCTTTCTTTTCGTGTGCCTGCTCTTAGCCGCCTTCCCAATCCCTAAACTCCGTCCCTCGGAGCTCGGATCAGAAAATGGACCCTCGAGTGCTCGTGTGTGCCCAAGCAGGTCGGGCCACATTCTGCAGCAAAACAAGGGCCGTTCTTTTCGTGTGCCAGCTCTAAAATCTAGATTTTCTACATTTAGTCGCGCTTGTCCTTTTCGGAAAAGGACAACCAGCTCTAAAATTACTAAAATCTAGATTTTCTACATTTAGTCGCGCTTGTCCTTTTCGGAAAAGGACAACCAGCTCTAAATCCTAGATTTTGTACATTTAGTCGCGCTTGTCCTTTTCGGAAAAGGACAACCAGCTCTTAAGTTCGAGATTCTCTACATTTAGTCGCGCTTGTCCTTTTCGGAAAAGGACAGCCAGCTTTAAATTTTAGATTTTTTTGCATTTTTGCTTCCGGAAATTTGGAAAATTGCTAGTGATTTTCAAGTGACAAATTCTGTTCATAAAATGTGCCTTTTAGACAAGGCCGGCTGCGAATCTCGAGGTGCCCCCCCTTTCTTTTCGTGTGCCTGCTCTTAGCCGCCTTCCCAATCCCTAAACTCCGTCCCTCGGAGCTCGGATCAAAAAATGGACCCTCGAGTGCTCGTGTGTGCCCAAGCAGGTCGGGGCCACATTCTGCAACAAAACAGGGCCGTTCTTTTCGTGTGCCTGCTCTAAACCATCCGGTGCCTATGGGTGCCCAAAGCGGCCGAAGCCACATTCTGCAGCAAAACAGGGCCGTTCTTTTCGTGTGGCTGCTTTAAACTCAGCCTGAACCTTCGGCGATTGGAAAACTGGTGCTGATTTTGGTGTACCAAATTCTGTTCATAAAATGTGCCTTTTAATGCAGGGCAGGTGCGAATCTCGAGGTCTCCTCCTTTCTTTTCGTGTGGCTGCTCTTAAAGTTGTCATCGCCGCCGTCACGGTGGAAAGACTCTCCGCCTGCCTGTAGCTGCATGGGTATTTCCTTCGTGTTGGACGCTTAAGGACTTAAGCTAAGGACAAATGCTCTGGGTGGGTTGTGGGGGATCTATATCGAGGTCCACGGACGTGACGAACTCTCTTACGCAAAACAACTCCGACGTCCGTCCTACATTCTTTTTACCGCAACAGCTTGGTCGACACACCCTAAACCCCAAACCCTAAACCCCAAACCCTAAACCCTAAACCCCAACCCCTAAACCCTACGCCCCACACCTGCGCCCCGGTTTCCTCCCGTTGCCACGGCCCCCGTAGTAGCGACCTGCCGACCGGTCTCTCCATGGCGCACCTCCTTAGCTTGGGAGCTTCCCAAAATTAGGGGGACCTTACATTCCCTTTAAAGGGCTACTATAAGGGTACTACAAGGGTTCCTTTAAAGGGATGGCGGACCTCCTTAGCTTGGGAGTTTCCGAAAATTAGGGGTACCCTGTAGTAAGGTATTAGGGCTACCTTTGGGTTCCTTAAAGGGATCTATAAGGGTTCCTATAAGGAATCTATAGGGTTTAGGGTTTAATTATAACCTACTTACTAAGTCCCATGATCCTCTAAGTAGGGGTACCTCATTTTGGGGTCCTTATAATAAGGATCCTACTATTAAGGATACTATATTAGGGTCCCCTAGTTTTCGGAAATCCCCACTTGTAGACTCATGGATCCTTTGAGGAACCTTCAGGGGATCCTCAAAGGGGCCCTGAAGGGATCCTTTAAGGAATCCTTAAGGGATCCTTCAAGCGGAGTCCTGAAAGGGTGGTCCTTAAAGGGATCCTCAACGGGGTCCGTAAATTAAGGGGGTCCTGAGAAGGGGGTCCTGAAAAGAGGTCCCAGAAGGGGCGTCCTTAAAGGGTTCTATATGAGGGAGGATCATGGGGCTTAGTTCGTAAGGTTCTTTACGGGATCCTTAAAGGGGTCCTCAACGGGATCTATATGCGTTTTGTAAGGGAAGATCACGGGATGTAGAAAGTAAGGCCTGAAGTACCTTGATTGGGGTTAGAAGTCATGACAAGTATCGTAGCCTTAATTACAACCCGAATTACGAACATTAAGCACGGCTCCACTTTCCAAGCGAACAAAAGCTAGGAGCCTTTGTAGTTTAGACCCTTGGGACAAGAGAAAGGTAAGAAGGTCCCTAAACCCTAAACCCTAAACCCTATAAACCCTAAACCCTATAAACCCTAAACCCTATAAGCCCTAAACCCTAAACCCTATAAACCCTAAACCCTATGGTTCCCCCCAAAAGGTCGAAGGCCGCTTCCTTTACTGCAAAGGCTCCCTTGGCGGCGGGGATGTCGTGGCGTTGCGCCGGGGCCGCTGGGCGCTTGGGCTCTGGCCCCGCCTTTGGTTCCGGTCGGGCGCGCCGAAGGGGTTCCATCCTGGGTTCTTGTTAAGGAACTTAACTTAGCCTAGCTTAAGCTACCATGAAAAGGAAAACCATATTACTTACTATAGATCCCTATTATGGCAACTCTTGTTCTGGAACTTGCTTGCTGCAAAAGTTGTCAAAACAAGAAACCTTAGGATTTAGATTCCTTTAGTAACGTATAGTATAGATTCCTATTTTGGCAACGCATAATGTACTTTTTCATCTCATTACTAAGACTAAACCAACCCCTAAACCCTAAACCCTAAACCTCTGGGTCTTGAAGAAGAGCCCAGTATCGGCCGGGGAGTTGCGGGGAGTAGTCTGCAGACCTCGAAGTTCTCAACGGTTGCAGGGGCCTTGGCTGTTCAGTAACCCAGCCACGGTTTAGGGTTTAGGGTTTAGGGTTTATGTTTAGGGGTTTAGGGGCTTAGGGTTTAGGGGTTTAGGGTTTAGGGATTAGGGTTTAGGGCAACAGGAACCCAGAAACCAGAAAGTAAAAAAACGTGTACCACTGAACAGCCTGGGGGCCTTGGGGGGATGTGGCGTGGGACTTCCCGTGGAGAGCCCTGGGTTCGGGGCGATGGGGACCTCTTGGGCCCCGAAGAGGCGACCCGGTGACCCGGCGAGGCCCGGGATTCACGGGCCCTTTCCTGAGTTCCCGAAGGTCACATGCCAAAAAGGCTTACAAAATTCACTGTCTCGTGAAGGTTACAGGTATATTAGGTACCTAGAACCCCTACAAAGTAGGTAAAATAATGGCCCAAAACCTATAAAAGGCTATTATTCTACATACTTTTGGGGTCCAGGCAGGTATAAGTTATCCAAAAATCGGAAGAAAGCTCATGACTTCAGCTACTAACTAACCAGTGGTTTTGGGGTTCCCTTGGCTCTTTAGCTCCTTATTTAGGAGGGACTATCATCATCCCTGGCTCCTTAGCTCCTCCAATCTCAATGGTTAGCTAAGTTTCTGTTGGTAGGTCTCTCATCGTCTGCACTAGGACTGGCGGAGGATCAGCAGCTGCCAGGAGAGCTGCGTTACGACGCCGAGCCTCCTGAAACCAGTAATAGGGTTTAGGGTTTGGGGTTTAGGGTTTAGGGTTGGGGTTCGGGACTTAGAGTAGTAATATCCCCGTTCTGTCCCTATGGGGTTAACCCTAAAACCCAAGCTATGTAAACTCTAAAACGCTAGACTACAATCAAACTGTAATGTGCCGCAAAGCCATATTGCAGTTGACACTACGCGGAAGGAATACTGCCCGTCCTGGAGCTCTTTGTCTTTGATCTCCAAGGCCGTCTTCAGCTCATCCCTCTGCGCCTGCGCTTTCTCGAACTCTGCACGCCATCGCGCGACCTCCTGCATCAGCTGTGCTCTGCTATCCTGGCCCTCCAAGCGCAGGGACAGGCGCCTCGTTCGCTCAACAACGGGTGTTGGCAGGGCGACTGCAGTGAGGCGTTGGGAGAACTGCAATGAGTGCAGCGTATCGTTGAGGCACTCCTTCGTAGGCGGAAGTGTAACAATAACCACAGTACGGCAGTGCTCGGCTCCACCGAGAGCATCCTGAAGCAGTTGCGTCAGCTTGGAGTTCCGGTACGGCACATGGGAGACGCGCCGCTCCTTGGCGGAGATCACGTCGGCCAAAGCGCTCAAAGAGCGGTTGATGTGCTGGGCCTCCCGTCTCCGCTCACCAACCGCCTCGCTGCGCTTCAAACGCTCGCTGCCGGCCAAATCGACCAAACTCAGCTTCCCGGCCTGGGTTTAGGTTTTAGGGTTTAGGGTTTAGGGTTGTGGACAACGACTGTGATCTCAGAGAGACTCGCTATAATGTCCTACGGACACATTAACGATAATAAGCTGTTCGTCCTAGTTGCATGGATGTACGCACGTACGATTCATATATACATGTACATGTACACATATTACGCACATGCACATGTGGATGTGTACATGTATGCATACCAAGTAAAGCGTATGTACAAACAGGTGTTTATATATATATATATATATATGCATACATATATACACATATACATATGTGTATACATATATATATATATATATACGGTTGTGTATGTCTACATACTTGGTTCGTTGATGAACGCAGCATGCAACATCCACAGAGCATATTACACGTTCTGGACTTCTGAACAACTTTCAACGGCCTGCCTCCCGCAAATAGCCGTTCATGTCCCGGCAAGACAGGAACAGCCTCGGTTGCCACTTTCCAAGCGCGTCAACCCAACAAAAACGAACTGCGAAGAAACATCTTAATCGCCGAGTAGTCCGCGTTGAGTTCTCGGCCTAAACGAACAAATCCTGAATCCGCTGCCTTTGATCTACTTACTATACTCACGAAGACACCCCGGCGATGGCCAGCCTAGGAGCATCATCACCAGGTGAGAACGGGAGGATCGCACGTTCAGGGCAGTGTTGCACGTGGCGCGGTGGGCCTTGAGGCTTCACGCGTCTAGGACCCCCCAAAAGCACATAAGCAAAAATATGGTTAGGGATATCCCATCTAAACCCCCTGATAATCAAGCCCGATAATATTAGGGACATCCCCAGAAAATGCTTATGCTTACGTGCTTTTTGGGGTCCCTAAGAGTCAAAGGCTCAGAACTGTAGGTTAGCTAGACCCGTTTGAAGCGGCTGAAGGGTGCAGATTGAGATTTATGTGAGGATCTAGGCTGTGCAGTTTGGGATTGGCTTTTAAGGGTTTGGGGTTTAGGGTGGTCCATCGATTTCGAAGTTAACTTGGAAAGTGTTGCGCTTGACTCCCAGAACCATTGGGTCTATGACCCAACAGACATGTTTGGCAGCCGCCCACGAGCTCGCGGGTGCGAAGCTGTGGCTTCAGGCTTATTACGTGTTCATCTTTATAGTTTAAGCGCTGCAAGCAGTGGGTTTAGGTTGCAGGAGAATTGCTTGCTGTGGGACCATCGCTTCTCCTGTTGGGGCTGTGGGGCAAGAATTCGTTAGCCTGCTTCTACCCCGAAGCAGCTTTAGATACAAAACTTGAACAGGCCGAACAGGGGGAATGCAGAGCTACGACAAAGACTGCGACGATGAAGCGACAACGACGACGGCCGCGGACTGCGACGGCGACAGGCGACGGCGACAGCGACAGCAGCGTCAGCAGCGACGGCGGAGACGGAATGTGACCGCAAACCTGCCCACGACGACATCTATCGACAAGACTACTGTAGCAACAGATAGCACTATTCCCGCACTGCTGGTACGAGGCAGTACCTCCTACTCCTTATTTCGAACCATGACAGCAGTCAGACTGATAATCAGTAACGGCCGTACCACATCTGTAGTTAAAGCTTCATGGGACTTAGTAACTATAGGGTTAACAGGGTAACTATACTTATAGCTACTTATAACCCTAATTAAGGTACTTATAACCTTACTTACTAAGTCCCCTGATCCTCCAAGTAACCCTAAACCCTTATAGATCCCATTATAGGAACCCATATAAATCCCTTTTAAAGGAACCCTAAACCCTATGATCCTCCAAGTACCCCCTGAAGCCGTAGTGCGCCTGGCCGATACGTAGCACCTCCCCAAGCATGGCTGCGATGCCACCGCCGGTTTCTGTCGAAACCAAACAAGTCCTCCGAAATCTCCGTGGCTGTACAGCGTTGAGATGCTTACAGGGTCTAGGGTTCTAGGGTTTAAGGGTTTAGGGATTTAAGGTTTAGGGTTTAGGGTCTACAGGGTTTAGGGTACAGGCTTCGATTCTGTAGCACCCAAACCCAAACCCAAAACCTCAACCCCTAAGCTACAAGCACGCATCGCTAAAACCTAAAGCCCACAAACCGAAACCTAAAACACTTAACAAAAAAGCAAGCAACACATTCAGTTCAAACGAGGGTTCTTTAACCTAAAGAGACTTCAAGGCATACTCACACATTGCTTGAAGGGCTTCGAGATTCCTGTGCCCACAGCGTTCGAGAACGTCTATAGAGCCCGTATGCAACCCTAACCCTAAACCCTAAACCCTGAACCCTGAACCCTAAACCCTAAACACTAAACCCTAAACCCTGAACCCTGAACCCTAAACCCTAAACCCTAAACCCTAAACCGTATGCAACCCTAACCGAAGCCTGATTAGAGAACTCTTATAGTAGAAGCCAGAAAGTTGGAACATCAGACTCCTCATGCCCTTAAGGTAAAGTATAAGGGATCCTAGCACTAATCCTCCTAAAGCCATGTTCCAACTTTCTGGCTTCTACTATAAAGCAACTCTTCAGCGATCGAGCACAAAAAAGCTCAAAACCCTGCTATCCTGAACCGCAAGTGAAAACTGAAAGTAGCGCTTTATAACAGCCCCGTGTAGGCACCCTTAAAGAAGCCTTCAAGGTCCTTTTTTCAAGTATAGTGTCATGTTCCCCAGAACCTTATGCTGATCATGAAAGACCCTAAACCCTCAACCCTAAACCCATCAAGGTCCCTCCAAGGATTCCTGTTAGTGTTGAATCACGAAGCGATTTTCAGGTTTCCTTTAACCCTAAGACTTCAGTACACAAATACTACCTACTTTGGCCTCTAAAGTCTATAAATGGTACCAATACTTTGGGCTATTTGGAGCCTTAGACCCTTAGGGTACTTAAAGGATCATGGGACTTAGTAACCAGGACTAGAAGTAGGGTAACTATACTTGTAACTACTTATACCCCGAACTAAGGTACTTATAACCTGACTTACTAAGTCCCATGATCCTCCAAGTAGACCCTAACAGTAGCTCTAAGCATAGTTACCCGTAAGTATAACCCTATACTGAGTCCCATGATCCTTTAAGTAGGGTAACGGAGACCCCCAAAGACACCCTAAACCCTACACCCCTAAACCCTAAACCCTACACCCTAAACCCCAGAGACACAGCTGCGCCGAGGAGCCGCGCGCCGAGTAAGGCGCTGCCCGAGCTGCAGACGGAGAGTCGGAGACGTTTCGCTGAGCCGCCTTTGGGGGTTCCTTAAAGGGATCCATAAGGGTGCTCTTTTAGGACTTAAGGGCTCCTTTAAAAGAACCTTTAGGGCTCCTTAAAGGGATCTATAGGGTGCCTTGAAAGGGGTAGGATTTAGGGTTTAGGGTTAGGGGTTTAGGATCTAGGGCTCCTTTAAAGGGGTCCTACTGTTGATGGACAAAATCCTGCATTACCCATTTTAAGGAATATACCATAGTTCCCATAGTTTAGAGTCCTTAGGGTCATGCAGGATTTTGTCCATCAACAGTAAGGGTTCTCTTTTCGGTCCGTTTACCCTAAACATCTATAAGGACTCATATTATAAGTTATCTGGGCCCAAAGACCATACTAGATGAAGCTTTTGGGTAATTTTGAGCCTTAGGGTAAGGGTTCCTTTGAGAGACCTTTTTCAATTCATTTTCAAGGGTTTCGGGTTTGGGGTCTAGGGTAGGGGTGTCTTTCAGATTTCAAGGGATCCTTTCTAAGGGTCCCTGTAGGGGGGCCTCCAAGGTATCCCTTCAGGGCTCCCTAAGGGATACCTTTAGGTACCCTAAGGTAGTCCCTGTATAGGTACTTTGGGGCCAAAGCATCTACTACTAGTATCTACTATTTGGGTACATGGACCCTTTGGGGTACGTGGTAGTCAAACTATGAGGGTTGAGGGTTTAGGGTGCAGCGTAAAGTTTGTTTAACAGGGTTTTGGAATGTTGTGGGTATATTATGGTATAAGCAGGAGCCCTAAAGACACTCATCGGCAATTATTCAAGCTTCATTCTTAGGCTCCTTGTCCATCCGTAATGCCTTCCCGGATCTCCAGCTGCCAAATCTTTTCGGAATCTTTTCGTGGTAGAATCTCGACCCCCCAACTACCCTTGAACATATCCTAAATCCCACTACTAAGGACCATAACCCTAAGGGTCCAAGTACAAAATAATCATGGACTCTCCCAAATAGCAACCTACATAACTACTACCCGACACCTAAGTACCCAATTATTGGGTCCTTTGGACCCTTAGGGTAAGGGGCTCCAGTAAGGTGCACTTGGGGGGTCCTGGAAGTTGCAGAAGGGATCCTCGAGCAGATTCGGGAAGCCGGGTTTAGGGTTTAAGGGTTTAGGGTTTAGGGTTTAGGGGTTTAGGGTTTAGGGTTTAGGGGTTTAGGGTTTAAGGTGGATCGTGCCCGGCGCCGTCCATGTTTCGGGGATTCCGACACGGGTTTAGGGGTCTAGGATTGAGGGCTTAGGGGCTTTGGGGTTTATAGGGATCTTCACCAGCTACTCCGGCAACAGGGTACTACTGCCGAAGCTAGAACTACAGTTCTCCCTTGGACAGGCCAAGGTGGGCAAGTCAGTTTAGGATTTAGGGTTTAGGGTTTAGTGGCGCTACCATAACCCTAAGGCTCTAAGGACTCATGTTTCGAGGCTTTTGGGCCTAAAGACCATACTATATGATGCTTTTGGGCTATTTTGAGCCTTAGGGTAGGGGTCCATGTGCCCAAATAGCACATACTTTGGCCTTGAAGTAGTCCGTATATAGGCAGGTTAGGGCCGTAGTATAGACTATTCGGGTTGGGGTTTAGGGTTGGGCACATGGACCCTCAGTACTCAGGGCTACGACAGCCCTTCGGAGCCGCAAGCACAAAAACAACGCTGTAAGGGTTTGCTTTGGGAGTTTCCGACAGCATGGGACCCTAACATCGTACCTTAAATTGTAGGACCCTTATTGTAAAGACCCCAAAATAAGGTACCCTAATTTTCGGAAACTCCCATTTCTGAATATGCAGTGGCGCTTTCTCCGCTGAGCAGGTCCCTAAGAAGAGGCTTGTGCCCAAATCAAATGTTAGGCTGACAACTTAAAAATCACTCAGAGGGTTTGTGGTTGGCAACAGGACGTGGGTTTCCTTTCGAGTTCAAACTCTTCTGGAAGAGTCACTCTGGGTGTGGGATGCAAAGAGGTCAGGAACGAGCGCCGCCATAGATACCAGCCGCCGTGACGACGAAGACCTGCTGCAGGACATTCGTCAAGAACCAAAGCAGCCCCTCAACCCTAAACCCTAAACCGTCATTCGACCCAGCTGGCCTTGAAGAGGACACCAAACCAGCACATCAAGGCTCACCACGTGGCAACACAAAAATTCCGCGAAGTGAGAAATTGCAGAGTGCTGGGTAGTTGCAGGCCCTCCAAACTCTGGAACGGGCAACCAAGCGTCAAACTCTGCAGGCTGCTGGGTAGTTGGATGGCCTCCAGGCTCTGATTGAAATTGAAGCCAAAGGTCAAACTCTGCAGGCTGCTGGGTAGTTGGAGGCCCTTCAAACTCTGGTTGAAACTGGCGCCAAACGTCAAACTCTGCAGGCTGCTGGGTAGCTGGATGCCCTCCAGGCTCTCGTTGAAATATTCGCCAAACGTCAAACTCTGCAGGCTCCTGGGTAGTTGGCTGCCCTGCAAGCTCTTGTTGAAATTGAGGCCAAACGCCAAACTCTGCAGGCCGCTGGGTAGTTGGAGGCCCTTCAAACTCTGGTTGAAATATTCGCCAAACGTCAAACTCTGCAGGCTGCTGGGTAGCTGGATGCCCTCCAAACTCTGGTTGAAACTGGCGCCAAACGTCAAACTCTGCAGGCTGCTGGGTAGTTGGATGCCCTTCAAACTCTGGTTGAAACTGGCGCCAAACGTCAAACTCTGCAGGCCGCTGGGTAGTTGGATGCCCTCCAGGCTCTGGTTGAATTTGAAGCCAAACGTCAGACTCTGCAGGCTGCTGGGTAGTTGGAGGCCCTTCAAACTCTGGTTGAAACTGGCGCCAAACGTCAAACTCTGCAGGCTGCTGGGTAGCTGCATGCCCTGCAAACTCTGGTTGAAACTGGCGCCAAACGTCAAACTCTGCAGGCTGCTGGGTAGTTGGAGGCCCTTCAAACTCTGGTTGAAACTGGCGCCAAACGTCAAACTCTGCAGGCTGCTGGGTAGTTGGATGCCCTCCAAACTCTGGTTGAAATGTTCGCCAACCGTCAAACTCTGCAGGCTGCTGGGTAGTTGGATGCCCTTCAAACTCTGGTTGAAATATTCGCCAAAGGTCAAACTCTGCAGGCTGCTGGGTAGTTGGAGGCCCTTCAAACTCTGGTTGAAACTGGCGCCAAACGTCAAACTCTGCAGGCTGCTGGGTAGTTGGATGCCCTCCAGGCTCTCGTTGAAATATTCGCCAAACGTCAAACTCTGCAGGCTCCTGGGTAGTTGGCTGCCCTGCAAGCTCTTGTTGAAATTGGCGCCAAACGTCAAACTCTGCAGGCCGCTGGGTAGCTGGATGCCCTCCAAACTCTGGTTAAAATGTTCGCCAAACTTCAAACTCTGCAAGCTGCTGGGTAGTTGGAGGCCCTTCAAACTCTGGTTGAAAAAGGTGCCAAACGTCAAACTCTGCAGGCTGCTGGGTAGTTGGATGCCCTCCAAGCTCTTGTTGAAATAGAAGCCAAACGTCAAACACTGCAGGCTGCTGGGTAGTTGGATGCCCTCCAAACTCTGGTTGAAATATTCGCCAAACGTCAAACTCTGCAAGCTGCTGGGTAGTTGGAGGCCCTTCAAACTCCGGTTGAAATATTTGCCAAACGTCAAACTCTGCAGGCTGCTGGGTAGTTGGAGGCCCTTCAAACTCTGGTTGAAACCGGCGCCAAACGTCAAACTCTGCAGGCTGCTGGGTAGTTGCATGCCCTCCAAGCTCTGGTTGAAATTGTCGCCGAACGTGAAACTCTGCAGGCTACTGGGTAGTTGGATGCTTTGGTTGAGGTTTTTGTTGGAATACCACGTGACTGACATCGTTTCGTTCAGGGCAGCTACATCTGCATCAGACACTGTTTGCCCCTCGAGTAAGCGCTCCCAAAGCGTTGCGACACGGCCCGCACCAAGCTTGCGCACCACGTACCAGATCTCGTCGTGCTGGACTTGATGCAGCAGCAGCTGGCGCGGATTGATGACACAGTCACCGGATGTCAGCAGAAGTAAACCTGCAGGGTGGCCAACTCCGGCTGCGATGCGCTCTGCTACTTCCCACCCCGTTTCGGCAGAGTTGACCTTCAGCTCAAAGCTGGAACCTTCCATGCAATGGACGCTCACGATCTGCTGCATGATGGCTTCAGACGCAGCACAATCGGCCATGGCGTTGGCGGAGTTCCGTGAGGGACTAGGATCAGAAGCCCGGTTGTCCCAAATATACAGTTTACACGGCAGACCATAGGAGGATTCCGGGTTTAGGGATCGTTTTTGAAGCGGTTTCGGGGTTTGAGGTTGGGATGTGGGCGGGGATGCTCAAAATGTGCATAGTACTTAAGAAAAATCGTACGGTTTCCATCGCCCCACTAGCTTGCTTGAGTGTTGACTGAGCCTGACAAGCTTTACAGATAGTTACCCCTAAAAGAACCCTTAAAGTACCCCTCTAGCACCCTTGACCCCCTATAGTACCCTAAAAGGAACCCCGTATCGTACCTTTGAAACGGAACTGTAAAGGATCCTTAAGGGTTCCTTTGAGGGTTTCTTTCCTGGCACCGCTGTTTCAAACAAGAACCTACGATAAGGTAGGTTATGGTCGTTCACACTCGTAAATCCGACAACCCTAACACCCTCCCCAAGACCCAGCCACAAAGCCATGTAGGGGCCTGACAAAAAACAAATATGTTAAGGCACCCTGCGGAATACTATTCGCCCTTTCTGGCCCTGAACCCTGCCCTATTCCCTGAACCCTAAACCCCTAACACTACCTGGACCCTATAAAACCTTCCTTTTTAGGGCTCCTTACTACTATGACTTCCTTATCTACGTCCTGAAAGGGTAGTTATTTTGGAGACTACGTAGACCCTAAACCGTAAACCCTAAAGCCACTGCCGAGCTGCCCGAGTCCACTGCGAGGAGATCCCGAAGTTGGTCGTTGTAGATTTCCACCTGAAGATCTTTCGATTTAGTTTCAGTTTAGGGCTTAGGGTGAAGATCTCTCGATTTAGTTTCGGTTTAGGGTTTTAGGGTGAAGATCGTTCGATTTAGTGTCGATTTAGGGCTTAGGGGGAAGATCTTTCGATTTAGCTTCGATTCAGAGTTTAGGGTGAAGATCGTCGACTTAGTTTCGGTTTAATTAGGGCTTAGGGTGAAGATCTTTCGATTTAGTTTCGGTTGTGGGTTTAGGGTGAAGATCTTTCGATCTATTTTCGATTTGAGGCTTAGGGTTTATAATGGTTTAGTGTACAGGGTGTCGGGCTTGGGGCGAAGATTACAGTGTCCTTAAGGGAGGGGGGTCCAAGGGGGGTATATAGCCCAGTGATCCCTAATTCTCCCTAGTACTCCCTAAGGCTCCCTTACAGTCCCCTAAGGATTCCTTGTACCCTCCCCTCCCTTAAGGACCATATAAGAAGATCTTCGATTCAGTTTCGATTTAGGGTTTGCCTCGACCCCAGGTTTAGGAGTTTGGGTTTGCAGTAGAAGCCCAAAAGTTGGAAACCCCGTAGCCTCAATCCTTAAGAATCATGTATAAGGAATCCCAGCACTATTCGTCCTTAATCCGGTTTCCAACTTTCTGGGGTTTACTGTAGGCTTAGGGTTAACCAGACATCCGTTAGAACCATTATTGAAAAAGTATCTTGAAATATTCCCTTGGGTGCTTTGAACAAACACATAAAACCATCCTAAGGATACTATAGTGAAGATCTCTGGATTTAGGGCCCCGCGTGTATGTATGCAGAGCATGAGCCTGTTATGGGTGTTGAGCCAATTAGTTACTTACTTTTGGGGGGGCTTAGGTCGAGCTTCTTTTGCCGCTCAGGAATTGGGTACAAACGTTTGGGGTTCAGGGCTCAGAGGGAACATGACATGGAGGGTTTGTTGTACGGCTCACGCTCTGCATGAGAAATGAATCGGCTGCCACGGTTTGGGCCTGAGGGTGGTAAAGAAGATGATCCGGACAGCTTGCTTTTTCTTCTGGCCCAGCTCACGCGCTGTTGACGAGACATTACAAAGCCTTAACCTGCAAACCTTGTGCCCTGAACCCCGCACCCTCAACCCAAACGTCAACACTCAAACCCTCAACCCTAAACCCTAAACCCTCAGCCCGTAACCCTAAACTCACCTGCATAGTACTTATAAATATCTTAGTTGCTCAGCTGATAAGCCCCCAAAAGATTGAACCTAACAATTGAGTTCTATGGTCGTCTCTAGGGATTTTGTTATCACCCAAATGTGTAAACTGCACTCACTCAGCTGTTAAGTTACAGTCCTACCCTAAACCAAACCCTAAACCCTAAACCATTGGCCGCCCGCGCCCGGCGGCGGCCGGTACCACTGAACGCTACCGCTTCGAGATCTGCTTGCTTGGCCAAGCAGATCGAGTCTACCAGACCTGATTTGGCACTGCTAGCCATGGGGCACAATAGTAAAATTGGGTACCCTTATCTCCCAGCGCGAGAACCCTGGCGGGGACGGGACCTGGTAGAAAGAGCTTGACGAGCGACCCTGGCGGGTATGGCGGGCGACTCTGGCGGGGACGGCTGACGACCCTGGCGGGGACTTGGACGGACGACTTTGGCGGGGACGGCGCGCGACCCTGGCGGGGACAGCGGGCAACCCTGGCGGGGACGGCGGACGACTCTGCTGTGACAGCAAAAGGGCCAAAAACAGCTTGGCAGACGACTCTGGAGGGGGACGGCGGACGACCCTGGCGGGGACGGCAGGGGACCCTGGCGGGGACGGCGGACGACTCTGGCGGGGACTTGGCGACTCAAAAAGCCAAAAACAGCTTGGCAGACGACTCTGGAGGGGATGGCGCCTTATCTCCCAGCGCGAGAACCCTGGTAGAAAGAGCTTGGCGAGCGACCCTGGCGGGGATGGCGAGCCCCTGGCAGGGACGGCTGGCGGCCCTGGCCGGGACTTGGTGGACGGACGACTTTGGCAGGGACGGCTCGGGGACGGCGGGCAACCCCGGCGGGGACGGCGGACGACCCTGGGGGGGACGGCGGGCGACCCTGGCGGGGACGGCGGACGACTCTGGCGGGGACTTGGCGACTCTGACAGGGACTGAAAAAGCCAAAAACAGCCTGGCAGACGACTCTGGAGGGGCTGGCGGACGGGACGGTGACCCTGCGGGGACGGCGGACAACTCTGGGGGACGTGGCGATGACTTTGACAGGCACGAAAAAGCCAAAAACAGTTTGGCAGACGGACGACCCTGGCGGGGACGGCGGGCAACCCTAACGGCGACGGCGGACACTCTGGCGGGCACTTGGCTTTGACAGCAACTGAAAAGGCCAAAAACAGCTTGGCAGACGATTCTGGAGGACGGCGGACGACCCTGGCGGGGACGGCGGGCGGTCGTGGCGGGGACGGCGGACGACCCTGGCAAGGACGGCGTAAGGACCTTGGCGGGGACGGCGACCCTGACCAAGCGACCCTGGCGGGGACAGCGGGGTGACCCTGCGGGGACCCAGTTCCTCCAAAAAGAGCTTTGCAGCAATCAGCCCATGAAAACCAGCCGTTGCCCATGTAGACGCTCGATTTTGCAAGCACCCGCTCCAGAAACACATCAGTGGCATCGCAGCGGACAGCACATCAAAACCAGCCATTCCCTATGTAGAGGCTCGCTTTAGCAAGCGCCCGCTCCAGAAATACATCAGCGACATCGAATCAAACAGCAAACAAGAACCAGCCGTTCCCCATGTAGACGCTCGATTTTGCAAGCACGCAGCAAGCACCAAGTAACACAGAGAGAACGAATCTGCAAGTAAATTGCTGTAAACTCAGCTTCAGCACTCAATTCTCAATATTCCCGAATCAACATAATCACGTATCCCCGAGTAGACGCCCGGTGATGCGACCCCCCCCGGGTGCTTCCCCGCAAGGTGGGCTGGGATCCAACAAGCATGATGCGACTTAGCTCCGTCACTGTACAAGGTGTGTCACGGTGCCCTGGCCATGCGGAAATGTCTGTTTCACGTCTCTGGCGGCTGACGACTATAGTTTGACGGGGACGGGACGTCCTAGAAAGAGCTTGGGGACAGTGGCCGACTCTGGCAAGGAGCTTGGAGTGCGAGTCTGGCGGCAAAGCTGGACAATTCTGGCACGGACTGCCGGGCGAAAAAACCCTGGCGGCCGACTGGATGATCAGCACTCTTGGCCGGACTGGCACGGACAGCGGACGGCTGCAGACCACTTCTGGAGGCCTGGCACTGGGCCCTGACGGACGACTCTGACGACGGCTGACGGACGACTCTGGCGGCCGGCGAGGACGAGCGAGGGCGTCGCTGCTATTTTGTGACTACATCACTCGGATGTCCCTTTGACGTTCCGCAACATTGCAACGTCTTTTCGGCTAGTGCAGCGCTCGAATAAGAAGAAGCAGAACACAAAACCCGTTCTAGTCCTGCTTCGGGTGGTTGTGGGTGGGTTCCACGTTACGAAGACGGCGCGACCCACGACCACTCCATGGGTGGGGCGCGCCGTGGCACTGTGACACACCCTATACCCTAAACCCTGAACCCTGAACCCTAAAACCCCTCAAGCCTACACCTCCAAAGGATCCAGGCCACCAGCTGTACAGTAATCTCCATCTTCATGCCCTCTTGGGCGAGCACCACGGCCTTGGGAAAGCTGAAGTTCCGTTGCAGGGATGTGCGTAGCTTTAAAACCAAGATTTAGAAATTCAGTCTGACGGTTTATACCCTAAGCCCTAAATCCCAAACTCCGAAGCCCTAAATCTTAAGCCTTCACCCCTAAACCCCAAACACAACTAAACCTTCGTGGGCTTTGGAGATTGGGGATTCTCGGCTGCCCCCTGCAATGTCAACGGTAATTTAATGTAGGGGCCTGAATAAAACAAAACAGGGTGTCGGGGTACATTTATTGAAATATGACTATAAATCAACAAGTCTACGGAAGAAGGGCTGGGAACTAAAGGTTAACCTTTTTGGCTATATAGGGATCATATAGACTATACTACCCAAACAAGGTTAAAGGTTACCTACTCTACTACTAGGAGATTTAAACCCTAAACCCTAAACCCTATTGGTAACCATACAAGCGCCTGTTGCTACTCGGGCGAGTGTTCGACCTTCCCTCGGGAGCGGCCAAGGAGGGCGCTGGGCTTTGGGTTTGGACAGAGAATGTCAGCATTGCTTAGAGTTTAAGATTTAGGTTTAGGGGTTTAGGGTTTAAGATTAAGATTCAGGGCTTAGGGGTTTAGGGTTTAAGTTTGAGATTTAAGGTTTAAGGGTTTAGGGTTTAAGTTTAAGATTTAGGGTTTAGGGGCTTAGGGTTTAAGGTTTCTCAGAGTCCTCGTGTCATGGGCCGTCCAGTCGCACAGTCATATGCTCTGCTTCTTGGACTGCGGCTCGTAGGGTTTTGGGGTTTAGGGTTTAGGGTTTAGGGTTTAGGGTTTTGGGGTTAGGGTTTAGGGTTTTGGGGTTTGGGGTTTAGGGTTTAGGGTTTAGGGTTTAGGATTTTGGGTTTAGCGGCGTGTGGGTCGTCTGCACAGGCCCTGGCGGACGAAGCATCGTCCGGTGTACAGTAAACCTTAGGTACTGCCACCATACAGTAAAAGTCCAAGATAGCGCTACTATTAACGTCCTAATATTATCTATATTATGAACATTTTTCAACTATTACTGAGTGGGGGCCGTATCCAAAGTAAACCCCATAAAGTTGGAAACCGGATTAAGGCCAAATATTGCTGGGATTCCCTTACATTACTCTTAAGGACTGAGGCTATTGGGTTTCCAACTTTTGGGCTTCTACTGTGGTCAGCATCCTCGCTCAATACGTGCTGTGAACATGCTCTTGCTCGGGCTTCTTCCCTGAGCTGCAGTACGACTACCTTACAGCACATGCTTCTCTCCCAGGCATTGCAGTAACACCGCCTAACAACACGTGCTCTTGTACTCTATGGATACCTGCACCAGGCCGCTCAGGCTCGCGCCAGCAGCTCCACAGCTGATTTTCAATATGAGCAAAATTTGCTTTGGTGCTACAATAGTCTGGTATCAGCAGTGCTGTGCAGAGCGCGCGCTTTACCTAATATTGTTGCTGGCTCGATGTGCGCCCAAATCTGCTTCGCTGAACGCCAAACTTTGTGAGCCCTATAGCTTTTCGGCTAAACCATAGGCCCTGTGCCCTCGACATCCCTGCACCCTTATCCGTAAACTCGAGACGCCAGAAGCCTTGCAGTCTAATCCATGAACCCTAAACCTGTCTCCAACCCTTTGCCATGTGACCCAAACCTGAGACCTCGAACCCCCTAACTCTAAAACTTCCCGACCACTAAAAACACCCAAACCCTAAAACCTAGGAGCCCCAACCACACAAAGCTCCAGTATGGCAGAACCTGAGAACTCAAAACCCTGGAATCCTACAACGCCCCAGAAACTAAAACACAAATCCCAAAAGCCTACACCCAAGAACCCAACGACCCAAAGCCCCAAACCCCTTGTCGAACCCTTCTGGAACCCTTAAAGGAAAACATAAATAAATACGACAACTCTTGAAATTTACCAGACAAAACCCGAACACAAAACCAAGGAAGGCCTATGGACACCCCAAAGGCCCCAAAACTTCGACGCAGACCTGGCGTTCGAGCTCTTGGGCCGCACGCTGCGCCAAGTTCCTGGGCCCGTACTACAGAAATCTAGAGAGCCCACGGTGTAGGGTAGGTGTGTGTGTGTATATATATATACATACATACATACATACATGCCTGTAAACATGATTATATACAACTATATCCAATTATGTGTATATACACATGTATGTATGTATGTACGTATGTACATATGTCTTTATGTATGTATGTTGGTATGTATGTATGTGTGTCGGTATCTCGTATGTGTATATTATATTAATACACACCTATATAATACAACTCTTCATATGTACATATATGCATGTACACATATATACATACATGCGCTGCCATAGTTTGCACCTCGTGGTTGTTGACTACTCTATGTATGACAAACATCTCACTATACATATTATATAAATGATATTTCGTTATATGCATGTGTATGCTTGTAAGCGTATACACACACACACAGAGTTGCTGACCAATCATCCTTACCTAGGTGGATGCTGTTTGCTACACTCTCTTTTGTCTATTCTATTCTTTTCGTCATCGTCACTTCACGCTGCTTTGGCCGACTATGAAACAACAGCTTCTTGAGGGTAAATTCGGTGGGCCTTTGCAGGTACGTGGAAACCGGCGTCCCGATTCCATATCACCATACTGAAGGAGCGTCTTCGTTGAGTGGTGACTCCAACAGCATGCACCACTCCCCTGCTTGTGAAACTAGAACGCAGCCAAGCTACTTTAGTTCCTTAGGCACAGGAGTTGCACGCACACAGACACACACACACACACACACACACACACACACACACACACACACACACACACCCACACACCCACACACGCACACACGCACACACGCACACACGCACACACGCACACACGCACCCACGCACCCACGCACCCACGCACCCATTCACCCACGCACCCACGCACCCACGCACCCACACACGCACACACGCACACACACACGCGCACACACACAGACACACAGACACACAGACACACAGACACACAGACACACAGACACACACACACACACACAAACACACGCCCACACACACACAAACACACACACTCTCTAGCTCAAACATTACGGTATGTAGCAACTCGTGATGTAGAGGAGTAGTAGCTGTCACCACTGTCGGCTGATGTAGGGCATCGCCGAGCGGCGTGACCGTGTGGGTCTTCCCGCTGCCAGTGGCGCCGTAGGCGAGAATGCAAACCTCAGAGCGGGCTCTTTTTGGGGATCCTTGAGGGTGCGTTTGAGTTTGGGGTTCAGGGTTTAGGGTTTTGGGCTCACGGGTTACAATGTTAATTTTTCTGGGCGTTTAGAGGTTATGGGACTTAGACTTGTCGAATTAGGTTTTGGGGTTCAGGGCTGTTGTCTTTAATTCAAGCGTGCTTAACCAACCCTTGACCCTAAACTTTAAACTTCACCTCAAAAACTGAGACCTGCAAACCCTCATACAGGGTTTTTCCCTAAAGCCTAAACCCTAAACCCTTTTGGCTACCTGCGGGAGGGCTACCGGGACTGCCTTTCTCCAGAAACCGGGAAAAGCGAGATGGGCCTGAAGCGTCCAAGTCTACCTGGGGTTCCTTTCAAGGGTTACTATAAGGGTCGGTTTAAGGTTTAGGGTTTAGGGTTCAGGGTTTAAGGTTTAGGGTTTAGGGTTTAGGGTTTAGGGTTTAGGGGTACTATAAGGGTTCCTTTACAGGGCTTTATAAGGGTTTAGAGTTTCCGAAAATGTTGCAGGTGCCTTATTTTGGGGGTCCTTCTAAATAAGGATCCTACTACTTAGGGTGCTATATTGGGGTCCCGTATTTTCGGAAACTCCCATACAGGGGGTCTTAAACACTAGAACAGAGTACGGTTTTGGTGTATATTCTTTAATCGTATACAGATATGAAGGAGCTTTAAGGAATAGCCTTGGTCATGATTGAGGCTTCTAGCTTACTCCAGGTCTGTCGGGCTTTAGGCAATGCTGAAAGAGTCCGTGTTGGAGCCTTAGCCTGCTCAAAGACGTCAAGACCCCTTCATATGGGAGTTTCAGAATCCCCCATGTCTTAACCCTGGGTGACGACGGAAAATGAAGATTTCAATTTCTCGGGTCACCCTATGGGGATACAGCGGGGGCTCATGATGAGATGGAGACCCTGGGTGTCCCACCCGGCCCTTCCTGGCCCCAAGGGGCCTAGATGGAAAATGAAGATTTCAATGGTTCGGGTTATTATGTGGGGGTATGCAGTTGTTCGCTCACTCACTCTCGCAATCTCACTCGGGACACTTGCAGCGTGCTCGCCCACTCTTGTTTTCTCATTGCGCACGGCATCGCGTCGTCTCCCCAAGCTGTGCCGCTACGCCGCCCCGACCTGGGCGAGGTGAGCACATCTCAGCTTTGAAGGCACAAGGTTGAAGCATGTTTTGAGCCCGGCACGTCTCCAAGCGGTGAAACTTCTTCGCAGCTCGACCTCGACACAGGGGCACTACGAGTCAGCACGCCCCAACTGTGATGCGACGCAAGCCGAGCTTCGCACGGTTGATGCTCACGCAGACATCAACCTTGTCAGCAGTTGAACTGCACGGGATGGCACGAGTCTCTGTTTTGTTTGGTTGAGGCCGGCGCACAGGGGCTGCAGTCTTGTCGACGTGAGCCACGAACATTCGCACCTGGTTCACGCATTTTTTTTTGTCACTGGTGTCCGGGAGCAGGTCGAGGAATTTCTGCAAGATAGTTTTTCCATATTTCTTCCCGCTCAGTTTGTCCAGCATGAGATCAAAGGCATCTGCCGTGCGAAGCACGATCGATTCCCAGGCGAAGTCCTTGTCCTGCCCTCCAGGCATTTTCACACGGATTTTCCCCTCCTTCAGCAGCTCGATACCGGCGGTCTCGTACATTTGTGGCAGCTCCCGCATCCATCCTTCGATGGCCTTCGTTCCCGCAATGGTGCGAGAGAAGTCCTGAAAGGTGTAGATCTTCTGCTCGGTCTTGATCTCGCCCACCGCGGGCTCCGGCACGGGGATGTTCGGCAGGGGCATCTGCTGCAGCAAATCCGGCTCGGCTTCGAGCTTTGCGATGGCAGCTACAGTCTCCTTCGAGAGGGTGCACACGATGCGAGTCTCTTTCTCCAGGCACTGGGAAATCTGCACCTCTCCCACGACGTGCTGCACGGGGTCCACGAGGAAGGTTTGGCTCACGCCGGTCAGGTAGTAGGAATGCTCACCGTACCGCACAAGATGCTGCACCAGGATGCGGGAGCAGGAGCTCGCAGGCAGAGGATGCACAGAAAGTTTGGCCGTTCGCATTTTGCGGGTGGTCTCGCCGGATTTCTTGGTGACCGAGCCCCTGAACACAGCCCTGACGATGCCAACCTGGAGCTTGTCACAGCCCTCTAGCCTCAAGACAACCGTCTGCCTGCTGTCGTTTTGCTCGGGCCGGTAGTGTGTGATCGCCCGGATGGGCCCGCCTTCCTCTGCACTGTCAGTGGAAACTGCATGCTCCACCTTGCTCTGCACTGCTCGCCACTGTGATGCCCGCGACATTCGGGTGCCGTCATGAAGGGATGCAGCTCTGGCCAAAGCTAGCTCGTGCTCCATTCTGTGCCATGGGCTGTCCAACTTGGGGCCTCCCACTGAAATGAACCCCTCACGCTTGCGGGTCTGTGTGACATAGGCCTTGATCAAGGGGATCAGGCGCTGCTGGCGCTTCAGGCAAGCATCAATGCTCGAATCGGTGCCCTCGAAGACCTCTGTGTCACAGCACTTCTTCAGCTCGTACATGAAGCACCTGCTACCCACAGCCGACTCCTGAGCAGCAGAGTCGGCTTCGTCCGAGACGACGTCGCCCGGCACGGCCTCCACCACTGCAGACATCGCAGCCTTTGCGGCGATGTGGTCCTCGATGGATTGCAAGGTTTCCAGGTCCTTATCGGGGGCGGCCTCCTTGGAATCGCCATCCAACACTTCCTCGTCCTCCTCCTCAGACTCGTCATCCTGGAATTGGTGGTTCTTGTTCATGCTGAAGATACCCAGCCCTTCGGATGCCCACCAAAGCTGGAAGCTCTCCTGCAGCTCGCAGGAGTTCAGTCCGGGCTCCACCCAAGTGACGAAGCGAAGGCTGTGCTCCCATGCGGAGGCGGCCAAGGTAGTGGCCACCTGGTGGGTCAGAGCAGGCCCTGTGTCCTCCGGCTTCTTGAGCAGTAGCGGTTTGCCAGCATGGGCCATGTGCACCTTCTGAGTGCCTGTCACACCGTCTCGGAGGCTTGGTCGGCCTCGGCAGTGTGACTTTATGGCACTGAAGTGGTGCTCGACCGTTTTCTCGGCAAAACAATCGCCGAGAACCTCCGTCTCCTTGTCCTCCCGTGGCATTGCTAAGACCATACCCAAGGCACATACAAAAGCGAGGTTCCTCGTCGTTTGTATGGGGAGCCAATGCTGAGACCAGGTGTCCGGGAAGCGCTGCTTGGCGAGGAAGAAGAAGATCAAGAGGAGGTAATACCCGAGGCAGGAATCGCTGAAGCGGTCGTGCGCCGACATCTTGTGTGACCCTTCCCAACCAAAGCTCGCTAAGGAGCCAATGAGCTGGTAGACCCAGACACCCCACGTGTGGGGCTGTGCGGGGATGTAGGTGGGGTTGAGCCTGCTGAAGCACTCCTTGTCGCTCTGGGCATCATAGCCGACGTAGCACTTGTAGGGAATGCCACCCAGCAGTAACGTGGATGGGATCATGGCAGAACTCCCGTAATGAACAGTTCGGGTTCCACTGAAGTGTTTGGTGGTGTATCGTTTCAGGCCATGGATGCAGTCCAAGGACCCCAGGACCTGGTGTTTTCCCTTCCACAGCAAGGACCGAAATGGCCAAAACTTGATCTTTGCCGGCATCGGCTGCACGGAACAGTCTGCAAAGAAGGTGGCCTGGGACAGCTCATCCTGAGACAAGAGCCCCAATGTGGCCTTGAGCAGATGAGAGTTCGAGCTGCCGCCGTCCACGGCCACTCCGATGGCCGGCACGCCATTGGCATCTGCCGTAGCCTGCAAAGCCTGACCGGCATACTCAAGCACCAGAGGAGCTTTGGTACCGGAGTTGTGCGGCATGGGAAGCATGGAGATGCAGTACGACTTTTGAATCTGGTCACTGCGACACAAGAGGAAATGGAGGCTCAGGTGGGCTTGCTTTGACTCCGGGAGGTTCTCGGTGCTTTCGAGGATGCTCCAATTGTCAGCAGAGTCGAACTGGCCGCCGATGATGACGGCCTGCATCGGGTCTCGCAGTCCAGCTACGGCAGAATAGCTGGGCTTCCAGCAGGTCTCGTCAATTGCGAGAAAGAAGCTTCTTGAGGACTCTGCTTGCAGAAGCTGGATTGCAGTTTCGGCGTTCCTGGTGAGCCGTTCCATGGACTCGTGTGCGATGAAAAACTGGGGCAATGTGTCCGAGGTATAATCCACAGAAGCCTTTTTACCCAGCGATACACCGAAGCTTCGGAGCAAAGTTTTGCACTTGCCGTCCAACCCTAGAGTCACGGCGATCTCGGTCACTGTTTCCTCGTCGAGCTCTTTCCCTGAACACAGCCGGTCTTTGCAACCGCGACTCATGCGGTCACGCATCGAGAAGAAAGAATGAACCAAGCAGCTGACCAGTTTGCAAGAGCTCAGTTCCCCACTGGCCACACGGGCCGCGAGGCTAAGGTCCTTCGTCGACACTTCGCCGCTCCGGATCTTTTCACAGAACTGATTGCTGAGGACGCTATAGGCTCTCCGTTCGTTCTCCCCGGCCTTGTTGAAGCTGAGCTTCACGACACAATCGCGGAGCCATTGATCTAGGCGTTCGGTGCGGACCGATTTGTTGATCGAGTCTAGCTTTCGCTTGATCAACACCAGCCTAGCCTCCTCCTGCTCCACGGCGAGGAGTGCATTCACTTCCTTCTTGAGTGGAGCGAACCGCATGAAGTCCCCCGTCACCAGTGCCGCCTGGGTCTCCTCCCGCTCTTCTGTCACACCCAATGCCAGGGCTCTGGCATGGTTGAGCAGGCTCAAGCGCATGCCCCATCGTGCAACCTCCTGCTGCAGCTCTTTGCTCTCGCCCAGTCGGTGGCACTGGCTGCAACACTGGTCTTTCACGTGAGTGCCACTGCAACCTTTGTGCTTGAGCAGGAGCTGGTCATTCTCGTAGGAAAGCACTGCCACGTCGAATGGCTGCTGGCTGCCTTCCGCGACCTTGCATCGCAGCTGACCACTCTGAAACCACAGCTCGCAGGACCTTTGCACATTGTCGAAGGAGGACACGGATGCACCGATCCTGACTCCCGGACACAGGCTGGGCTTGGCCGATGGCGCCAAAGCTTGCTGGCTGAGACCGGCTCGGTGTCGCTTGGTTGCTTCGTGATCCAAGACAAATCTCTTTCCTGATAGGGCTAGCCTCTGAAAGTTGAACTCGGCCTTGCAGACGTAACACCAGAAGAGAGTACCCTTGATCTGTCTGTACATCCCTGGCCTTTCCGGGTCCAACCACGTCATCAACGAGGCTGCCACGGATCCACCAGGTGGACGGCCCCGGCCCGTGCTGATCTGCACTTCGGCCTTGTCTTGGATCGCTGGGGCAGCTTCGGCCTTGTCCTGGATCGCTGGGCAGACAGCGTCCCCTTCGGTCAGCATGCGACGTCGGAGGGCACGGCAGGCATGGCATTTCATGTGGCCAACGTTTTTGCCCAAATCGATCAGGAACTCAGGCCAGTGGTTGGCAGGTAAGTGGGCCTTCAGCTCTGTGTGAACCTTTTGGAACGTGTGCTGATAGTTGACACCATGCTGCCGGCAGATGCTCAGCCCTTCCTGCCGCCAGCCCTCTCGCTTCTGTGCCTCCGACAGCTTGCGCCGCTTGGGCGCTGGCGGTTTATTCGCAGCCTCCGCTTCCAGCTCGGCCTGACCCTGGCCAGTCTTGAGCTTCTTAGCTCTAGGAGTGACGGGCTCCTGACCATCGACCTCGTTCTTGATGGGCTTCGGCAAGGGAGGGTAGATGAAGCTTGCTCGCCCTGGACCTCGTTCTTGACAGGCTTCGACAAGGATGCCGGGCTTGGAGCTGGGGTAGATGAAAGTGCCGAGGCAGGCTTCTTGGCAGAGGCCTTTGCAGCTGCATTGCTTGAGTCAGACTCGCCAGTATGGTCCCGCTTGAGACCGTTGCTCCCCTTGCTCGAAGAGCCACTTGTGCCGCCTGAGGATGCAGAGCCCTCGCACAGCTCTTGAAGGGCTTTGTCACGTGCTGTCCACAAGGGGATAAGTGGGGGCCACTCGTCACGGGTATGCCGCTGCAGGAAGGCAGCGGTGTTCACGAGCACTCTGTGCCCACAGCTCCAGGCGTCCTTTTGTGGGACCCCTGGCACTTTCTTGATCTCGAAGCTACCGGGCCAGTGAGATGACAAATGCAGTAAGAAAGCCTGGCACTCATGCACGATCCCGCTGTCTTGCAAACCATCGCACAGCAAGATCTCCTTTTGGCCCCTTCGGCCGAAGCACACCGCCCAGTGTGAGCTGGTAGACAAAACAACGATCAGGACAGAAGCAGACTGTTGCAATGACAGAAGCTCCAGACTGTCAGCATTGGAGGCACACAGGATCACGATTTCGCGTGGCCACACTTTCCCATGCAAGTCCCTCGCCTGGCGGACGAGCCCATGAAGCACACTTCCCCAATGCAACTGAACTCCTAGCTTCGGCGGATCATGTGGATAGGGCTCCAGCAGCGACTGCTCTATGCTTTCGCAGGTTTCCACATCTAGAGCTTGGCACAGCTCCTGCTTCACTGGGCCCGGCTCTGCTGACTCCGTCTTGACCGTGCTGAGGGCTGTCTGTAATGCTGGGAGGGCCATTCCAAACAGGGTGGGGGCATGCTGCACTAAAGCTTGCAAGAGGTTCACGGCTTCCTCGTCCAAGGCTTCAAGATCCAAGGCCCTGGCCTCCGACGGCGGGCCCTCCAAGTACAAACGCAGCGAGGAACTAGGCAGCAGACTGTGCCAAGCAGTGCCCGACCGGACATACTCATGCGGAAACGGGGGTGTCATCTCTTGCCGCTGCTCGGCACTCAGCTGCTCCCATGCCACTGGCTTCTTGACCTCTGTCTGTATCGCATGATAATATACGAAGGCAGCTGCCTCGTTCACAGCTTGCACGACAAAGGGATACTGTATATGTGGAGGCAACGCAGTATACAAGTACACAAAGGCGTCGCTCTCCGACAAGGCTGCAAGCTGGGCTTCCTCGATCTGTTTTGCAGCAGCCAAAGTTGCCAATGCCTCGTCTCGGAAAGCCTCCCATGGGCTCCGGATCGAAGATGGCAAGGCCTAAGTGGGAAAGTGAAGGTTTCGGGGGGCCGCGTCCCCGGAATCCCTGGCCCTGGCACGGTTTCGCAACACCCTCGCCCGGCAAATCTTCATTTTACTGCCAATGCCTCCTGCCTCGGACCCTGTACCCACATACCGGAAAATGAAGGTTTCGGGGTGCCGCGTGCCCGGAACCCTCGGCCCCGTGCAGGTTTTCCCACACCCTCACCCCGTAAATCTTCATTTTACCCGCCACGGGAACCGGTCGGCATTATCGTCTGCCGTCGTCCCACACACTACTGCTACACACAGCAAGTACTGCCCTGTGCCTACTCTAGCAGGCAGGAAAATGAAGGTTTCTGGGTGCCGCGTGCCCGGAACCCTCGGCCCCATGCAGGTTATCCCACACCCTCACCCCGGAAAACTTCATTTTACCCGCCACGGGAACCGGTCGGCATATGTCGGCATTGCCAGCAGATACCAGGAGCATTGCAAGATGTTGCTAGGAATCCTCGTCGTCTGCCGTCGTCCCACACACTGCTACACACTGCAAGTGCTGCCCTGTGCCTACTCTAGCAGGCAGGAAAATGAAGGTTTCTGGGTGCCGCGTGCCCGGAACCCTCGGCCCCGTGCAGGTTTTCCCACACCCTCACCCCGGAAATCTTCATTTTACCCGCCACGGGAACCGGTCGGCATTGTCGTCCCAGACACTACTGCTACACACAGCAAGTACTGCCCTGTGCCTACTCTAGCAGGCAGGAAAATGAAGGTTTCTGGGTGCCGCGTGCCCGGAACCCTCGGCCCCATGCAGGTTATCCCACACCCTCACCCCGGAAAACTTCATTTTACCCGCCACGGGAACCGGTCGGCATTGCCAGCAGATACCAGGAGCATTGCAAGATGTTGCTAGGAATCCTCGTCGTCTGCCGTCGTCCCACACACTGCTACACACTGCAAGTGCTGCCCTGTGCCTACTCAGCAGGCAGGAAAATGAAGGTTTCTGGGTGCCGCGTGCCCGGAACCCTCGGCCCCATGCAGGTTATCCCACACCCTCACCCCGGAAAACTTCATTTCGCCGACACTGTCCGGTACCTACTCTAGCAACTAGAAAATGAAGATTTCAAGTTGCCGCGTGCCCGGAACCCTCGGCCCATGCAGGATTCTTCACACCCTAACCCCTCAAATCTCCATTTCTTCCCGACCGGGATCGCGGCCCGAGGCCATGTGATCTCTGGCTTGATGGCTTCTCCCTGGACGAGAGCTCTGATTTGATCGCTTCGTTCCGATGGAACAAAGCTCGACAATCCTGTGCCTCCACCGGCACACTCCACTTCGATTCTTCGTCTGCCTCGCGACCAAGGCCATGAATCATGCCAGCCGGATCCGTGACCCCACCGCTGAAGAGGCCTCCTCCGCGGATGGCCCCGTTTCAATCACCTCGTCCTTCTTCGTGTCCTCGCCAGCTTCGGCCTCCAGGTCGGATTGCAGGAGCCATACTGTTCTGCACACTCAGACACACAGTCGGCACTACACCAAGGGTACCTCTGTCCCATCACAGGTCTCTGTCGCACATGGAGCGACTGGGACCTGCATCGGACCCAGCAGCACACAAACAGTAAAGATCCTGCGAGACAACAGGCTGCACGAAACTTAAGGAGCCCACGGCGGGCTCCAGCTTGACGGGTTGTGCCTGTTCATATGTCCGACCCAAACACCCGTACTCTATGGATTAGTAAGGTGTACTTACATAGAGCACCCAGAAGTATGATCACAGATCCAAGGATGCGGGACCCACCTTCGCCTCTTCCTTCGTCGCATCTCCTCCAGGCTCCGGCTGCGATATGTCAGTTGCCTCAAGACCAAGCCAGTCACATACCCACTACCGGACAACGGTTCCGAGCAATCGGCCATGAGAGGGGGAACAGGTTGGACAGCTGCAACTGATGCCGCATCAGACGACGAGGTAGACTCCTGCACAGCAGATGACCACACACACACACACAGAGCCCTGGATGCACTTCGACCCCGACCTCCGGAGATGAAGGTGCTGCTTGGTTGTTCGTCAAAGCAGGCACCTGAAGGGTTGTGGGTTCAAGGAGTTTCGGGTTTTCCTAGCCCCCCCACGACTCAGGTTCTTGCAGGAGGTTCCAGCAAGGACAGCATGGCCGCCTTGGCATCATGGTGACATGCTTGGGTTGGAGGATGTTGGAAGTTCCCAGGCCCTGCATAGCGAGCGGTCTTGTCTTATTCGCGGCCTCTCGCACGAGCTGATCCCCAAGCTTCCGCACTCGACCGCTGACTACTGGAACTACCTAGGATCTTGTCAGAAAAGATTCCTGAAAGCCTGCACACGCAGTGGGCCATCTGTCTCAGCTGGACTTCCGCACAGGCCGTGTTGACTTATGCGGCGGTGTGTATGGCGCCGAGCGAGAAGCACGAGGAGGAGTCTTCACTATCACATTGGCATCCAGCTTCTGTGTTCCGGCAGCACATGGCCTTGCGAGGACATTGGCGTTCACATCGGTCACCAACTGGGATCTCTGGCCACAAGACATAGTGTCAGTCGCAGTCTTCGCATGCTCCGAAGTGCTTGTCGCAGATGTCGCATCTGATCCCTCCGCCGACTCCTTCGCAGGATTCCATGGTTTCCGAAGCAGGCTTGACGTCCCCCATGGGATTGTCGTTTCTTCACAGATGGGACTCCAGGTGTGAATACCCGGAGGCAATGGCGAGTCTGTCAGCACTGGCTTCTTGAGGATCCTGCCCGGAGGGGTCAACAGATTCAGGGGACTCCACGTGATCACTTCTTGAGGAGCATCCGTGTTGGAGCTAGCCATGCTGGGACTGTCTATCACTGCCCGGAAGCTTGGATGCAATGCTGCAAAGAGCCACATGTGCCAGCTCAAGGCATGCCTACACTTGTCCCCAAGTCAGCGGCTTCGCAGAAATGAAGACTGCCTATGCTCGCTAAAGCCCCGGCCGCAGGCTCTGCCACACGATCTGGAACCTGTGAGCATGGGGATGTGATCGCATCAAGCCCAGCAAACCGTGGACACGAGGGAACCCAAGGCTCGGGCCAATGGCCACTGGTCAGGGGAAGCACTTCCGACCTGACATCTAGCCAGCAAACCAAGTCCCTGATGGTGGCTGCGAACTCGCACCCGCTGCCTGCTCAGTCTGATCAGGAACCTTAACTCAAGGCAAGAAAACATTTAGGAAGACCAGTGAAGGCAGTCGAGGTTCAGGCCAGGGGCACATCATCGCCATTCGTGGATGTTGGATCCTCAGAGAAGAGCACAGCAAGGGGCACCAATCGACGGAGCAACAAAGGCGAGCACACAAGCAAAGACCTCAGCAACCCTGGACCTAGCAAGGAATCCGGAAGGTCCAACCTCGGCCGATGTTGGCATGGAGCTCACACCAGGAACCTAAGGCAGAGCAACAAGCAGAAACCAAAGCCGCAGACCCAGAACTCGAAGGGGTTTCAAGGGCCCAGCAGCATCGGAACCATCGGAAAGCGGCGCCTGGCGTGGTACACGAGTAGCTGAGTTGCAGCGAAGGAAGCTGAAGTCCAAGGTCCAGGCAGCCGGCACCAGGGGCATATCATCGCCCCTCGTGGCTATTGGATCCTCAGAGAAGAGCACAGCAAGGGGCCGGGGTGCCAATCGACGAGGCAGCATAGGCTTCAGGGTTCGGGTGGGGTGAGGGCTTCAGCCGGAAACGGCATAAAGGAACCACCGGAAACCCCCAATCACCAGAACCCCAGCAACCTACCCCGAAGCCGCACGAGCTCGAACACAGGGGTCCAGGCCGAGGATACCATGGCTTCAGCACTGATGACCTGCAGCAGGGCGGAGAAACCAAGCACACACAGCCGATGCAGAGCGACGAAGAAAGGGCTTCGGCTTGGGGGGGGGGGGGGGGCAAGGGGGGGGGGTTTCGGAAGTTTGGGGGCTCGGGGTTTGGGTGCTTCACGCAAGGCACTCCTACCACGGGGCCTAATGGGTTGGGGTGCCCTGAACTCCCAGAAGCTTGAAGGGGTTGAGGTGTCAAGGAAACCCCAAACCAGGAGGGGGGAACCAAGCACGCACAACCAATGTTCTCAGCACACGATTTAAAAAAAACGCAGGAACCTCACCCCTCAGCAAGCGCCGGGCTGCGATACGCCGTGAAGCGGTAGTGATTGTAGTGTGTGCTACGCTTATGCTATGTTTCAAGCTCACACAGCCCTGGCAATCGTGAAACTGCAGCTATGGTGTGTGCTGGTTGTTTGCCGCCTAGATGCTGCAGTTATGGTGTGTGTGTGTGTGTGTGTGTGTTATGTGTGCCGCCTCCGAGTGCTGCTTATGTGTGCCGCCTCCGAGTGCTGCTGCTACGGTCTGTGTCTGTGTGTGTGTGTGTGCGCCGCCTCCGTTATGCTGCTACTGCTATGGTGTCTGGTGGTGTCTGTGAGCCTCTCAGCCTCGCTTGTCCAGCAAATCCCCGATAAAGTCCATCTGTCTTTGGAGACAGATCATCTGGGTCTGGAGGTCGGTCATGTCGGTCATCCTTGCATCATCGGCCGATTCGGCCGTCTTCTTGTCGTCTTTCTGCCTGTCATCGTCCTTCTTCTTGTCGTCGTCTTTCTTCACGGACTCATCGTCCTTGTTCTTGACATCTTCCAGAAGCCGAGCCACCTGACACTCCAGCAGCCCCAATCTGGACTCCATCTGGCTCATGCGAGATTCGGCCGTCTTGTCGTCATCTTTCTTCCTGTCATCGTCCAGCTTAAGCCTCTTGGCCGGGGGATCATCGCTGTCATCGCTGTCATCGTCCTTCCTCTTGTCATCATCTGGGTCGGTGTCGTCGTCCTTCTTCTTGTCGTCCTCATCGCTCTCCGGCCACACCTCGCCTGTCTCCTCCACCGCGACGGCTATGGCAGTCGCACGGAGCACCCGGCGATCACAGCCCGGACGCACGGCCTCCGCGACGAGACCTGGGATGTTCGTTTGCAGGCATACAGAGTGCTTACTGCGCACACCTAAACCAATCCATGCAAAAAAAAACTTGCAATGTGTAAGGCCGGCCACTCCTGAGACTGGCATCCACAGGCATGCCGAAGCTGCAAACCTCGATGCCGTTGATCAGCTGCCACACCTCGTACCGCCCGGGAACCTCTCGCAACGGACCCACCACCCACCGTTGGTCCATGGCAGAGGCCAGCACTAGCCAGGTAAGTCCCCGGGCTGCTGGATCTCCGCCAGCACTAGCCAGGTAAGTGCCCAACCAGGTCAGAATAAAAAGTCAGCCAGCTCGCCAGGTCCAGCTTTATATGCAGTGGGCTGTGAATGCTGTGACCACGTACCAACCAGGTTTCCCACCAAACCCCAGCAGTGAATAACAAAGCCAACAGTCAGCCAGCTCGCAAAGGTCCAGCAAAGGGTGCAGTGGGCTATGGCGGAGCACGTGTGCGAAAGGAGGATCTAGATATCCTGAATATGTTTCTGGTTCTCAAACCTAGAGGATTGATAGGCCATGTTATGCCATGAAGTTTCAAGGCCCCATACTCACGATCAAGCAAACTTGGTCCACACCTGCAACACGCGCAGCAACCGCGGTTCCTGCTGACAGTCAATTGATCTGCACAGCACTACAGTCGCCACAGAAAGAAGGACACCATTCGGAACCCTAACCACGAAGCCCCGAACTCCTTCACCCCGGGCGCACCTCAGCTTCCGCCGGCTTCTGGCTACCATCTGGATCCTGGCAGGCCGATGTGTTCTAGTTTCCATGGCTTGTTACTCATACTTTTCCCAAATGATTGGTGGGTTGCTTAAATCTGCATTCAGACAACACCAGAACCAGGCGCACCCAAAGTCGACACAACTAATAAAACCCAAGCCACCGGAGTTCCAACCCCTCGCGGGCCTCTGGAAGTGGATGCTGAGGCTGTCTGCCATTAGCCTGCATAGAAGCCAGCAACGCATGGTCAGCCCAGGTCCGGATCATAAGCACTCAGTGGATCCTAGTTCTACCACCAAAAGGCTCGAAAGCTAAGCCAGACCAATCATCCCAGGAGCTCAGGCTCGGACAGTGGGCACCAAAGCTGAGGAAGAAGAAGCCTCCGACGAGCCCAAATCAAACTTAAAACCCAAAGCCGCTCTGAGTCACCAGGCCTGCCCATCGGCATTGAAAGTCGCAGCCTCATCCGCCAATGGTCCACATGTTTGTTTCCATGGTGGGTGCGAACCCCGGCAAAGGATGGGCTGGCCTGAAGTGCATCACTTTGGGTCGCCGATGGAGCCGCAACCTGCTGGCAGCAAAAACGACGAGCAAGCGAAACCGCCAGAAGCCCGAAACACCCAAACCCCGCAAAGGAGCTCCCATCTGGCCTCGATCGCCTGTGGTGCTTCACAGACCTGTCGCACGACACCAAAAAAAAAGAACTTTCCAAACGCCTGCAAACTTAGGGACCCACGAACCACTCATCCGGCTGCTGCTTTGCCATCGCACGGAACTCCACCGGAACCTCAGAGACCCGTAAACCGCTACATAGCCGAGAACCACAACGAACATAAGTGCCAGGCGCCAGGGAATCCACGATCCAAAGACCACTTTCCTGCCTGCATCCGAGGAAACGCACACCAGAAGAACCAGAGCACACGACGATCCTTCGTAAGGCTGTCGAACTTCGGCGAGCTTTTGCCAGCACCGTCAATGTACTTGTAGTAAACTCAGCAGGCACACACAGGCATACAAGCAGATACGTAACGATAGCTCCGCGAACCGAGGGCCCAACAATCCCCACCGGAGGTCAACCGGGTTTTGTACAGGATTCGCCATCCGGTCATGTCGTGATGTGCTGCTGTCCCAATGTGTTAATTTAGATGATGCGTGCTAAAACCCAGTGCCGAAAAGGTGGCTTGCAACATCCCCCAAGTGCCGTCATAATGGCTTAATCGAGTATGCTAGTTTACGTGATATCTGCTAAGACCCAGTGCCGAAAGGGTGGCTTGCAACATCCCCCAAGTGCCGTCATAATGGCTTAATCGTACATGTTAGCTTGGGTAGTGTCTGCTAAAGCCCAATGCCGTAAAAGCGGCTTGCCACGTCCCCCTATGCCGTAATTATGGCTTGACGAAATACAATATACAATTCAAGGGACTGCTGCATGTGACCATGTGACATCATGTGACCACACTATGAGGCAAAATGCCTGCGGGTACGAGCGATCCCAGGCACACCAATCTTCTCTAGAAGATTGGAAATCTGATGGTATCTGGGGCATATGCAGAATCAGCCAGGGGATCCCCTCTCTCTCTGTCTGCCGTCTTTCTCATTCCTGCATGGAAAATGAAGATTTCATACGCGAGGGTACAATTCCTTCATTTTCTGGCGCTATCATGACGGTACCCTGCCCCAACCCCGGAAAATGAAGGAAGATAAAATGAAAGTATGACCCGGGTCACCCACAACCCTCATTTAACAAGGGAGGGGGATGTTTCAGAATATTAGGGGGTACCTTATTTTGGGGTCCTTACAATAAGGATCCTATTATTTAGGGTACTATATTAGGGTCCCCTATTTTCTGAAACTCCCATATGGATTTGCAAGGCAGGAAACCTGACATAGCGGCCTTGCTAATCAGAAAAGATTTTGTGCTAATTACATTATATAGTTAAGCAGTGACTGGAGGATACCGTTATGAGTTATGACTCATGACTTATTTCGACCCAGATTCAATCGCAAGCCGACCTTCTCGCGGCAACGTCCCAAGAACATGCAACCGCACATCGCGAAAACGTTGAGGGATTTCTGGGCAAGAGAGATTAGGCAGCGGGTCGATTGGTTTAGAGTTGAGGGCTTGGGGGGTGTACTTGGGCTTTAGGTTTTATTCAGAGTTACAGCTTGCAACCACTGAAGTTATCATGGATGCCGTCACGATGGCCGTCGCCCTAATGTCATCATCACCGTCCTCATCATCCACAAAAGCATACTCGTCATTACAGTAGACAGGGTTACCCTACACACTGAACCCCCCAAACCCGCAGATCCTAAAACCCAAACTGTGAATCCTACATCCGGAAACACATCCCGCCGTAAACCCTAAACCCTAAACCCTAAATGAACCCTAGAGTCCCTTCGAAGCCTAGAAGCAGACTCCCCACCGACGGCTGCAACCAGCTCCTCCTGAAAGCGGTTTAGGGTTTAGGGTGTAGGGGTTTAGGGTTTAGGGGGCAAGTTGGGTTTCACATTCGCCCCCTTCCTGCCAACACCAGCCGGGGTCCCTCTGCGCCCAAAGAGGCCGTAAATCATGGGCCCCCTCCCCTGGGTTTTTGCTGAGGCGTGCTCCTGTGTGCCCAAGGGGGTCGGGGTCACAAACTGCGGCTTTCTTGGTGTGTACCTGCTGTATACCCGAATGCTGCAGCAAAACGGCACGTTTCTGTTTGTGTAGCTGCACTAAACCCCTAAACCCTAAACCCTAAACCCTAAACCCTTAAACCCTAAACCCTAAACCCTAAACCCTAAACCTTAAGTTTAGGGTTTAGGGTTTTAAACCCTTTAAGCTCCTGTGTGCCCAGAGGGTTGAGGTCTCAAATCCTGTCACGCAGCCCGCGGCGAAGGACGTAAGCAGCTCAAAATGTTGTTTCACAGAGGAGCCACAAGCAGTCCCTGCCCAATTGCACGAGGCTTGCCTGGACCCCAAAAGCATGTAGAATAACAGCCTTTTATAGGTTTTGGATCATTATTTTACCTACGTTTGGGGGTGGGTGTTTTCTGGAGTGGGATTCGTTCCCCCGCGCACGTGACGGATTCGGCTGGCTCTCTAAAGATGCAGGTCCTAGCAAACTCATGCCACTGAATTACCCAGCGGGTTCATATATACTACTATTATGGAACTAGGTCCCCAAAACCATAATGGGCATGGTCTTTTAGGGCCTCATTCCATAATAAGAGGGTATATGGACCCTGTGGGTTAAATCTTTTGCACCCGCTGCGGACGTTTGGTCGACACACCATGATAACCTTAACCCCTAAACCCTAAACCCCTAAACCCTTAACCCTCTGTTGACGTCATGGATGGCCCAGAAGGTCAGCCGCGAATGCATCGCTGATTGCGGCCCGAACTTCTAAGAGCATGAAGGCTCTGGTGTGCGAGCCCAACTACCTAAACCCCCCAAACGTAGGTAAAATAATGTCCCAGTACCTAGAAAAGGCCATTATTCTACGTACTTCGGGGGTCCAGGTAAGGGTTTAGGACTTTAGGTAAGGGTAAAGGTTTACGGTTTAGGGTTTAGGATAGTTTCTCTTCGAGGCTTGCCGGGCCCTATAATCAAAGGGGAAAAGGAGGGACCCTTAATGGGGACCCCTACCCTATAATGGACCATATACTGGGTATATAGAAGCCATAGTATATTAAGGCTCTATAGCTAGGGGTCCTTATTAAGGGTTCCTCCTTTTACCCTTTGATATAATTACTAGAACTGTAAGGGTATACTCTAGCTAGGCACTGCCAACACGCTTCAAGACCGCCATGCAGTATTTCAGGAGGTGAAGGGTCTCTAGTACAATTATAATAGGGAACCGTAGGGAATAATGTAGGATCCCAAATGTATTTTCTGGTATAGCTGTAATGAAAGAAGCCCTAAAGAACATATGGAGAATCATCCCTAAACCCCTGTTAGCCACTATAAGAGCCTTCCCAGGCCCTTATGGAACTCTGTTAGCAACCCAGAGGGCCCATAAGCACTACTATTATGGAATTAGGTCCCCAAAACCATAAATGGCATGGTCTTTTAGGGCCTAATTCCATAATAGTAGTGTATATGGACCCTCTGGGTAATTCTTCATAAACCCTGATGAAGACAAGGTCTTGCGACACTGAGGGGCTTAGCCAGAAAGTTGGAATATGATTATCCTAAACCCTTTGTGGTAAAATACAGGGTATCCTACCCTGAAACCATATTCCAACTTTCTGGAGTTCCCTTTAGAAGCAATGCATCGGGTTTCAAAGGTTGGGGCTTCAGGCTTCAGGGTTTCGGTCTAGGGTTTAGGGTTCAGAGGTTTGGGGTTTAGGCTTCAGGCTTGAGGGTTGAGGTTTAGGGTTTAGGGTTTAGGTTTAGGGTTTAGGTTTAGGGTTTAGGGTTTAGGTTTAGGGTTTAGGGTTTAGGTTTAGGGTTTAGGGTTTACGGTTTCGGGTTTAGGGGTTCAGGGTTTTAGGGTTTAGGGATGGGATTTGGGCTTAGGGTTTTGGGTTTGGGGATCAGGGTTAGTGTGGACCCAGGGAGCCCGATCCACGAGTGTCCTGAACCGCCGCAAAGATGTCATCATCCGTGGCGCTAGAGTCGAAGAGATCGTCGAAGAAAAACATCCGAGATTCTAAGTTCGCCTGGCGCTGCAACTGGGAAATGTAGGGGCCAAATCATTTCAGTATGAGTTTCTTCCTGGTGGGACGGTTGATGATACAAATCCTGCATGACCTTTAGGACCCTAAACTATGGGAGTTATGGTATAGCCCTTAGCCTTATTATGGGTAATGCAGGATTTATACAGGAGGGCAATGGGGTCTGGGCTGCAAACTGACATCTTATAATTCAGGGCGCGGGAAAATGTTTCCGGGGGCGTACAAAGCACGGGAATTCAGGCTCGTTCATGAAAATACCTGCCCTGATATGCCTTGGGAACCTTAGTATTCCTGTTATACATGGCCATTGTATGGCCCCAACTGCCCCAAACCCTAAACCATAAACCCTGAACCCTTAAACCCCCAAACCAAAACCCCAAAGCCCTAAACCCCTATAAACCCTAAACTCTAAATCCCTAAAACCCTAAACCCCCAAACCCCTAAACAACAAAACCCCCTAACCGCCAAACCCTAAAACCCTAAAGCCCTAAACCCCTAAAACTCCCCAAAACCCTAAACCCCTTAAACCCCTTAAACCCCTTAAACCCCTTAAACCCCTTAAACCCCTTAAACCCCTTAAACCCCTTAAACCCTAAGACTCCCCAAAACCCTAAACCCTAAACCCCTAAAAGCCCCCACACCCCTAAACCCTAAACCCCCAAAACTCCCAAAACCTTTAAACCTCCAAACCCCTAAACCCTAAGCCCGAAAACCCCTAAACCCTGAGCCCGAAAACTTGATGAGGCCCTCCCGCGGCCTCTGCAAGGCCAGGAGAGGAGCGGCTCTGCCCGGTGCTGCGCCGGGAACTGAGAGGGGCTTCTCGGTTTAGGGGTTTAGGGTTTAGGGGTTTAGGGTTTAGGGTTTAGGGTATGGGTTTAGGGTTTAGGCTTTAGAGTTGAGGGTCAAGTCAAGTCTCTGCTCCGTGAGCTGTGCTCTGGGCTCCTGGAGCACTTGCAGCTGCTGGCGGTTCAGTACCTGGCGATCGTCAAAAGGGTTCCTTTATGGGTCCCCCGTTAAATTAGGGATTCCATAAGTGGAGTCAACCTGGTGTTATGGGGGGCTTAATTGGGGCTTACAGTCAACATGAACGCTGGTATAGGGTGTTGAGGGTTGCGTTTAGGGCTGAGGAGCTTCGAAAGGCTTAGGGTACGATGGCATCCATGCAATCGCTGACGAGACGAAGCGCAGGTGGTGTTCATCTTCCAGAAAGTACTTAGAGGATCATGGGACTTAGTAAGTATGGTCACAAGTAGGTTATAATTAGGATAACCCCACTTAGGGGACTCATAACCATAATTATAACCTAGTTACTAAGTCCCATGATCCTCTAAGTAGTGAAGACGAGTCTTCGTCTTGACACCACAAACACCAAAACCCCAAACCCCTCCCCCCCCTGCGGTTTAGGGTTTTGGGATTATGATTAGGGTTTAGGGTCCACCAAAGAACAAAGCATCAACATTTCGCCGGGCACCTGCAGCGGTGAGGCCGGGGACTCGAAGTGAAGCGCCGGCCGCACACGGCCCATTATCCTTGCACTGGCATATCATGGTTTCTCACATATGTTTAGTGATGTCGTCATGCGCAAATGCACATGTGTGTATGTATATATATATATATATATATGTTTACATGTGTGTATGTATATATATATGTATATGTATATGTATATATGCACACGCATATAGATGTACATCACTAGCTTTATAGGTCGCTATGCGCAAGAGCATCTTTCAATGTCTACACACGAACACATCTGTCTATGCGTGTGGGTGTGTGTGTGTGTATGTGTGTCTCTATATATATATATATATGTATGTATGTATTTAAATTTGTGTATTTATATGTTGGGTGTATGTAAAAAGCATGTCAAAGTAAGTGCGTGTGTGTGTATATATATATATATATGTTTCTATGTATGTGTGTGCGTCTGTATCTGTGTTTGTACTGGCACGGCATGTGTGTGCGTATGTGTGCATGCACGCATGCATGGATGCATGGCTGGCTGGCTGGCTGGCTGACTGGATGGATGGATGGATGGAGGGAGAGAGGGAGGGAGGCAGGGAGGCAGGGATGTTTGTACCTATGTATGTATGTATGTATGTATGTACATACATACACACATGCGTACATACATACATGCATGCAAAAGTATGCTGTGACACGTTTGCACGTGTAGCTGTCCACGTGTAGGTGTCTGAGTGTGTATGAGTGTATGTACATGTATATGTACTTAATACCTGTACATAATTTCAACGGTTGTAAGCCCACACCACAACAGTAACTTCAAGTCGAGACGAAGAGTCAACAACCCCAAACACGGAAGACTAATCAGACGTAAGCCAGTTGACAGGGCTTTCTCAGAAAGGGAGAGAAAGTGGAGAAAGACTGATAGGGAGAGAAAGGCAGAGGTGGCATTGTCGATAGCGTCGCGTCGTGCAAGACTTGGATAGCGTTTGCGTGCAAGACTTGGATTGCGCTTTAGGCCTCTGATCAAAGGATTTCGTCAAAGATTTACTCGAGATTGTGGGGGCTCATCAACTGCGTTTATTGGTATGAGTACCCAGAGAGCCCAATACCCCTTAATTAAACAATATACGTTAAACTATACGGGGATTAATATTATGATTTAAGCTATATTCCTTAATTAAGCGGATTAATACTATGATTTAAGCCTTATTCCTTAATTAAGGGAATAATATTATGATTTAAGCTATATTCCTTAATTAAGGGGATTAATATTATGATTTAAGCCTTATTCCTTAATTCAGGGGTATTGGGCTCTCTGAGTCTGAGCTACTTTCGATGGTCATCAGGGTCTCTGGGTTCGTGAACTACCTTAACCCTGAATAACCCACCCTAAACCCTAAACCCTACACCCTAAACCCAACCTACCTGTTTAGGCTGCCTTATTGTGATATTGTTATAAAAGCCCTTAGAAAGGTAGGCTATTCCGGGTTAAGGTTTGGTTTGTGTTGGTTTGGGGGGGTACTTAAAGGCCAAGAGCCCACCCTACTTGTCGGGTATCGCCCACCTCTCTGAAATGTTTAAAGCTTTTAGGGTTAATGACCTCTCTTGAGGTTTTAAGGCTTTTAGGGTTTAGGGTTTAGGGTTACATAAGGTTCTGCAATACCAACTTGTCGGGTATCATGGGGAACTACAGGTTAACCTTTTTGGTTATATAGGGATTCTATAGGGACTATACTACCCAAAAAGGTTAAAGCTTACCTACTCCACTACCAGGCCACAAAAAGGCACATAAGCACATAATTAGGATAGGGATATCCCATATGGGTGATTGTCAACATTATGATTCCTGCTTGGGTCCCTTATATAGTACGGCACATAATATTTTTGGTACCCAAAAGGGGCCATAATTTTGACAACCACCCATATAAACCCCCTTATAAGGAAGCCCAATAAGGTCGGGATATCCCTACAAAATGCTTCTGCTTTTGTCCTTTTTGGATTCCTAATTGGTGGAACACCAAGCAAAGACGGTTTAGGGCTTAGGGTTAAGACGGTGACATGAACAGTTTCAATGAGGTATTGGACGCTATACCTATATGGGAGGAGACAGTACAGCATAGATTGTTGAGTTGTGCTTAAAACGACGGTGAAACGTTAACCTTGTCCAACATTTCGGACCTAGCAGCCACCCCAGAAACCTCAAACCCCCGAACTACACCTTTAAATCCTAGACCCCTCATTTGAGCTCTTAAACCCTAGACCCCTGAACCCCAGACCCCTACACCCTAACCCCTAAATCCTAAATCCCGACAACCCTAAAAACGACTCAAGCTTAAACTTTAAACCTGAAACCTTAAACCCAAACATTAAAAAATCTCAACACCAAGGCTCCGAATCGGGCCCTTCAGCTGCCTTGACACCTGCGCAGAGAGCCCAATACCCCTTAAGCCTAGGCTCTGGGGTTCAAGTTCTGGGTCTAAGGTTTAGGGCTTAGGGTTCGGTTTACCGAAGGTTCGACCGTGGGATTGATTAAACTTAAGGATATATACATTCACAGCAAGATGCCAAACCTGCAAATCCATGGATCCCAAACGGAACTAAACTCTCTATGTTCCCCAAATACATATGGGGGCTTCCGAAAATAGGGGACCCTAATATAGTCCCCTAAGTAGTAGGATCCTTATGATAAGGACCCCCAAATTAGGTACCCCCTACTTTTCGGAAACTCCCATACTTACAACCTGAAACCCTGAAACCCAACTTCGAAGCAAAAGATGCTTTTAACTCCCAGCGCCGGGTCCCCACTCCTCGAAATCCATGAGTCCTTCCTACCCAGAGAGCCCAATACCCCTTAATTAAGCCATATACCATAAACTATAAGGGGACGAATATTATGATTTAAGCTATATTCCTGAAATTAAGGGGTATTAGGCTCTCTGAGTAGATGCCAAACTCCACAATACCCCCCCCTAGATGCTCCAAAAAAATATGGCGGCCTTAACAATTAGAACAGGGTTTGCGGCTTGAAAGTGCAAATATACTGAGGAACTTGAACGAAAAGTAGCAGTTGTTACTATTGAGCTTCCTATATGCACGCAAAACCCAGGCCCCAAACTAAACCCAAACCTGAAACCCCAAACCCTGGAATAAGGATCATTCCTGAAATCCAACAAAGTGGCCGGTACACTTTAAGCCTTTATAAGCACCCTACTGTATAGGGGCCTGAATAATTAGCATAAGGTTTTGGGGCTTGTGATACTATAACTAGAATTGTTTAGGCCCCTGTATTATCCGGGCAGCACCTACTCGGAGGGTCGGGGGACTTAGTAAGTAGGTAGTAAGTAGACTTATAAGTACCCCAAAAGGGACCCTAATTGGAGTTATGGTACTTATAAGTCCTTAAAACAACCAGTTACTAAGCCCCCCGACCCTCCACCTAGAGCTCCCACCGGCTTCTACCTTAAGGCCTGACCCCCGCCCCCGGAGCCGTAAACCCTAAGATCCTAAACCCCTTCAAGATGCCTTAACGAACCCTTACGGGAGTTTCCGACAATTAGGGGTACCTTGTTTGGGGTCCTTACAATAAGGATCCTACTGTTTAGGGTACTACATTAGGGTTCCCTATTTTCGGGAACTCCCTTATAGATCCCTTAAAGTGCCCAAAAATCTAAACCTTCGACAGCCGATCAATGAAAGCCTGAATACTTAATCACCAATGTTATTCCTCAGGGTTCCTTTTCAGGGCTCTAAGGACTCATATTACAAAACTTCTGGGCCCAAACACCATACTGTATAAGGCTGTTGGGCTAGTTTGAGCCTTAGGGCTATAATTTACCATGATATGCACCCCAAACCCCTATTCTAATGATGAAGGCCCCTAGATAGGACTCGAACCGCAAACCCCAAGGGCTCCTTCAAGCGATCCTTTAGAAGGGGCCCCCACCCTGTAATAGAGGCATAATAGGAATATAATAGGGCCCTAATATCATCCTTATAGTCACAGTTACAGGGTGGGGGCCCCTTCTAAGCGATCCTTCAAGGGATCCTGAAACGCTAAAGCTCCGAATAGCCAAAAGCAGGTCCCATTTCTCTAGGTTGGCCCTTGAAAGCCTCTGAAAAATATTCGTAAATAGGGTCCTATTAAGCCCAATAAAGGGAAATAAAACATATCCCAGAGGCCTACCTAGTTCTAGGCTTTAGACCCCAGAGTAGGTACTATTTGTATACTTTGAGTCTTCGGGTAACGGGAAGAGTAGGTACTAGTTGTTTACTTTGAGTCTTTGGGTGACGGGAAGAGTAGGTACCTAAACCCTAAACCCTAAACCCTAAACCCTAAACCCTAAACCCTAAACCCTAAACCCTAAACCCTAAACCCAGCCTCTAAACTCCCAAAATCAATGCCTCGCCTCGGCGCATCTTTGGCGCTCCCCCGAAGCGTTCTCGGCCGGCGCCGTTTGGGGCACTTTCGCCGAGCGGTCGAAGCCAGAAAGCTCCTGCAAGGCCTGGCATTCTTGGGGATTTTGGGGGGTTTAGGGGTTTAGGGCTTAGGGTTTAGGATTTAGGGTTTAGGGATTAGGGGTTTAGGGTTTAGGGATAAGGGGTTTATATAGTTTGGGATTCAGTAGCTTATGGTGTCAGGGATCGCTCGAGGGTTTGTATGATATTTTAAAGCCCTGCAAACCCTTGTACAGCCCTCTACAGCCCATTTTCCAAACCTCTGATACCCTTGTAAGTGTCCGCCCTTGTTGGCGCGTGGGGTGCCTCCACCAGTCGAGCTTTGTTTCTGGCTTCTCCTGGGCTTTGAAGTCATGTATTATTTCACAATGGCTCCCTTTAACCCTAAACCCTGAACCCTAAACCCTAAGTCCTATAAACCCAAAAAGTATTAAAGTATGGTACTCCAAAGCCCAGTCTCGGTCCGTCAGGCTTGAGGCAGTGGTGGCGTTGCTGGACCTCGGCTTGAAGTTAAGCATTTCTGGAGTTTTGGGGAAGCAATAAAAAAACCTAACCCTCGGAGTTTGGGGCTTTGGGTCTAGGACCTCGGGCCTAGGGTCTAGGGAAATGGGTTATCAGAACATCGCATCGGGGTTCTACTGGCAATCGGTAAAGGATGTAGAGGACGCTTGGGCGCAGCAGCAGCAGCAGCAGCAGCAGCAGCAGCAGTGGCGGCGGCGGCGGTGGGGGTGGTAGTAGTGGTAGTAGTAGTAGTAGTAGTAGTAGTAGTAGTAGTAGTCGTCGTAGTAGTAGTAGTAGTAGTAGTAGTAGTGGTAGTGGTAGTGGTAGTGGTAGTAGTAGTAGTAGTAGTAGTAGTAGTAGTAGTAGTAGTAGTAGTAGTAGTAGTAGTAGTGGTAGTGGTAGTGGTAGTGGTAGTGGTAGTGGTAGTGGTAGTGGTAGTGGTAGTGGTAGTGGTAGTGGTAGTGGTAGTGGTAGTGGTAGTGGTAGTGGTAGTGGTAGTGGTAGTGGTAGTGGTAGTGGTAGTGGTAGTGGTAGTGGTAGTGGTAGTGGTAGTGGTAGTGGTAGTGGTAGTGGTAGTGGTAGTGGGAGTGGGAGTGGGAGTGGGAGTGGGAGTGGCAGTAGTAGTAGCAGTAGTAGTAGTAGTAGTAGTAGTAGTAGTAGTAGTAGTAGTAGTAGTAGTAGTAGTAGTGGTAGTACTAGTGGTAGGTAGTAGTAGTAGTAGTAGTAGCAGTAGTAGTAGTAGTAGTAGTAGTAGTAGTAGTAGTAGTAGTAGTTGTTGTTGTTGTTGTTGTTGTAGTTGTTGTTGTTGTCGTAGCAGCAGCAGTAGTCGGAGTCACTGAAGGCTTCCTGTGCTGCCGTCATGATTACCTTCTAAGGCTGGCACACGGGTCACGGTAGGTATGTCCCTTTTCAAGGATTAGGGTTTAGGGTTTAGGGCGTTCATAAGTCCAGTAAGCTTCCTTACACTAATCAGCCTTCCGCAATTTGATTTGGGACGAAACCGGATGGAATGAACCCGCGTTGCTACCCACCAAGTCCACATTGTATCCTTCAACCTTGATCCCTTATTCAGAAACTCTCAAGACCCACTCCTTCTCAGTAAACTAAACCCTGAACCTCAATCTGCAAATTACCTGGACCCCGGAAGTATGTAGAAGAACAGCCTTTTATAGGTTTTGGGCCATGATTTTGCCTACTTTTGGGGGTCTAGGCAAGCCCAATAACCCAGAGGGTCCATATACGCTACTAGTATGGAATTAGGCCCTAAAAGACCATGCCCATTATGGTTTTGGGGGCCTAATTCCGTAATAGTAGTGTATATGGACCCTCTGGGTAAGATTCCACAACGCATCCGGGCAGCGCTGCGTAGCCCGCCATGTCCCAGTGCTCAAAGCCGTCGCTGTGCGAGGAGGGAAGCACTGGGTCCATGGCCCAATTACAGCACAAAGATTCCGAGGAATAATTGGGGCCTGGGGCTTACTGGATTCAGAGCGGGTTAAAGTACGCTGTGTGATAGCAGGGCTTCTTGTAAGCTTCATACTTCATAGCACGGCTTACAATCTGAAAAAGCAGGATTTACAAGTTGAGGGACCCTGAAAGTATGTAGAATAATGGCCTTTTGTGTGTTTTGGGCCATTATTTTACCTACCTTGGGGAGTTCTAGGTAGTGCTTTCGGCTTTCAGGGTGCCAAGCAGGTAGCCGATGGTCGGGCTGATGGGGCCCAGGCCCCCAAATCCTAAATCCTGACCCGAAACCCTGAGCCTACACATTGAAGGACATGAACCCTTAATGATTAGAACAGGGTTTTGGGGCCCATTATACTATAGGTATAATTAATAAGGACCCCCCCAAAATAGGTAACTATTAAGGCCCCTATAGTAGCCCTAGGCCTAGACATTGATGGGAGACCTACCCGGCCCGAATCCGCTTCGCGCTGGGCGGAGCGTCGCAGCGCTGGTACAAAGGAGGCGAGAAAGCGGCGGAAGAAGGTCCGACGTCTCACAAGGATGCTTTCAACAATACTGTACTTTACTATGTAATTGTTTAGGGTTTAGGGTTAATTTACTATACCACACTTTTCGATCTGTTACTATACTAAACTAGACCATACTATACTGCACTCTACCCAGAGGAGAAGTCCTCCAAATCCGAGTCTCAAAGTCCCCAACAAAAGATCATCTCGGGTCTCCGACAAGGGTACTTAGAGGATCATGGGACTTAGTAAGTAAGTCCACAAGTACCCTAGTTGGCGTTATAAGTGGGTAAAAATAATTTTTGCCTTGTTTATAGCCCTAGCCACTAAGTCCCATGATTCTTTATGTACAAGTGGTGGCGACAGGGTCATGGGTCCAACAAGAAAATGCTGGCTTGCATCTCGTACACGGGGTCCTGGTGCACCCGATTTTGAAGCTCTGACCCCCGATTGCCTAGACCCACGTTTCTTAAAGAGTTGTGTTGCGGTCACTGTAAGAGCTTCTTGAAGGGGCCTACCCACCCATAGCCTCAATCATAGTTGCTGTTGTGGTTGTACTTCTTTGTTCTTACAGGATCCCAGCCGTAGAACTGGCTACCGAAAACAAAGAACTACAATGGAGACTAGGAGTAGACCCTAAACCCTAAAATCTAAACCGTCAGCCCTGAACTTTGAACCCTAAACCCGGAGCCCTAAACCCAAACCCGGACCCGGAACCCCACAGCCCAAACCCTAAAACCCTGCATCACTGCACCCTGACCCCCTTTTCAGCTTCCATATCCGCTCATAGTTACTCCTTATATGATAACTGTAATTAACCTTCCTGTATAACATCCTAAACCTTGACGCTCTAAAACCTTGAAACCCAAAGCCTGAAGCCCAACTGCACCAATTCCTTAACCGCAAACCCCTAAGCCCTACACCCCGTGACAGGAATCGTTAGACGGACTTGTAGAGGAACGCTTAAAAGTACTCCCAAAGGTAACCTTAAAGGAACTCCGAAAGGAACCCAAGGCCATTCCCATGCAGCTTTGAGCCTGTGCTCTCCTCGGAAAGCTCCAGCGCCTTTCCGCCGAGACTTGTTCTCTCTCTCTCTCTCTCTCTTTTTCTTTCTCTCTCTCCCTGTCTCGATCTATGTATGTATATATATATATATATATATATACAGATAGATCGATCGATAGATAAGTATATAGATGTGTGCATATCTGCTTATTCAGTTAGTTATTTAGCTGTGTGCCCTGATATATGTATTCGTTGGTTTTCTTACTACACATTTACTTGCTTAATTTGTTGACCAATCTTACACCTTTAACCCTAAACCATAAACCTTGCTGCAGCGAACAAGGGCGCGTTGCTCAAGGTGGCCTTCTGCCTGAGGTCGCTTCGGGGCTTGCCGTCTGGAAAACATGACAAGGGTTTAGGGTTTGGGTTTAGGGGTTTAGGGTTTAGGGGTCGGGAGTTTTGGGGTTTAGGATTGAGGGTTTAAGGTTCAGGGTTTAGGGCCTAAGGTTCAAGGTTCAGAGTTTAGGGCCTGTGGTTTAGAGCTCAGATACTCGCCGAAAACATCTTGACAAGAAAAGCTGCGGGAACGGTAGCCGATTATGCTCGAAGACAGCATTCACAACTTTGCCTACGATAAAACCCTAAACCCTAAACCCTATGCAACACAGCCGAAGACATATCAGGTTTTTGCACATTATCAGCCCCTAGGTCCAGATAAAGCCTCGGAGCCATCAGCACTATCAGCACCGCCATAGCATAGCAGAAGATATGGGAGTTTCCGAAAACAGGGGACCCTAATATAGCACCCCAAATAATAGGATCCTTATTATAAGAACCCCAAAACAAGGTACCCCCAGTTTTCGGAAACCCCCATATAGATCTTCCAAGATGTAGGAATACAAAAAGAAAGACATACGTACACCTCACAAGCCATGCACGGTGACACGTTCCGACCGCTACTAACATTCCATTCAGTTGCTTACTCAGCAGGTCTCGTCAGTGAATTCGCGATTTCGTTTCCGGATTGTCTGGTCCGGGTCCGAAAGAACGATACGACCGGTCTTCATGAGACCGAGATCTGGAAGGGTTTCATACTCTTCGTGAGCGTGTCCGGCACCGGCGGCTGGCCGAGCCACGCAGCCACGGCAGTACCGAGAGGCTAGTCTTGCCGATCTTGACGTACTTGACGCTCTTGGTCTGCTCGTCGACGATCGCGACGTGTCCGTCCACCGTAGCCTATCCCTGTGGGGAGCGTAAAGCCTCCACGCCTGGACGTCGTCGTGCCACGGCTGCTGCCGCATTGACATCAACTCGATTCCCAGTCGCTTGTCAGACACCTTGCCCGCCTGAACGGCGTTCAGGTGATCGCGCAGTGAGCTGCAATCGGTCACCCATAGGTGGCGCATGGCCTGCTGAGACGCTTCAAGCCTATTAAGGTTTAGGGTTTCGGGCTTAGGGTTTCGGGCTTAGGGGTTTAGGGTTTAGCGTTTACTAGGATTACTGTATCACATCGGCGTAGAAAACACTCCTTGTACAGCAATCGATCCCGATTTCGCTTGCACTTTGCTTACATACATTTGCCCTGAGCTTCAGCGGCTCCAAACACTGTGTTCTCGTCAAAGAACTCATATAAAATACATAACAAGGAAACTCCATGTTTGCAAACCCCCAGCCCTAAATCCTGAACCATTCTGTCGTAAAGAAAACTTACGACCTACCCTAAACCCTAAAATCATAAACCCTTATCAACCCCCCTTCAAGGACCACTTGAAGTGCAAGAAAGCCTTTCAGCCAAACAAACTATAGACCCTTATAGAACCCTATAGATCCCTTTAAAGGAACCCTGGAGATCCCTGAGGACCATACGGGCTCCATTAGAGGGACATTGGGGGAACCTTTGAAACCCAAACAAACCTATCCTAAGCCCCGGCCTCCTTCTTGCTCTGTTGAGACCCAGCGGGCGACCCCTTTGAGGTTTAGGGAGGGTTCCATTTTTTTTAGAATCTGTAAAAGTTCAATAAGGGATGTTTAAGGGTTTAGGGTTTACCGTAGGATTCAGGGCTTAGGGTTTAGAATTTAGGGCTCACTGGGTTTCTGAGATTTATGGTGCTAGACTTGCGGGGAGAATGTGCACTGTCGCTCGGAAGCTTCTTGGTTCCGGCGCGAAATCTTTGATGCTGAAGCTATGATTTAGGGCTTAGGTTTTCTTTTAAACACCTTTTTCCATACTGCAGTACAGCATAGAGAGCCCAGTTGGGCATAGGCTTTAGGGTTTAGGGTTTACGGTTTAGGACGAGGCAAGTCCCTTAAACCTATCCTTCTTCCACCTTAAGCTCTGTTGGCGCTCGTCGCACTCTACAGGCGTTGAAGCTTGCTTCTGTTGAGTGCGGAATGCTTCGTTCTTGCTGCTAAGCAGAAGAAGAATCAAAGTAGCACTGACATTGCTACAAATAAGAAGAGACGTAATACTAATAACAAGACACATGATAGTAATAATAACGGAAACAATTATGCCAATAGCCATCAAAACAAAAATTGCTGATAATGAAAAGAAGAACAATGTAGTAACACTTTGTCAATTTTGTTCGATCATTTCCATCCTAAACTATGCTTCATTTCAACAGGGCTTGCTTAGCTGATCATGGAATTTAGTAAACTCTAAGGTATCTATCAGGGGTCCTCTAAGGTTTCCATAAAGGTCTCTTGTGAGGGATGTATAGGGTTTAGGGTTTAGGGTTTTGGGGTTTAGGGTTTAGGGTTTAGGGGTTTCTTTAAAGGGATCCGATCCGTCATTTAGAAGGATCCGCAGGGGTTCTATCAGGAATCTGTTGGGCTTTAGTACTAAAGTGTGTAACAAATCAAAAGAACCAATTCATTTACTAGCTAGGGCTTATAAGCAAGGTAACTACACTTACACCTACTTATAGTCCCAGTTGAGGTACTTGTAACCTTCCTGTCTAAGCACCATGATCCACAACTATATACCCCGAATACGAACACCGGAATACCCTGATACCCGAGTACCCAAAACCAACCCGATGTCAATGGCCCGGAATAGGTTACCCGGCTGTGGTAGCAGTATTGCACACCCAAGAAAGGCTAAATGGCTGCCTACCCGGATCTAAACTCTATACCCTACACCCATTACTCCGTAAAGGTAGGGCCCTAAAACCTTGAACCCTTCCCTACTCGGACCTACTCAGCTGCTAAGAAGCAAAGGCTCTTCTCAAGAGGACCCCAGGTTGCCTAGCACCTCAACCCCCTCTAGACCCTACCTGGACCCCAAAAGCATGTAGAATAATAGCCTTTTATAGGTTGAGGGCCATTATTTTACCTACTTTTGGGAAACAGGGTCCTTTTGAAGGCTTCTTACAGGTTTTCTACGTAGGACGAAAAATACAAGAAGGCTCCTTTCAAGGGTTCCTTTAAGGGTTCCTCTTATAAAGATTCGATAAAGGGGTTTGGGGTCTGGGGTCTAAAGGCCCTCAGAGTTAGAACAGGGCTTGGAGGCATGGTATACAGTAGAATGAAATCATTCTGACGTTTACAAATATGGATTTTTAGAAGGGTTCTGTAAGCGTCTTACTTGGGGCTTTACCACCTAGAAGGCTTGCTAGAAGAACAGGGCAGACCGACCTGAAATGAGGCTACGTGCGCTTTCACCTCTATACTCTATACCCCCCCAGGAACCATAATAAACATAATGTGTTTCACATTCTGTCGGCTTTTGTATGAACAAAAACGAAAAACCGATTTCTAAGGAGACCATAGTACATTACTAACAGCTGTACTCGCCAAGTCATTGGATCCCTCAACCAATGGCTATCCTCCCTGAACCCTAGACGCTAAATTCCCTACAAACCCAGACTCCAAAACAAATCGGAAACCCTAAACCCGAAACCTGTTCTGGGACAGAAGAAAAGCAGCATTACCATGTTGAATTCGTGTCGTGTTTCAAGCTGATTTGAATCTGCTGCATACAGCAATGGCAGAAGTACTGAACCGCACAGCAAGGGGCATGGAGGTCTTGTCCAGCAAGGTTTAAATCGAAGGTGTTGTGGCACCTATGCACGAACGCTGCCGCTGAGGTGGTGGCTGCGTGCGTATAGCAGCGCAGGAAGTGAGATATCCAAAGTAGAGCGCAGCACCCCACGGTGCGCTGTTCATGACGGAATGCTTATAAGAACCCTGGAACCCACAAAAGAACCCGTAAATGAACCCTTTTCTACTTTTGGTCCAACATGATCGCAAAGACCCCAATACCCTAAACCCCCAAAACCTAAATCCCTAAATTCCTCAAGGGGAACCCTTAAAGGAACCCTTCAAAGAAACCCTATCTCTCTATATAAGTCTCACGGCCCCTATATTTGGAGGCCTCAGAAGGTGGGACGAAGGTAGGTAGGATTAAGGATCCCTTTTTTACGGACTCTTATGCCGGGATTGCCCCAGCTACCTTCGTCCCACCTGTTGAGGCCCCTGATATAGGGGTAGTTGTCAAAATTATGGCCCCTTTTTGGGTACCCTAAATATTAGGTGCCGTATTATAATAAGGACCCAAAAAAGGGACCGAAATTTTGACAACCACCCATATGAACACCCTCGGACCGAGCGCCCCGGCTGCCCTGGCCCCCGCAGCGCGCCGCAGCATCTCCCAGCAGAGCTCTCGGAGGAGGCGGAAGGCCGAAAATGCCTGGTTACTTAAAGGATCATGGGACTTAGTAAGGGTCCTTAAAGGGCTCTTTAACGGGATCTATAGGGTTCCTTAAAGGGATGTATGGGGTTTAGGGTTCAGGGCCTACTTAAAGGATCATGGGACTTAGTAACTAGGGTTATAATTAGGGTAACTATACTTATAATTTGCTAACTCCCATGATCCTCCAAGTAGGGTTTAGGGTTTCAAGTCACCCATGTAGAATCGTAGCCTCATTTTACGGGGGGTTTAGGTAGGGCTTTAGCTTTGGGAGAGGTGATTCAGGCTTTTGGGCTTTGGGGCTTTAGGGCTTAGTGTTCCCTTCAGGGCTTCAGGGTGGTTTAGGGTTTACTGGGGGCTAAAGGTTAAGGCTTGATGGCTTGTAGGCTTATGCTTTAGTGTTAAGGCTTAGGGGGCCGTAGGCCTTGGGTTTCCTTTGAGAGTTCTATACGAGTTATGCTTGAAGGTTAGGGTTCAGGGCTTTAGGGCTCAGCGTTGCTGCAAGGGCTCTACTTGGAGGATCATGGGACTTAGTAAGTAAGGTTAGAAGTACCATAATTGGGGTTATAAGTAGATATGAGTACAGATATCTTAGTTATATCCCTAACTACTAAGTCCCATGATCCTTTAAGTAGGCCCTAAGCCCTAAACCCCATACATCCCTTTAAGGGACCCTATAGATCCCTTTAAAGAACCCTTTAAGAACCCTTACTGAGTCCCATGATCCTTTAAGTAGAAGCCATGGGGGGGTTGAGTTGGGTTCCTGTGAGGGTGAGAAGGCCCAGGTTCCTCGAAGAGGGGTTACTACCAAGAGAATAAGGGTTCTTAAAGGGCTCTTTAACGGGATCTATAGGGTTTAGGGCATAGAGTCCTGGACCCCAAAAGTATGTCGAATAATAGCCTTTTAGAGGTTTTGGGCCATTATTTTACCTACTTTGGGGGTTACTACCCAGAGGTCCAGGTTAATTATAGGGTGTGGGGCTGTCTTCAAGAGAGAAAAAACTTCCGCGTGGTTCAACCGAGGAAGGGGCTTGCAGGTCCTGGAACCCTTAAACCCTACACCCGCTAACCCCAAACCCTAAACCCTCCAAACCCCGAAAACCCACACACCCTCGCCTATATCCCTAAACCCTAAACCCCTAAATCCCCCCTAAATTCCCGTGAATCCCTATATCCCTAAACCCCTAAATCCCCCCTAAATGTCCCTAAATCCTTAAACCCCCCTTACACCCCCCTATTATCCCTAAACCCCCGAAAAGTTCTGAAACCTCCAGCCAAGGGCCTCCTGCAGGGAGGAGACCACCAAGGAGGAGCCCCCTCTCCCTGATGGCGCCTCTTCCTGGAAGCAAAATGGGGGAGTTTCCGAAAATTAAGGGGTACCCTGTTAAAGGAATCCAATAAGGGGTTCCTTTAAGGGCTCCTATAAGGGATCTATAGGGTTTAGGGTGTGGGGTTTTCCGAAAATTAGGGGGTGCCTTATTTTGGTGTCCTTGTACGGATCCTACTATTAGGGTACTATATTAGGGTCCCCTATTTTCGGAAAACTATAAGGGTTCCTTAAAGGGTTAGGGTCTAGAAGGGTTTGGGGTTTAGTAGGGTTCCGGGTCGGAACAAAGAGCCAGTCGAGCCAAAGCGAGCTTGCAGTATGGCTACAACTGACACAGACCCAAATAATCTCCAGCGGGGCGCATGTTTTCAAACCCTCTTCGAACTTAATGAGGTTGGCACAGCCTACGAAACCCTAAACCCTCAACCCTTAGCCCTTAACCTTAAAACCCTAGACCTGGACCTGGATACGCAAATAGCGTGCACAGCTTGATCTTTGAGGCTGTTGCAGCGGCCCGAGGCCCCACACGCGTTTAGGTTAGGGATCAGGGTTGGGGGGTTCAGGGTCTAGGGATTAGGGTTAAGGGTTTAGGGTTTAGGGTTAAGGGTTTAGGGTTAAAGGTTTGCTGCAAGATTGCGTAGCGGTAGTGTAACAGGGATTGTAGGTTTATTCGCGGTTTTGTTGCCTGCGAGTCGCAGCCATGGCCCGACTATGGCGGGCCATCACATAACTCACCCACCCCACGCCGTCTGAGGCGGCAAACCACCCAAACCTATACCTTTTAGGGTTTAGGACCTAAACTCTGTTAGGTCCATTTTGGTTAACAACAACCACACAATTCTGCAGCCAAGCTTCTGCTCCCAAAAGGCAGGGCAGAGTAAGGCAGAGTACGGCAGGAGGTAAGGGCCAGGGGGAGGCCAGGGGGGCTAGGGGGGGCCAGGGAAGGCCAGCGGGTAGGGGGGGGCCAGGAGGTCAGGGGGGGGGTGGCCAAACCAGCCCAGCGGCCCCCAAGATTTCAGGTTTAATGACTTCAATAGGGACCAGTACTGGTCCCGGAGAGAACGTGTCCCGGTACCGGGCCTAACGTGGGTGCTACAGTACCCCTGGCTGCGGCGGGCGAGCGTCCTGGATCGACCTCCATCGATGTCGAGGGGCTTAAGCGCCGCCCACCATCGAAGGTGGGCGGCCTAGGCCATGAGTTTAGGGTTTAGGGTTAAGGGTTTAGGGTTTAGGGTTTGGGGTTCAGGGTCTGTCGAGTTTAGGGGTTATGAGGGTTTGGAGTTTGGTGTTCAGGACAGGTCCTGAATGAAAACTCAAACTTAACCTTAAACCCTTGGCTGTAAATCATAGAACCTTGAGCCCGAACCGCTAAGCCCTAAATGCTAAACCCTAAGCCTTAAGCCCTAAACCCTGAAGCCTTTATAGATCCCTTACAGAACCCTTGCAGATCCCTTGAAAGGAACCCTAAGCCCTAAACCCTAAACCGGTCTTCTGTAGGACCCAGGAGCTCACATAGAAACTCCGTATAGAACTCAAATGCGCCTGTCATAAGACCCTGTACTACCTCCAAAACCGCACAAAGCTCTAAACCCTAAACCATAAAACCCCTTAAACCCGAAACCCCTAAACCCCCTAAACAGCTAAACACCTGAACCCCCAAACCTCTGAACGCCCGAGTCGCTACAATCCTGAACCCTAAACCCTGAACTCTAAAATCCCTCAAGCTTAGAAAGAACCGGTACCTAAAGTCCCTCAACCCTGAACCCCTAAAACCCTAACCCCAAACCCCCCAGACTCTAAGCGGTACCTATAGATCCCTTTAAAGGAACCCAACAATCCCTAAAGCTTATATATAGACCCTTTTAAAGGGCCCCTAAAGTCCCTAAATCCCTTTAAACGAAGCCTAGAGTCCCTCGAGTCCCTCAAGCTTAGCTCCCAATTCACTCTAGACCCTAAACCCGCAATCCCTACAGTGGATCCCTTAAAGGATCCGCTTAAAGGATCCCTCAAAGGATCTTTTAAAGGATCCCTTAAAGGATCCCTTAAAGGATCTATATTGGGACTTTCCGCAAATGGGGGGACCCCAATATAGTGCCCTAAAATAGTAGGATCTGTATGATAAGGACCCCCAAATTTCCTAGGATACCCAGTGCCCTAAGAATAAAAAGGCCTCTCTTTTTGGTATTGGGTAACTTTATAAGGAACCTAGGACTACAAAAAAGGAATAAGGGTACTACTGGGCATCCTAGCCCCTAATTTTCGGAAACCCTAAACCCTTTCTAGAACCCTTATAGATCCCTTTAAGGAACCCTTATAGATCCCTAAGGGTACTACGGGGTATCCTAGTTTCTGAAACTCCCATTTGCTTCGCCCCCGAAAGGCTCCTCCAGGAAAGCTCTGGCTCGGCTTCGAAGCTCCGCATCAGAGATGGCCTGATCTTCGGGGTTTAGGGTTTTGGGGTTTAGGGGTTTAAGGTAAAAGCCAGAAAGTTGGAATATGATTATCCTAACCCTTCTATGGCAAATTATAGGGTATCCTACCTACCATGAAACCATATTCCAACTTTCTGGAATTCCCTGTAGGGTGTAAGGGGTTCTATGGTTTAGGGTTTAAGCGCTTTACGGGTTTAGGGTTTAGGGTTCCCGGTTTAGGGTTGAGGGCCTCTTCCGGGGCCCCGAGCCCCTGGTGTGGGGTTTGGGGCTCCTTTAAAGGGATCTGTACAGGGTTTAGGGCTTGGGGTTTCCCTTTAAAGGGATCTATTCAAGAAAGGGTTTTAGGGTTTAGGGATTTAGGGCTTCATGGTTCCGTTAAAGAGATCTAGAAGGGTTTAGGGTCTAGGGATTTAGGATCTATAAGGGTTCTATAGGGGATCCATGAGGGTTTAGGGTTTAGGTTTCAGGGTTTAGGGTTCAGGGAGGCCCGGCTAAACTGGCCTTAATCTCACAACTGGGGTCTGGCTCTACGATAGTGCATTGATTTCAGGACTAAGGTGACTAACAAAAATACGACGTGATCGTTCAGGCCCGTGTATGGGCAGTTTTCTACATCAGGTTCCGGTTTAGGCTTTTGATAGAGTGTTGTGCGATTTCGGGAACCGAAAAAACGGACCTTGATGCCTGGAACAACCCACATTAATGGTACACGCTGGCAGCGTATCCCCAAACCATATAAACTAAGCCCTGCACCCTAGGCGTAGAAGTTCGAGGGTTCGGTGGTGAGAGAACTTTGAAGGTCTTTTTCTACAGGCTCCACCGAACTGATCATCATGGCCACCTGTAAATGCGACTGCTTCAGGCTTACTGGTCAGATCCTGCGCTGGAGCGAGAGTTCTGGGCTTCGCAAGACCGACCATGGTAGAAAGTTCTCATGGAGGGTTTAGGGTTTAGGGGTTTAGGACCAAAGTGGCATCGGACCAACCGATAGCGACGACGAGTCGTTTGCCAGTGAGGGCGGCTCATACTCCAGCGTTCCTGCATCTTGCGAAGTATGGCCCCATTTTTCCTTCACAAATGTCTAGGTACATGAGGGTTGAGAGCCCGGGTGGAACAAGGGTTCACAGAGCGCCCACGCATCGAACCTGACTATACCGCTAACCATGGAGTCGAAACTCCGTCTAAAGCCCTCGGGCCCTTTGACGAAGGTTTGGGGTGTTTTAGGGTTTAGGGTTTCAGTACAGATTGGATCATGAGCCCTAAGCCAAACAACTTCTGAGATGGAGGGCTGCGGCAGTAGGAAGTGGGCTTTCTAGGATGTTGGGATGGTCTAGGCCTGACAGTTCTAGATAGATGCATTGGTGAGACGCGGTTTAGTCGCTGCCTAGCAATCAGAGTATTCGAGAATGGAATGTTGCGAGCCCGGCGACGTGAGGCCGCCGTACTGCTGTAATCGGCTCGATCGGCCGAAATCGGCTCGATTATGCTCGAGGTATATCGATGTTATCGAGCTCTGAAACATCCTCGCGACAAGTGAGAGGAAGCTCAGTGGAGAGCCACCATGGACCACCACGGCAGAACAAATACGCTGCTGCCGCGTTCAGGCTCGGGGCGTCTTGCAAGGTTGACAGAATGAGGCCATGCTCAACGCACACCCTAAACAATACGAACGTGGTGTATTTTAAAGTACGCTTGAGACTTTAGGAAACCTTACGAAAATAATATTATGGACCTTGAGGATTGACAAAAAGCATAGCGAGGTTCATGGGTGGTTATAAGTATGGTTATAAGTAGGATCACCATATTAGGGGACTTATAATGCTTATGACACCACTTATAGCTACCCATGAACCTCCAAGTAGGCCAGCAGCCATCTGTGTCCACCGCCGATGTAGGCATCTGACAATAAATAACCCCCGAAAGCGAGGAAGAGGATACCCCAAAACCCTAAGACCCTAAACCCGAAACTCATGAAGAAAAGCCTAAAGCCAACCCTAAAACCTAAAGCCGAAAAGCCCTAAAACCTAAAGCCTAAACCCTAAATCATAAAAACCCCCAAACCCTACAACCCAGGACGCCTCCCCAGGCTGAGCGGAGAGCGCTGCACGAAGTTCTGCATTCTCCTGTTCGTGGGTTTTCAGCTTAGGGCTTTCAACTTTCTTTGAGCCTAACCCTAAGGGTCCAAAGGACCCAGTAATTAGGTACTTGGGTTTCGGATAGTTGTTATGTAGGTTACTATTTGGAGAGTGTATGATAATCAGGTACTTGGGGCCGTAGGGTAAAGCTTAGAGCTTTGAAGTTTTGGGGGTGGTTCAGGGAGTAGGGCTTTTGACCATTGTGGAGTTTAAGAGCATAGGACCTTCAACTGCTGAATTGTTGGCTTGGGGCTTGTATGCGAAGCCACAAAGCCATAAATAGCAAGACTACTCCTTGGGGTCCCTTAGTAGAACTCTTGCGTGTCCAGTGTCCTAGAGGAGCGAAAGGCTAACCTTTGGGATTATATAAGGGTTATAGAACCCAACAAAGCTTAAAGGTTACCCTCTCTACTCCCCAGAAATCTACAACAGTAGGCTATACCCAGAAGCCCTCTTCTAGTGACTGATCGCGGCCCCGAAGCCCTAATTGCAACCGTTCGGTAACTCCGAGAGATCCACAATGAGGATACACGAGCATCGACCCCACCTAGCAGGATATAGGGTTCAGGGTTTAGGGTTTAGGGTTTAGGGTTTAGGGTTTAGGGTTTAGGGATTAGGGTTTAGGGTTCAGGGTTTAGGGTGTCAGGTTTAGGGTTCAGGATTGTGGGTTGGAGGTTTCGGGTTGACGGTACATTAGTATAGATTGCTCTCAACAAATGCCTTGTCACTGCTGCGCTTACTCAAAACCCTTTACCCTAAGCCCTCTAATGCTTGTCAAACAAAACTCAAACATGTGGCTTTGCAATGGGCAGACGAGGTACTGGTGCTGTCACTCGGAGCGCCAGCATGTAGCTGGAGTTGCCCAGGTCACAGTCCATTCCCATTTGCTGGCTCCATACGCGGCCACAGTGACGCAACTGCTGGTACTCGCTGGGATCCATGTTTTTCCATGCCGTCCAGAAAGCGTCCAGGAAAGACTGTACTCTGTTCTGGGTGATTTTCCGAACCAGTCTGTGAAGCAGCTGAAGGTCGTTCCACGCCTCGTATCGTGTAATCGCGGTCTGGTGCCTGTCACAGACATAGCAGTAAAGTCTTCCATGCATGCTTGGGTTGTGGGACGCCCATTGGGCTGGTGTCCACTGCTTGCTAGACCTCCCCTATATATGTGGACCCGAAGAAGAGAGCCCTAATTTCAGAAGCCGCCCTCTCGGTTTATTATGATGCCTTAGGGTGACCCAGAGAGCCCAACACACCTGAAGCCCTTTACTCTCTTAAGCCCGGTGTTGGCTTCCTGGTCTTCATGATCTTCTTACCAAGGTTAGAGCGCTGCAGGCGTTTCGGCTTAGGGTTGCTTGAGGCTTCTTGCTTCTCTCTCATCTTGAACTTCTTCGCTGGTACCTTTTTTCAATACTTTTCGTGTCCTGGCGCAGAGCCGCAATGACCAGCTGGGGGTCACGCTCCTGGACAGGTGCCAGGGAGCTTCTCCTTGTTAGGGTCTATAGGGGTTAGGGGTTTCAGGGTTTAGGGGTTTATGCAGGAGTTTCAGGGTTTAGGGGTTTAGGGGTCTATATAGAAGCTTAGGGTTGTAGTGGTTTAGGGGTTTAGGGGTTTGGTTGGGGTTTAGGGGCTCCTTGAAGCAGGTGGGCTTGTCGCGGAAATGGGCTTTGTTAAACCCTAAACCCCTGAACCCTAAACCCACCTCATCCTTCAGGAGATAGGGCGATCGGCTAAAGCACGGAGGATTGATGACATTGAAACGGAAAAACCTCTTCTCAAACTTGCCTTGTCAAATTGTCTGCATGCTTGTTGCCCCTCTCCCAGTCCAGATTGTCAAAGGTGGTGGTGGCAAAGCTTTTAACCAGCTCCAGATTTGAAAAGAGCCTTTGCTCTCGGTAGCTAAGTGGGTAAACTTTACACCTGTTGTTAAAAGTACCTTAATTGGGGTCATCAGTAGCTATAAGTATAGATACCCTACTTACAACCTTAGTTACTAAGTCCCATGATCCTTTAAGTACCTGGACCTGGCAGGGTTTCGGGTTAAGGACTTTAGGGTTTGTGGATTGCTTCTTGTTCTTAAATCCCAAATGCGGAAGCAGCTACCTCGACCCAGTGATCCTCAAGAACATTGCTGCAGTGCCTAGGAAGCAGTTGCGGCAAGGCTTCCCCACTCTTTTCCCCTGGGGCTCTAGGGACTCGTATTTTGAGGCTTTTGAGCCTAAAGACCATACTATATGAGGCTTTGGGGCTATTTTGGGCCTTAGGGTTCGGAATGTTGCCATAGTGCAAGTTACTGTTACATGAAGCCACTTGCGGAATTTTGGCACCGAACCCTTGAACCGTAAAGCCCTTAACCTACAACTCTTGGATTCAGAGACTACGTCCACGTGTGTGGTATCTCTCTGCTGGGCCCAGGGGCGTAAAGTGGAGCGGAATTACAAGAATAGGGTCTGGGGGGATATTACTAAATTGCATTATACCATAGAGGTACAAGATGGATATGAAGATATGCCTTACTGGAAGGATCGGACCCTAACCCCCAAACCCCAGATCCTAAACCCTAAATAGACCCATGAGGTTGCAAGTGAGAGTTTAAGCAGGGAAGCCTCAAAAAAGGTACATACTTAGACCCCCAAAAGTAGGTAAATACATGGCCCAAAACCATATAAAAGGCTGTTATTCTACATACTTCTGGGCCCAGGACTCTATGCCCTAAACCCTATAGATCCCTTTAAAGAGCCCTTTGAACTCGAGCTGTAGCATCCTTACCTGCAGCAGTTTGACCAACTCTCAGCAACTGTCCATTTCAGGACGGAATCTTTCTGGGCCGCCTGAATCCAGTCCAGACTTCAAGGTTTAGGGCTTAGGATTTAGGTTTTGGGGCTTAGGATTTAGGGCTTAGGGCTTATAGGGCTTAGGATTTAGGGTTTAGGGGTTAGGGCTTAGGATTTAGGGTTTAGGGCTTAGGATTTAGGGTTAAGGGGTTGGGGCTTAGGATTTAGGTTTTAGGGTTCAGGGATTAAGGCTTCTTATTCATGTTACAAGAAGGCGCACCCGGGAGTTCAGGCCCTCTTCGAAGGATAGGTGTTGCAGACCCCAAGCACTAAATCCTGAACCCTAAATGATAGACTAGACCCTCTACCTTCTAAACCCATACGCCCTGAAGCTTAAACACTTAACCCAATCAACCCTAAACCGCAAAACCATGTAAACCCTAAACCCTGGACCCTAAACCCCATAAACCCTAAACCCTATAAACCCTAAACCCTACAAACCCCAAACCCTATAAACCCTAAACCCTATAAACCCTAAGCCCCAAGCCCTAAACCCTAAGCCCTACTGATCTCCTCGTTCACGCGCGAGAAAGTCTGGACCTGAAGCCCCCGAGCCGAGGGCGCACGTGAAAGTCATGGGGACCGAGTAACCAGCAGTTTAGGGTTTAAAGTTTAGGGTTCTTAGAAACCTGGTTATTATGAATTATGAGGGTTCTATAAGGGGGTTTTAGGGTGCTTAAAGGATCCTGGGACTTAACCTAGGGTTATAAATAACGTAGCTATACTTATACATACTTGTGTGTCTTGGATTATGGGGGGGTTGTGGGTGTAGAACTTCTGGATGGATGTGGATTGGGTTCTGCATTTTGGGGTTTTGGGCTTGGGGCTTGGTTTTCGGGTGTTGGGTTTATATAGGTTCGTGGGTTGAGCCTAAACAACCCTCGGGAAACTGCACAGAGCGCCAAGCCAGCGCAAGCACGGTGTGCCCACTGCATGAACCCTGAAAGAAACACCTGCTAAGCCTTATAAGTCTGACTTCCTTTAATAAGTCCTTGAAAAAAGTAGATGTCCTGGGGGGGGTTCAGGTACACCCTATCTACTAGACCTTACCCACAACCCCAAACCTTATGTAAACCCTTAACTCCCTAAACCCAAAACCCTGAACCCTAAACCCCTAAACCCTAAACCCCTGAACCCTAAACCCTAAACCCCTAAACCCTAAACCCTAAACCCTAAACCCCTAAAACCCTTAGCTCCTGATTCCAACCGTAGTAACCCAGGCCTTTGGTCAGATTTGGGGAGCGAAAGCAGGCCTGGATTCTACATGGGAGTTTCCGAAAAGTAGGGGGTACCTTTAAAGGGATCCTTCAAGGGTTCGTTAAAGGGATCCATAAGGCTTCTGTAAAGGGTTTAGGTTTTAGAGTTTCCGAAAAGTAGGGGCACCTCATTTTGGGTTCCTTTAAAGGGCTACTATAAGGGTACTACAAGGGTTCCTTTAAAGGGCTCTATAAGGGTTGGGAGTTTCCAAAAAGTAGGGGCACCTTATTTTGGGTTAGCTAGAATAAGGATCCTACTATTTAGGGTACTATATTAGGGTCCACTATTTTGGGAAACTCCTACATGCCCAAGCCGGAACTCTCTGATCTCTCACCCGTACATCAACAACCATGAAGGACCCTGAACCCTAGAATCCAACGCCATCAATGGTTTTTGGTGCCTATTTCCATAATGGTAATATGTTTGGGCCGGCTGGGTGCGAATGCCCTGAACAAACTCCAAATACACTGAAGCTGTAAGCGACCCTTCTGGGGACCCAGACATTGGCCACCCGCTGGGCGAAGCGACAGGTGCCTTCTTTCAGTGGGAGTCGGATTGAGGGTTCCGACCCAGACCCCCGGGAGGATTCAAAAAGTTGATCCCTTAATGGGGATTCCCGGAAAGTACCCTTAGTAGTATAGGGCCCCAAATTAGGGGATCTACTTTCTAGATCCTCCCGGGGGTCTGGGGGGCTTAGGGTGTAGGCTGGAGGGAAGCAGGGGTGGGGTGTAGGTTTTTGTAGATTTACGGTGATTCCTAAACTCAAAAGGGAAAAGGAGGGACCCTTAATAAGGACCCCTACCCTATAATGGGCTATACAATGGGTATATACTAGCTATATAAAGGGTATATGCCTAGGGGTCCTTATTAAGGGTCCCTCCTTTTACCCTTTGAGTATACGGATCTCTACCGAACTCATCAGGTTAAGTCCAGGTTCTTATGGGAGCTCTGAGATGGTTGCCACGAGTTTCATGAACAGTAGTCGATACTATAAGAATCATGGGACTTAGTAACTAGGGTTATGATTAGGGTAACTATACTTATAACTACTTATAACACAAATTAAGGTACTTATAACATGACTTACCAAGTCCCATGATCCTCCAAGTAGCCGATAGTCAGTTCTTCGGCGGCTGAACATAAGGGTCCCGCCGTTTAGGATTCAGTTTGGGTTCTGCTTTTCCGCGAGAATAGATAGATGCCTCACTGCCGCTTGAGGCAATCCTGCATTTTCCATATGGATATAGCATGTTTCCCGAAGTTGGAGGTACACCTGGGTATGTTCCGGCTCGATTCGCCTCTTCTCAGGAGCCAGGCTGTTCAGTTCGCAAGTTTCAGCTGAAACAACAATGAAGCACTGACAAAGAAGTCCCCCAAAACCCCAAACACTGGACCCAGGCCGAAAATTCAAGCGCTGGAGCCCTCAGGCTCCATGTGCCCAACTGGTACTATGCTTACACTGGTTTTAAAGTAGTCCTTAAAGGGTACTTTGAGGCCGACGTATATACCACTCGGGTACATGGAGCATTCGGGGAAACCTAAACCCCGAGAAACCCGAAACCATCAAGAACCGGACTGGCCCGACTGCATTTTACCATGACGGAAAAGCCTCGAGGACTGACAGGGTTTAGTGAGTAGGCTGCAAGTAGACGTAGAAGTCACCTGATCAGATACAAAAGAAACTTGTTCGTTCAGCTAGTAAGATAATACACAAAAACTTGTCTGTGTGGTAGACTATTTCTCCAAACACTTACTCCCGCCATAAGCCACAGAAATAAAAGATTAAACTTTCCGGCTCCTATTACACTGTTTGAATCCAAGAGTTTAAAGGTTGGGTATTGGGGATCTAAGAAACAATCCACAAACCCTACTTGGAGGATCCTGGGACTTAGGAAGTATGGCTATAAGTACCTTAATCGGGGTTATAAGTAGTTATACGTATAGATACCCTAAATATGACCCTAGTTACTAAGTCCCATGACCCTTTAAGTAAACTCCTAAACCCGAAACCCTGCGGTGTCCAGGTACTTAAAGCATCTTGGGACTTAGTAACTAGGGTGATAATTAGGGTAACTATACTTATAACTACTTATAACCCCAATTAAGGTGCTTATAACCTTATTTACTAAGTCCAATGATCCTCCAAGTAGACCCTAAACCCTTATAATTAGACCCCATTATAGGAACCCTTATAGATCCCTTTTAAAAGAACCCTAAACCCTAAGGCTCACCTTACTAAGTCCCGTGATCCTCCAAGTAGGATGTTGACCCCGCAGCCCCGCAGCTCAAAACTCTGCGAGGAGGATCCGGGGCTGTCTAAGCAAGGGTTTCGGGATTAGGGGTTTAGGGTTTAGGGTTTAGAGTTTAGGGTTTAGGGCTTATAGGGTTTAGGGGTTTAGGGTTTAGGGTTTAGGGATTCGGGATTAGGGGTTTAGGATTTAGGGATTAGGGTTTGGGGTTTAGGGGTTTAGGGTTTAGGGGTTTAGGGGTTTAGGGTTTAGGGTTTAGGGATAGGGGGTTTAGGGTTTAGGGTTTGGGATTTAGGGTTTCGGGATTACTCGCCTTTAGTTAGTAGGGAATGGAAGAATGGTAGTAATAGCAGTTATAATTGTACCCCATTCCTCCATTCCCTACCAACCCAAGGTAAGAATTGGGGGTTTAGGAACTACGGTGTTGGGGACGGGGTCTCATGGCTCATTGAAGTAGCTGAAGTGGGGTAACAAATGTATCTGTAGTTCTCTGACTTATAAATTCCCACTAACTAAGTCTGTAAGTGCAGCTGGGCTGCTGATGGTTTCAGGAAGCGCGGAATCGGTTCCGTTCAGAGTGGCCACCTCAACTCATGATCTGGGCTCTAGTTAAAGAACCTCACTATAAGGTATAATCTGGTTCCTTCACGGGTTCCTTTGAGGGTAGGGCTCCTTGACGGGCTTCTTTGAGGGTTCTACAAGGGTTCGGGTTCAAGGATATTAATTTAAGTGACCATAGTGACGATCCATGATAAATAACATGGTCTCTTTGTTATGGCAACATCTGGTAACTTAAATGAAAGCCGTAGCAAGAGCCCAGTGATAAGATCCAGGGTTCAGGACTTCGGGCAGGACCCTGAACCCTTCAAGCTTAACTCCCAAACCATACAACCTAAACCCCAAACCCTGAACCTCAAAACCCTGAAACCTTAAATCCAAGAGCAAAAGGAGGGACCCTTGATAAGGATCCCTAGATATATACCCTCAATATAGCTATTATATACCGATTATATAGCCCATTATAGGGTAGGGGTCCCCATTAGGGGTCCCTCCTTTTCCCCTTTGATTAAACCCCTCAAGCCAAGTCGAGGACAGCATCCTACAGGCTTCAGGTTCAGGCTGGTTACTAGGAGGATCATGAGACTTCGTAAGTAAGGTTATAAGTACCTTGTTTAAGGCTATAAGTAGCTATAAGTATAGTTACCCTAATTATAACCCTAGTCCCTCGTTACTAAGTCCCATGATCCTTTAAGTAGGAGGGTCATGAGACTTAGTTGGTAAGGTTCCTTTGAGGCTTCCAAAAGGGTTCTATAAAGGGAGGGACATGGGAGATAGCAAGGTAGTTATAGGTACTTGAATGGGCGGAGGTACAAGTAATTATAGGCACAGGTATCATATTTACACCTTCAATTACCAAGTCACATGATCCTCTAAGTAGGCTTCTTGTATGTGTAAGGTTATCGTAGAATACTACTTTACAGTACACTGAAGTATGCAATCTTTTTGTAAAGTATACGTACTATAGCATGGTACATGTAACTATAATATATACTAATATACTAAATTAGCATAGTGAGGGTCTTGTTTAGGGATGAGGGTTGAAGGCCTTGATGTTTAAAGCTCTGGGTCCGACTGTGTCAGTCGAGGGTCTTTGTATACCATGGGTTGCGGATGCAGATGAGGTTTGGGTTTAGGGTTTAGGGTTTGACGGTTTTGCTCCCAGGTTCTGACCATCAGGTGTTCGACTTTGGGGCACTCAATACATTTTGTGGAACACTCAAAGACACCATGAACCCCTAAACACTAAACCAGCTTCATAGCACAGTGTCAGAGCGTGGCCGATCAACCAGAGAGCCCGACACCCCGTCAACAACAAATGTACAGCAGTAGACCCGTTTTTGCGAAATGAGCCTGCGAAGATTCACGCTATACTCCATAGCCACCGGCTTGCTGCGTTCTCTGAGTAAATAGCCCCTAAACCCTAAACCCTAAACCCTAAACCCTAGCATCAAAGGGTCTGCAAACGCCCGCCCAATGTTTTCAAGCACAGCTCGCTGCTGGTGGGCTCGGCATCCTGCAGTTTTAGGGTGGGGGTTTCGGGCTTAGGATTTAGGATTTAGGGTTTAGGGGTTTAGGGGTATATTATTTAGGGTTTAGGGGTTTAGGGGTATAGCATTTAGGGTTTAGGGGTTTAGGGGTATACTATTTAGGGTTTAGGGGTTTACGGTTCACTAGGTTTAGGATTTAGGGTTGCTGGCGGTTCATGGGTTCAGGGGTTTAGGATCGTTGGCGAGTTTGTTACTCTACCATGACGTCTTTTGCACGGTGGCCCTAAACCCCGAACCCTATACCCCAAACCGTTTTAGCCCCAGTTTCCCACAGGTGGCACAGAGAACGGGTCCTTCGGATACGGATCCCTTTCTGCAGGGTCAAAGCTAGCCGTAGAACTGCTGCTCCCCGATTTCACCACCGCTCCAGAACCCCAACCTGCCTGTTCTGGGGCTCCTTGTTATGATATCATTACCTAGACCCCCCAAAGTAGGTAAAATAATGACCCAAAACTTATAAAAAGCTATTATTTTACATACTTTTGGGGTCCAGGTAGACACCAGAAATTGTAGGCTTTTCTTGGTCAAGGTATGGTTCAGGGAAGTGAAAACCTGCTCTTGAAAAAACAGTCTTTCACATGCAGGATGTGGGAGATTGTCAAAATCATGGTCCCTTTTTGGGTCCCTATTATGATACGGCACCTAACCTAATATTTAGTGTACCCCAAAAGGGGACCCTAATTTTGACAACCACCCATGTGAAAAACCTAGCTATCCTGCTGGCCGGTCTGGTGGGGCAGAACCTGGCTCAAAGCCTTCCGAACCCTTCACCTTTCATACTTGGAGGGGCGGTGGACTTCGTCAGTAGGATACACGTAGAGCTATAAGTACCCTAAATGGAGTTACCCCAAGTATAACCCTACCTATAAACGACTTACTAAGGGTTTGGGGTTGCAAGTTCAAGGCTAAAGGGCAAACCACGAAATCATCAGCACCCAACACAACCTGAAGGAAAACCTTAACCTCTACCCTGAATCCCAAACCGTACATCCTAAACCCTAAACCCTAAACCCGAAACCTGAATAACCCACCTGCAACTCCAAACCGCAATCCCTTGATCCTGAAACTTCCTCAAGCCTAAACCGTAAAATCCTAAACCCGCAAAAAACAGCCACAATATGGCCCCTTTCTTCAAACCCTAACGAGCCTATACACCCTAAACCCTCACCGTCTGTTGGGCTGATAAACCATCAGTTCAACTCTAGGAGCTCCTCATCCTCAGACCCTCCTGCCAATCTCCCAAACCCTCCCCGGAAACCCTGCACCCTACGGTTGATGGTTCCTTTAAAGGGATCTATAAGGCTACCTCTAAGGGGCTCCTTGAAGGGTTCTACAGGGTTTTAGGGTTCAGGGTTTAGGGTTGCTGGTATAAATCCCGCATTACCTTAAGGACCTTAAACTATGGAAATTATGGTATATTCCTTACTATGGCCCATGCAGGATTTATATCATCAACAGTAGCAACCTCAATCCCAAACCCTAAACCACGCCAAACCTCTCAACAAGTCTTGGTAGGGCCTTTGGGTTTAGGCGTCTTGGGTTTAGCAGTAGGGCTTTTGGGCTTCAGGGCTTGACGTCTTAGGGGCGTGTTTAAGGGTTTTTGTGTTTACAGGTTTGGGGGTTTACGGTGCTGGCCTTTTTGGTCCTGGTCAGAGTTTAAGACCCTGAGGGTCCATATACACTGCTATTATGGAATTAGGCCCTAAACGACCATGCCCATTATGGTTTTGGGGACCTAACTCCATAATAGTAGTGTACATGGGTAGTTGTCAAAATTTGGGTCCCTTTTGGGGTACCCTACATATTAGGTGCCGTAATATAATAGGGACCCAAAAAGGGACCCTAATTTAGACAACCACCCATATGACATACCGGAAACTCCCTAAACCCTAAACCCTATAGATCCCTTATAGGAACCCTTAAAGGATCCCATTAAAGGAACCCTAAGGTACCCCTCCTCTTAACAATATGGACCCTCTGGGAGAGGAAAGCTGCTGTCCTCTCGGAGCAGGCCATCGATGCCCGAACCAGCGACAAGCCTGAGCACCTTCGGGGCTTTGGGCTTTGGGGGGCTCGGGGAAAGGGCTCCTTTAAAGGGATCTATAGGGTTCCTGAAAGGGATCTATGGGGTTTAGGGTTTAGGGTCTACTAATTACTTACTCCCCCAATAAGCCACAGAAATAAACGGTTAAACTTTCCGATTCCTACGAAAGCATAGGAACCAACAAAAGTTTAAAGGCTGGGTATTGGGGATCTAGGTTTAGGGTCTGTCTGGAATACATCTCGCACGTAGGAAGGCGCTTGGCCCCATTGCCGCATTGCTGCTCGAAATTCCTTCAGCTGTCTGGCAAGTGTCGCGAAGACATCAGGCTCGAAGAGGAAGGTTCCAAGCTCGGATCGTTTTGCCTCGTGATACCCTTTCCAACTTAGAGACGTATTCACAGTTGTCCTCATGAGGGCTTTTTCTTCATCTCGCCTCCATCCGCGGACAGGCCAGTCCCGACTGTCCGGGTGCAGCCCAGATCGCTGCAGGTCTGCTGCGATCTAACAGGTTGGACAGACTGTCCAACCACGAACGGTGAGGCCGGTCCAGTCTCTGTTGGGCTCACTGGAAATCCTTTGCCACTCGGCCTTCACCGGATGCGGAGGATGCGCATGAACCGTCCCACGTCTATCTGCCATGGCAGGTCGTGGAGGGTGTCATCGCCCTCGAAACCTCCCTCCGTGGCCTGTTCGCTAGATATGTTCTCACTATGAGCGAGAGCATCGGCAAATGATATGGAGTGCCAGTCACATTCATCGAGTAGGTTCGGGCATAAGGGATTTAGGGAAGAGGGTTTGGGGCTAAAGGGGGCTTGGGGGTTTCAGGCGTGGAATGGGTTGCGGCCCTAGAATTTCTAACGATCGCCTCGATCTCTTCCCTAAACCGGAACCTCTGAAAGTCCCAAATCCTCCACACCCCCAACTCCCGCAAACTTGCGAAACCCAAACCCTTGCTGAACACCGCCTGCGCAAAAAGACTGATAACTAAGCTAATTCATGAGTAGCCAGTTGATGGAACACTTCAAGAATTGCTAGCTTGAAGAACGGTATTCTAGTCAATTGTTTACTTCAGACGGAACCATACACCCAAACCCTAGCACACCAAAGAATCCCTATACAAACACTCTGAGAACACCCTATAGAACCCCGAACATGCACATACCAACGCTATAGAACCACGAGCGGTCAGAGGTTCCTATTCGGATTCCCTCTATCCCCACTGACCCCACACCAAAACTCGGGGCCACTGCCCCCCTCCCCCCCCTCCCCCTCCCCCCCCCCCGCTCCCCCCTTCCCTCCCGCCCCTTCTCCGCTCGCTCAGCCTCAACGGCCCATACTTAAGGCATCCCGCCGCTTGCGAGAGTCTTGGTATCCAGTGTTTCGGAATGACGACACCAAAATTTGTACTGATACTACCACTACTAATACTACTCACAATCATCCTGCTTCGTGTTGCTATGAACGTTACTTTTACTATAAGTGCGATTCCAACTGTTACTTTTTTCCTACAAGAGCTTGCTGCAGATAGTAGCCACTCGCCGCATGCGCGTACAGCCGGGCCGAGGCGGACGACGCGCAGCGTTTCAAATTAAGTCCCCTTTTTGGGTCCCTATTATAATACGGCACCTAATATTTAGGGTGCGCAAAAGGGTACCCTAATTTTGACAACTACCCACATGACACCCTGTAAAGCCAATAGAAACCCTTATTAAGACCCTATGAACATAAAACCCATATGAGCAAGCCCCACAGGAACAATCCTGGACCCTGAACCCTAAACCCGAATCCCGGAACCTTAGACCCTCATCTCTAATCCCCAATCTCGAAATCATACGATAGCATGCTAAATCGTACTATGATACACCGTAAGATACTACTACAACTTGCTACAGTATACCATAACATACCGTAAACAAAAATGCGAAAACATGCCATTATATTCTACCATTACTATCTTATCCTATCCTACACAATACTGCACTGTACCATACTGTACCATACTGTACTATACTATACTACACTATACTAGATCCCATCCACATTTATATATATATATATATATACTATACTATGCTATATGATCTAAATGGAATTACACTATACCATAAAGACACTATCCCAAAGGCTCCTTTGTACTGTTATGGGGGATACGTCCCCAAATCATAATAGCAATTCCTAATACGGAAACCCTACATTCTACCATACAGGTACTTTGGACCCTTTGGGTATGGAAACCCCTTATAGTACCCTTATAGATCCCTCATAGTACCCTTATAGTAGTCCTTATAGGAACCCTTTAAACGGGAACCCCTTTTGGCCTCCTATGGAAACCCCGGCCTCCGCCTCCACCGCCGAAGCCGCGGCTCGGGGCCCCGGCTTCAGAGTTTCCGCGGCGAAGCGCCGGGGCTCCGGGGACGCCGGAAGCGGCAGCAGCGCCTCCGCCGCGTTTCCGGGGGTTCCCTTTGAAGGCGTCTCCGTTCAAGGTTACCACCAGGCTTCTTTAAGGGTTTAGGGTTTCGCGTTTTGTAGAAGGGTTCCGAACAAAGTTACAAGATACTATACGATAAGATACTTTACTGTAGGTATGTTACAGTATAAATTACAGTACCTTGTGGCATAGCGGCGTTTTTTTCTGAGGGGGTCTTGGGGTGCTTAGCGGGTCTCAAACATGCCTTGATCCTTGCTGTCCTTTAGGAGCTTTAGTCGCTTCCATAGGATCAAATTATAACTTGTGTTATGTTGCATATGTGTTCCATAGTACAGTCTAGTATACTACAATATAATACAGTACAGGATAGTATGGTGTGGGGATTGGGTTTAGGGATTTAGCGGGTTTTACAAGGGTCTTTGGAAGGCCCGTTTTGAGGAGAGCGTTCGAAAGGTGCTGAAAGGGGTTTTTCGTTGGGGTTATTCTATTGGGATATAGGTTCTTATTCCAGTGTATCTGGGTGGTTGTGAAAATTATGGTCCCTGTTTGAGTCCCTAATATAGTACGGCACCTAATACTTAGGGTACCCAAAAAGGGACCCCAATTTTGACAACTACCCAGTTGGGTTTTCTACGGGAACCCTAAACCCTAAACCCTAAACCCCAAACCCTAAACCCTAAACCCTAAACCCTAAACCGGTTTATAGGGAGGCACTCCGAATGTTCCACAGTCTTGGGACCGGTCTGCAGGGTCTGAATGTTTGGTGTTTGGTACTTAAAGGATCATGGGACTTAGTAACTAGGGCTCCTTAAAAGGGCTCCTTGAAAGGGATCTATAGGAGTTCCTTAAAGGGATCTATGGGGTTTAGGGTACACTTAAGCATCATGGGACTTAGTAACTAGGGTTTAGGGTTCCTTTAAAGGGATCTTTATAGGGTTCCTTAAAGGCATCTATAGGGTTTAGGGTTTAGGGACTACTTAAAGGATCATGGGACTTAGTAACTAGGGTTATACTTAGGGAAACTAGACTTATAACTACTTATAACCCCAATTAAGGTGCTTATAACCTTACTTACTAAGTCCCATGATCCTCCAAGTATAGCCCGGAAGGCGTTTAGACAACATACCCCCAAAAGCCCGTGGAGTGTAAGGTCAAGGGCTTATCGGATATTGCTCCGATGCCACAGTACTGCATAAGGTAACCCGCTGCTTGTTGAGTGTTTAGGGTTGATCACAACAAGAAGCTTCTGCTTCAATCCTTCATTTTGGGCGGGGGTGGGGCAATTCCCTCAGGGATCTGAAGTGATGCCAGTGACGCTAGGGGCCTTCAGTACAAACAAACCTTTCCGGCAGGCCTCTATCTGCTCAAGCAAATGCTCCGGCGAGCGAACCAAGTCTTCGTAGCCTCATGGAATGACCGTGGCTACAGCGCAAGCTTACAAAGACTCTTCTTCAAAGAAACCCTTTGCCACCCTCCTTTGGGCTTTTGTAAAATTCGGTGGAAGGATTGCAGGTTTGGGCAAAGGTACATGATAGCTGGGGTTGGGGGCTTCAGACATAAGGCTAGCACGTCATTAAGCGAAAGCATCTTCCTGGACCCACAAGTATGCAGAATAATAGCCTACTTTGGGGGGGTTAGGTTCTGACAAAGTGGTTCGATTGTGTCGAAGAGTAGCGAAGTATGGCCACGCGTTCTTAGCGTGGTGTCTCTCGCCGTCTGCGGTCAAACCGAGCGAACCTGTTCTTGCCTCACTCAAAAAAACCCTAAACCTCCAAATGCCTAAACCCGAAACCCTAAAACACCTAAACCCACACACCCTACTTAAAGGACATGGGACTTAGTAGCTTGGTCTGTAAATATTGTAGCTGTACTCAAAAGTATTCATAACCCCAATTCAGGTACTTATAACCTTACTCCCTAAGTCCCCAAACAGTTAGAAGATCCCTTCTAGAACCCTTCTAGATCCCTTTGAAGGAACCCTCAACTCTGAACCCCAAACCCCTATAGATCCCTTATAGAACCCCTACAGATCCCTTATAGAACCCCTACAGATCCCTTTAAGGGAGCCCTCAACTCTGAACCCCCCCTAAACCCTAAACCCTAAACCCTCAACCATGAAAAGCCCAAAATCCACACCGACTTCCCCCAGGTCCCAAACGCAACTCGAGACCGCCCGGCCCCGATTCCAGCCCCTTCCGCGCCGCCTGGACCTGGATTCTGCTTGGAGGGTCGGGGGACTTAGTAAGTAGGTAGTAAGTAGACTTATAAGTACCCTAAAAGGGGCCCTAATTGGGGTTATGGTACTTATAAGTCCCTCAAACAACCAGTTACTCAGTCCCCCGACCCTCCAAGTGTAAGGTTTAGGGATTCCTTTAAAGGGACCTTTAGGGTTCCTTTAAAGGGAATTCCTTTAAAGGGATCTTTTGGGTTCCTTTAAAGGGATCTTTTGGGTTCCTTTAAAGGGATCTTTAAGGATCTATAGGGTTCCTTTAAAGGGATCTAAAGGGATCTATAATGGAATATAATAGAATCTATACGGTATATATATATATATAGGGTTTAGTGTTTAAGGTTTAGGGTTGGGGGTTTTGTGTTTAGGGTTTTGGGTGTCAGGTTTAGGGTTTAGGGCCGTTTAGGGTTCTTTCAAACATCTATAATATAGGGGTTCTGTAAGGGCTTCTATTGCCAATTATAGGGCTTGAAGGCCTGTGGATTTACGGTTTATGCTTTAGGGCTTAGGGCATGTATTAATGTTGAAGGTCCATTCAACACATGGGGGATCTTGAGAATCAAAAGTCTTATAAGACCATGCGGATTAGGGCTTAGGGCTTCAGGTTTAGGATGACATGACGGTCAACCAACTAGGACACAGAATCCCTAAACAGGTCGCGCAGAGTCGACAGGGCATGTGGGTTTTTGAGGCTCGCGGGCGGACGGGTGGCACGTCCCTGCACACCCCAAAAGCCGTTGAATACCGCCAGAAACCTAAAACCCTGGACCCTAAACCCTAAGCCTCTAAACCCAAACCCTCAAGCCTGGGCCCTACACCTCCGAACCCAAACTCTAAACCCCGGGCCCTAAATCCAAAACCATGAAAGGTGGGCCGGAACCTTGAGAAGAGGCAGGGTTTAGGACTTCGTGCGCTTGAGGAGCTGCTCCGCCAAAGCAACATTCAAACCTAACAGCCTTGATGTAGGGGCCTTGGTAATTAGAGCAGAATTCCTTTAAAGGGCCCCTTTAAGGCTTTCATATAGGACTTAGGGCTGTTGGGCTTCGGGTTAATTTAGAGGCCTTAATAGATGCGATGCTAAAACTATGTTTCAGCACATAAACAAGTATTGGCAACTATGTCGACCCCTGTTTCGGTTGTAGAAGACTGACACCGCCTCCCCAACCAGGTATGTTCTCGTATCAAACTTTAACATAGACTTTGTTGGGATCCTCAGAAAAAAGGGTGTGGCTCTTTACGGCGCGTTACCAACCCCCAAACCCTCAACCCTAAATCCTAAACCCCAGATTAAACTTCTAAACTCGCAAGCCCTGAACCGCCCGAAGCCCTCAACTCTCAACCCTGCCATAGACCCTAAACCCTACATTCCGAGCCGCCAAGAGTTCACTCACAGAGGCCCAGACGCTCAGCGCCCATTCCACCAAACCGCGCGCAAAGTCCCGGCCCTCGGACGGCGCCTTTGACGGGATGAAGGTTTCGGGTTTAGGGTTGACGGCTTAGGGTTTAGGGGTTTAGGGTTTGTTTTTTTTTTTATGGGCCCTTTTCCGTCTGCCAGAGCATTCGAAACCCCAATGTGGGTTTAGGGGTTTAGGGGTTTAGGGTTTCGGGCTTTGTTGGGTTTATAGGGGTTATATCTGCAAGTAGGGTTTTTGCGAAGACGTATTATGGTGCTTTGTACGGGTTCAATGATAGTAGAAGGGTTTCTGCAAGCGGGCAAACAATGGTGTATGTCGGGGTCGGGGGGGGGTCCGTAGTTCGGAGATGTTGGCTGCTTGCGGGCACGCAGGCTTGAAGCGGATGCTGAGGCAGCTGGAGCCGTTTAAAGTAAGGTTGAGGGTTTTAGACTTCAGGGGCTTGGGGCTGAGTTTAACAGCGCCTGCTTCCTCTGAAGCCTGGTCACAGTACCGTCGTTTTGCCATGAGGTCATCTACAGAATACCAGGTCACGAAAGCTTGGTTTGCGATGGTCTACTGCTGTGGGCGACGTAAAATGTTTAGAAACTTTCAGCCAGGATTCTTCAACGAAGGGTTTAGAATTAGGGGCCTTAATAATTAGATCAGGGTTTTGGGGGCCGCTATACTATAACTATAATGATGAACCCGCAAAATAGTCTAGGTAATTATTTCGGCCTCTATAGTATCTTGCAGCGGTTGGCACACAGTGTCTAGAACTGAAGGCCTGCCATGCGCCTCTGCATTGGCACAGTCGCCATGCTTGGAGATTCATGGGCAGTTATAACTGGAGTTATAATTCCCCTAATAGGGGTCATAATTATAGAAACCTTACATATAACCCCACTTATAACTACCCCTGCACCTCAAGTATTGTTGGGAGGCTGGTAGTTAGTTCTGGTCTTCGGGGTAGTCGACGACTACATCTGGCATTGGGCTAGATAGGCCATAGGACCCTGAAGACTTCAAAACTCCAATCTCCTTTCGCGGAATCCTTAGAGATCCCTTGAAAGGAACCCCGATGAGTTTCTACACACGGCTTAGAACCATAGTACAAATAAGACTCATTTTTAAATCCTCTTGGATTTTACATTAGGAGACTAGAGGTTTGGGATAGAGAGGATACCTTAGAAGCTGCCCCCACCCTGTAATAGTGACTATACCCAGAGAGCCCAATACCCCTTAATTAAGGAATATACCTTAAATTATAAGGGGATTCATAATATGATTTAAGCTATATTCCTTAAAGGGGTAGCTCTCTGGGTAAGGATTATATTAGGGCCCTATTATATTCCTATTGTACCACTATTACAGGGTGGGGGCCCCTTCTAAAGGATACCGGTTGTCGAAACCATGGGCCTCCAAGTAAGACCCGAACTCGTCAGTGACCTGGGCCGGCGATTTCGGTGCAAAGAAAGCGTCGCTCCGTTACTTAAAGGATCATGGGACTTAGTAACTAGGGTTATAATTAGTGTAACTATACTTAAAACTACTTATAACCCCAATTAAGGTACTTATAACCTTACTTACTAAGTCCCATGATCCTCCAAGTAGGCTTCAGGACTTAGGGTTTACGGTTTAGGGTTTACAATTTACGGTGTAGGGTTTACAGTTTAGGCTTTAAGCTTTACAGTTTAGAGTCTAGGGTTTAGGGTTTACATCTTAGGGTTTGGGTGGGCTTAGGGTTCAGAGTTTAGAGCATTGGGTTTACTGTAGGTTTAGGGCACAGAACGCAACACTCAGTGACTAGTGTTCAGCTTGTTGCAGAGGTCTGGGGCTCTCTGGTTACAGATGATGGAAGGGACAGCCCAGGGCTCAAAGCCTACGAAGGCCCACCCCTACTTGTGCGCTTCTTCTAACCTGCAAGTCTGCGTAGGGTCCTCACCCCTTCATTTTCAGGTTTGTGCCTAATACAGGGGCCTTGGTAGTTAGACTAGGGTTTTGGGGCAAAGCATACTGTAAGTATCATAAGGAACCCCAAAATAATATTAGGAACCCCCCAAAATAATATAAAGAACCCCAAAAGTATAAAAAGGAACCCCATAAAAAGTATAAGGAACCCGCAAAATAGTATAAGGAACCACCAAACCAGTATCAGAACCCCAAAAATAGCATAAGGAACCCTAACAGTAGTATAAGGAACCCCCAAAATAGTATTGACAATGATTGATGTCCCTATGTTAGGCAGCAGCCCTTGCCTCAAAACACTTCGGCAGCAGCGCCGCGAGCTGCCGCCTTAGCATTCACAGCTCTCGAGCCGAGCTACGAGCTTGCTGGGGATCCTTTAAGGGTTCCTTTGAGGGTTCCTTTAGGGGATCCTTTAAGGGATCCTATCAAGGGAGCAGGTTAGATCTGTTGTTGTTTGGAGGGCTGTTTTGGTGTCGGCACAGTGTCTCCACTTCACATCCACCAACCTTAGTTGGAAGGCAGGGATCTTTAGGCTTTACAAATATGTATTTTCAAGCGAAGGAGCCCGCAAGCGCTCTTCGCTCTCTGATCCTCAAACCCTCTAGACCTCCTGAACCGTAACCCCTTGTAAGCCCTAAGCTTCCACCTTACTTTGGGCATAGTTTAGGTACTGCCCCCCGTACAGTAAGAGTCTATATTAGGGTACTATTACTGAGTGGGGGCCGTACCCAAGGTATAGTGACCCCTCACAGCCAGACCCCTAAACCCTAAACCCTAGACCCTAAACCCTAAACCCTAAACCCTAGACCCACATAAACAAAAGGCGGCCAACTCCTGGACACCAGGAGCCATCCCTGTGAACCTTCCAGTCGACGACACCCTGAACCCCACGAGGGTTTAGGGGTTTAGGGGTTTGGGGTTTGGGGTTTGGGGTGTAGGGGTTTGGGGTTAAGGGGTTAGGGGGTTTAGGGGTTTAGGGTTTAGGGGTTTCGGGTTCAGGGTTCAGTTTAGGGGCTTCGGGTTTAGGGGTTTAGGGGGTTAGGGTTTGGGGGTTTAGGGTTTAGGGGTTTAGGGCTGGGTCAAGCTGCCACTTCCACTCCTCCCGCGCCCCGAACCAGGCGCCGCGAGCCGCTGCGCACTTGGCGATCTCGGATTGCAGCTCGAGAGTGTCGGGCCGGACGGGTTTAGGGCTTGCATCAGGCATAGCCCTAAACCCTAAATCCCTAGACCCTAACCCCACAACCTTAAACGCCCTAGACACCCAAAGCCTCAAACCCAAAACCCCAAAACCTTAAACGCCCTAAACGAACAACCCCCCCCCAAAACCTGAACCCCAAACTGTGGGCTCTTAAACCCGGCGTGAGGGTACGAAGGCTTTTTGGTTTCAGAGGGACTTAGCAGTCGATTTGGCAGAACCCCAGAGCCCAATCGGTTTAGGGTTTAGGGTTTAGGGTTCAATACCCAAAAAATGAGGAATATAGCCTAAATCACAATATGAAGCCCCTGATAGTTTAAGGTATCTTCATGAAGATCAAGGGCTACTGGGCTCTCTGGGACTGTCTGAAGTTAAACTCTGAACCTTCAATGCTGAGGTTCAGGAGCGCAGGATTAGGGTTTAGGGGTTTCAGGACATAGACGATAAGTTTCAGAGATGTGGCGAGATGTTTGAGTCTTTCTGATACTGCATTGGGTTGAGGGTTGGGATTGTCCTACCTAGGCCTCTTTCTTATGTCCTATAGTACTGCTGCCCGTGATCCTAAGACCTTGATGCAAGATGACGCAACATTGAAAGCCCAACGGCACCCACCGATACCTCATTCCTGACCCCATCTATAACCAATACTTGGAGTATCATGGGACTTGGTAAGTGAGGTTATAAGTACCTTAATTGGGGTTAGAAGTATAGTTATACGTATAGTTACCCTAATTATAACCCTAGTTACAAAGTCCCATGATCCTTGAAGTATTGGGACCCTGATCCAACCAGGCCACCGAGCGTGCCACTGCCAGGCCTTCCCGACGAAGATGCAGGAAGCGGGCTCGTGATGGACCAAGGCCTCTTCGAGGAAGGATTTAGGGTTTAGGGTTTAGGGGTTTAGGGTTCAGGGTTTAGGGTGTTTGATGGACATGGCTCCTAATCGAGCCGACATATGATCTCTGCATGGAATCCTGTGTCACTCTTTAAAGCGGCTCTGCAATCCGTGAACATGGATGCAGCTCATGTAAGAGGGGCTTTGATAACCTCAAATCAAGATCTCGGATAGTTTCGACGTTACCCTTGGATTCATCACGAATCTAAAAGACCGACTCCCACAAGGAGAGCTTCGTGCCTTGGACGCTATTTAGCCTTGGGCGCTAATTACCAAGAAAGCTCCTGTTCTAGTTTGCATCCTCAGTCTTAGGGTTTAGGGCTCAGTCTTAGGGTTTAGGGCTCAGTCTTACTCAGTCTTACGGTTTAGGGCTCAGTCTTACGGTTTAGGGCTCAGTCTTAGGGTTTAGGCTCAGTCTTAGGGTTTAGGGCTCAGTCTTAGGGTTTAGGGCTCAGTCTTAGGGTTTAGGCTCAGTCTTAGGGTTTAGGGCTCAGTCTTAGGGTTTAGGCTCAGTCTTAGGGTTTAGGGCTCAGTCTTAGGGTTTAGGGCTCAGTCTTAGGGTTTAGGGCTCAGTCTTAGGGTTTAGGGCTCAGTCTTAGGGTTTAGGGCTCAGTCTTAGGGTTTAGGCTCAGTCTTAGGGTTTAGGGCTCAGTCTTAGGGTTTAGGGCTCAGTCTTAGGGTTTAGGCTCAGTCTTAGGGTTTAGGGCTCAGTCTTAGGGTTTAGGCTCAGTCTTAGGGTTTAGGGCTCAGTCTTAGGGTTTAGGGCTCAGTCTTAGGGTTTAGGGCTCAGTCTTAGGGTTTAGGCTCAGTCTTAGGGTTTAGGGCTCAGTCTTAGGGTTTAGGGCTCAGTCTTAGGGTTTAGGGCTCAGTCTTAGGGTTTAGGGCTCAGTCTTAGGGTTTAGGGCTCTCAGTCTTAGGGTTTAGGGCTCAGTCTCAGGGTTTCGGGCTCAGTCTTAGGGTTTAGGGCTCAGTCTTAGGGTTTAGGGCTCAGTCTTAGGGTTTAGGGCTCAGTCTTAGGGTTTAGGCTCAGTCTTAGGGTTTAGGGCTCAGTCTTAGGGTTTAGGGCTCAGTCTTAGGGTTTAGGGCTCAGTCTTAGGGTTTAGGCTCAGTCTTAGGGTTTAGGGCTCAGTCTTAGGTTTAGGGCGCAGTCTTAGGGTTTAGGGCTCAGTCTTAGGGTTTAGGGCTCAGTCTTAGGGTTTAGGGCTCGGTCTTAGGGTTTAGGGCTCGGTCTTAGGGTTTAGGGCTCAGTCTTAGGGTTTAGGCTCAGTCTTAGGGTTTAGGGCTCAGTCTTAGGGTTTAGGGCTCAGTCTTAGGGTTTAGGGCTCAGTCTTAGGGTTTAGGGCTCAGTCTTAGGGTTTAGGGCTCAGTCTTAGGGTTTAGGGCTCAGTCTTAGGGTTTAGGGCTCAGTCTTAGGGTTTAGGCTCAGTCTTAGGGTTTAGGGCTCAGTCTTAGGGTTTAGGGCTCAGTCTTAGGGTTTAGGCTCAGTCTTAGGGTTTAGGGCTCAGTCTTAGGGTTTAGGCTCAGTCTTAGGGTTTAGGGCTCAGTCTTAGGGTTTAGGGCTCAGTCTTAGGGTTTAGGGCTCAGTCTTAGGGTTTAGGGCTCAGTCTTAGGGTTTAGGCTCAGTCTTAGGGTTTAGGGCTCAGTCTTAGGGTTTAGGGCTCAGTCTTAGGGTTTAGGGCTCAGTCTTAGGGTTTAGGGCTCAGTCTTAGGGTTTAGGATTTAGGGCTCCTCATAACCCCTGGGCTCCATTCCACTGCCTCAGACCCTGCAGGTCATCGTGGTATACAAACGTGCCCGAGCCCTTAAAGGGAACTCCAGAAGGTTGGAATATGGTTTCATGGTAGGATCCCCTATACTTTACCATAGAAGGGTTAGGATAATGATATTCCAACTTTCTGGCTTTTTACAAGCGCATAGAAGCATAGAGGAACCCGTGTGCTCCGGGGTTAAGTACTCTGGCCAACAAAGGTAAACCTTTTAAGCACGGTAGGACTTCACATACCTAAACAGGGTTCAAGGTTTCCCCCAAACCACGACCCCCCAAGTGCACGTCAAAAGAGCCCTTATGACTCTTAATAGTGGGTATTTGGGCTATAATGGAGAGTAGTTGGGAGTTTAGGCAGCCCCTATGCACAGAATCCTTCTGATTCTGCCCTAAACCCTAAACCCTTAAAGAGCCGACCTTGCTCGCAGAGCTCCCGTAGAAAGTCAACCCGAAAGGCGTGCTCTGGAAACCTCGGGCTTGAGGGATTTCTCTTAAGGCCTTACCCTAAGGCTCTAAGGACTCATATTGTAAGGCTTTTGGGCCCAAAGACCATACTTTATGAGCCTTTTGGTTTATTTAGAGCCTCAGGGTTTAAGGTTTCAATTAGGAGCTCCATATAAGGTTAAGGGCTTAGGGTTCAGGGTTTGGGGCTTCAGGGATTTTGCTTTTTGGCGCTTTAAGGGTTTAAGATCTTATGGTTTCCATTAGGAGCTCTATAATGGTTTCAGAGTGTTCGGGGTTTGGGGCTTTCTGGTTTAGGGCTGAGGGGTCAAGGTTTTGGGTAGAGTCCAAAATCCCTAAACCCGAGATCCCTTTAGATCCCGTTAAAGGAACCCTTAATTCCTAAACCCTGAACCTTTTTTTGATCTCTTTAAAGCAAACTCAAAACCCTGAAAAAAAGTGCTGCTCGGAGGCTTCTCGAGAATCCACACGGGCTCCTCGGACGCTGAGGGCTTTGGGCTTAGGGCTTTCCCGAAACCCTAAACCGTTAGGGTTTAGAGTTTTAGGGCTTAGGGTTTGGGGCTGTGGCCTTAAACCTTCCAGCCCCAACCCTAAGGCCAAGTGTTTAACCCCGAACGGTTCAATCCGTACGGTGTCTTCTGCATCAAAGCACCTGGGACTCTTTCCGGACCAACGCTGCAATCCTGCGGTCGGGCAGTGACGAACAGCTGGTAAAACAATGGCCCCAAACCTATAAAAGGCTATTATTCTACATACTTTGAGGGTTCAGGAATGAACCCTAAGCCCCTAAATTAATCCTAAACCCGAAACCATATAGATCCCTTGTGCAGCTCCAAAGAGCCTCAAAAACTGGGCGGAAGAGAATCTCTTGAGGACGAAGCCCGCAGGAGCCGGGAACGTGGAGCCAATGCAACCGACAAGGAAAAGCTTCTTGGGAATAGAACCGAAGGCCCAAAGGACTTGTATCATTGAGGTGGGCCAAGATACTGCTTTCACAGGGGTGGTACACCTCAAACGGCCTCTAGGCCCAGTAACACCGTATATCTTGAATCCTGCACGTCACAAAAAGCTCTGACGACTGCGAGCCATCTCTACACCCCTGTAATAAACAAGACCTATAACTTCAAGACTCCTTCAAACGCCTATCAGGGTCTAGGTTTTTGTTGAGGGTCTAGGGTTTAGGGCTTAGGGTTTAGGCTGTGGCACCGTTGACGCCCCCTTTCCTACAAGGAGTTTCAAATCCTCGGGCCTTCGGTAGTGATGCGCCAGGACCTCCATTCAGACGTTTCGGGCTTGGCATGCAAGGCTTCGGGAGCTTGTGTTGTTTTTTGAAGAGAAACCTTTGAGGATTCTGTTTAGGGCACCTTTAGCGGTCCTATGAAATTTCTAGAGAGGGTTTACGGCTATACAAGGCTTTGCAGGGATTTATGGGGGGGGTCCTTGGCATGCCCTAGACTCTTATAAGTTCTATGCGGGTTGAGGGGTTTAGGGTTTCGGGGTTGAGGATTCCTTCCATTTCTTCCGTCAGGACATGTGTAGGCTTTCGTCAGGGCTTGTACGGGGTTTAGAGCTTCAAGGTTTCACGGTTTATGGCATGAGGCTTGGGTGTATAGGACTCGGGTATAGGGTTTCCAGGTTGCATCTGTGTTGCGTGGACCTCAGCTGAGTTCCTTGCTCAAGAAGCCTTTTCAAATCTTAAACCCCTTAAACCCTAAACGCCTGAACCCCTGAACCCTAAATGCTAAACCCTAATCTCTAAACCCCGAACCCGACACCTTAGCTTCCTTGGGATGGAAGAGCCATTTTCGCAGTTCGTCACATAATTCTCTCTTCTCTAGGTGAACGCCCCGTTGCATGCCCAGCAATAAGGCCTTGGTGAACAAAAGCGCCCGATCGTGGTTCCCCGGTGAAAGCTCCACAGAAGGTTTAAGGTATAGAAAGATGAGGTTCCTACCTAAATTAGAGAAGAGGAATGCTGGAGGCCTCAAGTGTAAGGAAGTCCACCAAGGTACCCTCGATTGATAAAGCTTGTATCAACCCTCCAGGAGCCTTAAAAAATCCTGATAACACCTTCCATATAGACCCTACAACCTCCATGATCTTTCGTAGTCGTAGAGCACGTAACACACTGACCGCTAATCCCGTATCATATCATGGGTCCTTGTATCTGTACAAACCCGTATGGGAGAACTCCATCCTGCCCTTACTAAGCCTTAAAAAAGCATAAAAAACCATAACGTAGGAGCGCTTTTGAAACACACAAAACTTTGGAGAAACAACACTACAGACTCAAAGGGACACTTACGGATCCCTCAAGAACCCCCCAGAAAGAAGCCACTAAAGGGACTCTAAACCCAAAATCCCTAAACCCTAGATCGATACCCGTTCGGTTTAGGGTTTCGGCTACCGACCCTGAACTTATGTAACAAAGCCCTAACCCTAAACCCCTTAGAGCCTTATAGGAACCCACCTTGAAATGGGAGTTTCCGAAAATAGGGGACCCGAATATACTACCCTAAATAGTAGGATCCTTATTATACGGACCCCAAAACAAGGTAGCCCTAATTTTCGGAAACTCCCATATAGCAAAACCCTAACCCTAAACCCCCAGACCCTAAAGCCTTATAGGAACCCACCCCCACTCTATCATCCTAAACCCAACATCCACCAAACCCTAAACCCTAAACCCTTACCCTAATCCCTAAACCCCTACCCTAATCCCTAAACTCCTAAACTCTAAACCCTAAACCCTAAACCCTAAACCCTTACCCTAATCCCTAAACCCCTAAACTCTAAACCCTAAACCCCTAAACTCTAAACCCTAAACCCTAAACCCTTACCCTAATCCCTAAACCCCTAAACTCTAAACCCTAAACCCCTAAACTCTAGACCCTAAACCCTAAACCCTTACCCTAATCCCTAAACCCCTAAACTCTAAACCCTAAACTCCTAAACTCTAAACCCTAAACCCTAAACCCTTACCCTAATCCCTAAACCCCTAAACTCTAAACCCTAAACCCCCACTTTGGGATCTCCGAGGCGCCTGGGCCAGGGCGGATGGGTCGCCAGCGTTAAGGCTTCCCCCACGACCAGGAGCTGCCGTGGACCTGTACTTGGAAGGGCTCCTTTAAAGGGGATTCTAAGGGTTCCTTTAAAGGGCTCTATAAGGGTAGTATAGGGTTTAGGGTTTAGGGTTTAGGGCTGCCGTGGACCTGTACTTGGAAGGGCAGGGGACTTACTAAGGGCTCTTAAAGGGCTCCTTCAAGGGATCTATAGGGTTCCTTAAAGGGATCTATGGGGTTTAGGGTTTAGGGTCTACTTGGAGGGGCAGGGGACTTAGTAAGTAGGTTATAAGTAGAGTTATAAGTACCCTAAGTGGGGTTATCCTAATTATAACCCTACTTATAACCTTACTTACTAAGTCCCCTGCCCTTCCAAGTAAGGTTTAGGGTTTCTTTTAGTTAGTTTAGTTTAGGGTTTAGGGCTTCTTTTGAACAGCTTAGTTTAAGGTTTAGGGTTTCTTTTGGTTTAGGGTTTAGGGTTTAGAGTTTAAGGTTTAAGGTTTAGGGTTTAAGTTTTGGGGTTTGGGGTTTAGGGTTTACGGTTGGGGGCTTAAGGTTTAGGGTTTGGGTGTAGGGTTCCTGTAAGGGTTTGCTTGACACGTCCTCAACGGTTTCATCGAGGGCTTGCTGTAAGGGTTCCCCACAGCAGATCCCTAAAGAAAACCTTCAAAACCCCGTAGGAAAAATCTACCCACTTTGCTATCTAACCAATGGTTTTGGGGTTCCCTTGGCTCTTTAGCTCCTTATTAAGTAGGGATTATCATAACCCCTGGCTCCTTAGCTCCTCCAATATCAATGGTAAAAATCCACCAACTTTGCTCAACCCTAAACCCTAAACCCTATTCTTCCAGGTGGCCAAACGTCGAAGACGGGAGCTGCCGGGATCCAGAGCTGTCGCGGCTCGTTCAGAAAGACCAAAGGCCTCTTTCGATCTCCGGTTTAGGGCGCCTCAGGGGTATCTTAGGGTTCCTTTAAAGGGATCCTTTAAGGGTTCCTATAAGGGATCTATAGTCAAAAGGGTTTAGGATGATAAAGTGGGGGTGGGTTCCTATAAGGCTTTAGGGTCTGGGGGTTTAGGGTTAGGGTTTTGCTATATTAAAGGTTGAAGGGCCTACCTGGACCCTATAAAACCTACCTTTTTAGGGTTCCTTGTTATAGTTTCCTTATCTAAGCTCGTAAAGGGGTAGGTTATTTGGGGTTAAGGTAGGGATCGTTCAGAAACCCTTTGCGTCGAAGTACCTACTGATCAGATACTCTGCAAGACCCTAACCTACATAACTACCATCCTAAACCCGAGTACCGAATTATTGGGTCCTTTGGACCTGTGGGGAAAGATCAGCGACCTGTGCAGGGCGTGAGCGTCTTTAGGGTCTAGGGTCTTCGCAGTTTCAACTGGCTGTACCTATACCGAACTTAGAACCCTAGCAAAAAAACATAGATTCAGCTGTTTCTTAGGGGTTATAATAACCAAAAATAAAAATTGTTTCTAGGTACCCCTAAGGTACTTGGAACCAACGAATGAGAGAATGACAGCATCAGTAAGACTGACATCAATGATGGGACGTCTCCGAATTACCTGGACCCTGAAGAACCTTCCTTTTAGGGTTCCCTAATATGGTTTCTTTATATAAGTCCTTAAAAAGGTAGGTGTTTTGGGGTTAAGGTATAGCTGCAGCACAGATGGCAGGACTCACCAGCAAATCGAGAACAGTATAAACAAATCCTAGCCCAACAAAGCCAAGCCCTCAACTTTGGGACCCAAGTTATGTTCCGTGGCACCCTACCCTAAACCCTACATGTCGTGCCTGTAGTGGCTTAAGATCTCCGCGAAAATCGTCGATCCCGATCGCCCGCAGCCGAGAATGAAGCAGATATTGACCTCCTGCTTAAAGTATCCATAGGGCTCCCTCTAAGATGCCAGTAACCTAGGAATAAAAAGGGCTCCCGTTTTGGTATTGGGTAACTTTATAGGGAACCTAGGACTACAAAAAGGGAATAAGGGTGCTACTGGGCATCCTAGTTGGGTTTTACAGATCCACCATGTGTTGAAGGCAGAAGCAGGGTTCAGAGCTTCTGGCTTCTGGCTTCTAGGTGAGGATTTAGGGTGTAGGGTGTAGGGTTTGGGGCTTCAGGGCTTTAGGGTTTGAGGGTATAGAGCTCAGTGTTTAGTTTAGGGTTTAGGGCGTTCAGGGTTGGGGATTTTAAAGTTTAGGGGGTTCAGAGTTGCGGGCTTCCTTGGGAGGACTGGTCCGGGGCTACTTCAAGGATCATGGTACTTCGTAACTAGGGTTAGAATTAGGGTAACTCTACTTACATCTTCTTATAACCCCAATTGTAGGACTTATAACCTCACTTACTAAGTTCCACGATCCTCCAAGTAGACCCTAAACCCTTATAGATCCCATTCTAGGAAACCTTATAGATCCCGTTTAAAGGAACCCTAACCCTAACCCTCACCTCACTACTAAGTTCCACGATCCTCCGGAGCTAAGGTAGCCGCCTGATTGCCAGGCCTGGGATGCTTCTGCACTTGGAGAGCGGAACTGCAACAGCAACATAGTGGTCAGCGTGGTAGATTAGTAGATACTGTTGATGGACAAGTCCTGCATTACCCATTATAAGGAAGATACCATAATTCCCATAGTTTAGAATCCTTAGGGTCATGCCGGATTTTGTCCATCAACAGTATTGCCCCTCCGGCCACAAAGAGTAGTCGGAGTTGGGCTTTAGCTCGCGTGCCCCTCCAAGTAGAGCCCTGAGAGCTAGCAGCAACAAGAGCAACATCGGCAACAGAAGCGGTTCAACCGCATTCCGCAAAGCTTTTGGTGACAGCAAAAGCAGATCCCGTTCGAGTCACCATCATCTTCATGATTACCAGCATCATCATGATCACCATCATCATCACGAACATCATCATCATCATCAGCAGCTGCAGCATCATCACCGTGGTCGTCACCGGCCTTCGGCACAAGCGCTGCCGTAGCCGAAGCAGGCAGCTGCCGTTGCTTGTGGCAGCGCTCTGCGTGCTTTTGTACATACTTGGAGGGTCGGGGGACTTAGTAAGTAGGTAGTAAGTAGACTTATAAGTACCCTAAAAGGAACCCTAATTTTGGTTATGGTACTTATAAGTCCCTAAAATAACCAGTTACTAAGTCCCCCGACCCTCCAAGTACTTATCACCCATATTCAGAGCGTTGAGATGCTGACGGTCCACCCCTGAACCCAGAGCCCTATACCCTAAACCCCTAAATCCTAAACCTTTAGATCCCTTAACCCTAAACCCCTAAACCCTAAACCCTATAGATCTCTTATAGAACCCTTACGGATCCCTGTAAAGGAACCCTAAACACTAAACCCGACCATATTGACACCGGATCGATCCGGAATGCCGGGCCTCCATCGGGCGCAGAGCTTTGGGCCACTCGACCTGTCAAACAAGTGGCCCTAGTTTCTGACCTCCCCAACGAAACGACCATTCTGAAACTCCACAACGCAAAAGCGCGAAAACCTCATAAAGCCCTAACACAAATGCACCAAAACGCGTAAAATAGGGTTTCAAGCTTCGGGATCTAAACCCCAAAACCTGAAACCTTAAAGCCTTGGCCCTACACCCAATAAAACCCCTAAACCCTAAACCCCTGAATGAATAAATATGAATCCCTTAAAAGGAACCCTAAACCTTGGAAGCCGGACCTCCTCACAGTGCCCGCTGAGAAGGAAGGCATCGAAAGGCGTTGGCAGGAAGATGTCTGGATCGTAAGACCTTGAGCTCAGGATATGGGGCTTAGGGTTTTAGAGTTTTAGGGCTTGAGGGCTTTATGGCTTTATGGTTTTAGGGTTTAGGGTTTAGGGTTTGGGGTTATAGGGTATAGGGTATCGGCGGTATAGGGTTTAGGGGTTAGCTTTGTAGGGTTTATTAGAGTCAAGGGTTTGTAAGGTTTAGAAGAAGGGTTTTGGAGAAACGGGTGTGCCTGTCAGGTCCTGTGATGAGAATTTACGGTTAAGACGAATACCTGGAGGCAGCCGTATTTGTGACAACCCCTGCGTGGCCAAGGATGAGGCAATCTCGGAACCTTCTTCGCTTGTAGAAGCTTCCCGCGTTAAAGTAGGTGCATGCTCATGCTCTTTCGTGTAGCGGGTTCATGGCTTAGGAGTTAGGGTGCATGTCCATGCTCTTTCATTGCGTCGGTATCTACAGTCGACGTGACATGATTTCTCACACTACCACTGCGAATCCTGCTTGAGATTGTGCCTCATGATGAAACTATGTGAAACTGATCCTTTCCAGGGTCGTTCTGTTGCCGTGAGTAGCTGTCGTGACTGATATTCGCAAAGCATTCGCAGCCACCCGCGAAATCCAAGTCGTTGGCAACCAGGGCCGCGCAGCACTGGTTTGCAAGCAGCGGCTTGCTACATCTCCTGGGCACTGGAGGGTATACTTGCAAGTCCCTCGAATACATGATGCAAATGGGAGTTTCCGAAAATTAGGGCTACCATATTTGGGGGGTCCTTATAATAAGGATCCTATTATATAGGATCCTGTATGGGAGTTTCCGAGAATAGGGGACCCTAATATGGTACCCTAAATAGTAGGATCATTATTATAAGGCCCCCAAAATAAGGTACCCCTATTTTCGGAAACTCCCACATGAGACTGAGGGCAAGAAAGCGAGAGAGCAGCAACGAGAAAAAGGCTTGGGGATGATGCTATTTCTACTGCTGATGATATAAATCCTGGGGTTCCTGTAAAGGGATCCATAAGACTACCTTTAAGGGGCTCCTTTGAAGGGATCTATAGGGCTTTTAGGGTTTAGGGTTTGGGTTGATGATATAAATCCTGCATTACCTTAAGGGCCCTAAACTATGGGAATTACGGTATATTCCTTATTATGGGTCATGCAGGATTTATATCATCAACCGTATTTCGACCACCCGCCAGCGCAAGACCTGAAAGTAGATCATGCACGGATAGTTGGTATCTCTTGTGATAGCAGTCGTCTTATTTTTCATGGGGAGCGACACCACAGCGTCAGATCCGTTGTAATAGCCCTTATAGACCCCTCTAATGGCCCCTCTATATTACGAAGTGCTTACATTAAGTCTTCTAGATGTCAGGAGGAGCGGCTTGAAGCTCAAGACACCTGCTACAGGGCCATAATAATTACCTGTACTACGGTTGATGATATAAATCCTGCATTACCCATAATAAGGAATATACCATAGTTCCCATAGTTTGGAGTCCCTAAGGTCATGCAGGATTTATATCATCAACAGTATTGTGGGGGTTCCTTCTTATCACCATAGTATAATATACCCCAAAACCCTACTGTGAATGTTAAGGCCCTTACATTAATTACCTGAGGCTTCTAGCCTGGTTTTGGGTTCAGGGTTTGGGGGCTCTAAGACCATGACAGGGTCTAGAACATTATGGACCCAAAAAGCACATAAGCTTAGGCATTTTATAGGGATATCCCTACCTTATTCGGGTTCATTATAAGGAGCTTTTATGGGATATCCCAATCCTAATCTTTGCTTATGTGCTTGTTAAGACGAGTACTTGCTGTCTTCTGTAAAGAACAACTGGTTCCTCTCACTGTACAAACGTTAGTGGATATGCTACAACGCCGGCGCGTATGGCGGACGATGAACGTCGGCTCGTAGCACACCTCCTACAGGCCAGTCATTAGGTTCCGTATGCATTTCAATGTCATACCTGAGGAAGGTGTAGAGCCACCCATTCAAATACATGTACGGGTTGGCCATGCGAGTGGCGTCAGGGATAAATCGATGTCTCTGTTCTGCCATCGAATCGATCGAGTCGATCCATGGCGCTTGTGTCTTTAAGACTTGCCACCGCTTTCGCAAGAGCTCTGTGGGGTTGGAGGCCTCCATAAACACATACGACACTTCCAAGTGCAAAAGGTCATGAGCCCAAGGTAGAGCCAAGCCGGGCATGACCATTGCCCCTTCAAAAGTATCTTTGAGATGCTGTTGGCGCACCACTTGGACTGACTCCAAAGCAGTAACGACTCCACCACCTCGCACTCCATCCTCAACTGTTCCCAGGCGACGTTCAACACGCGCCCTTCTGGCATGCTTGTTTGGGGCCCTAGATCCTACATTCTAACACACACCGAACTCAAAATAAATCCGGGTCAAGGGATCCTCAACCCTAAACCCAGTCACCCATCATGCGCAAGAACACAGCTTTGTCAACTCAGCGAAATGCACTGCTGCTCGCCGTGGGGACACGCAGCCCAAAACCCGAGCTCGAGTCCTCGCCTAAAGAGCGCAAACCTCTAGCCTCACATCGAATCCAGAAGCTTAAAATCCTAACACCTCAAGAACCCCTACAAAACCATGCGAAAGCAAAAAACAAAAAAGCTAACCCGATCAGCCTAAACCCCGAACCCCAAAAACTCCCCCGAAACCGCCTAAACCCAAAAGCTCCCCCAAACCCCAAAGCTCCCTAAAACTCCAGAAAACTCCAGAAAACTTCCTAAAACTCCATAATACCCCAAAACTCCCAGAACCCGAAAAACTCCCTAAACCCTAGAACTCCTGCGGTGGCGGACGCCAACTCCACCCTCCGGCTGTGCCGATCGAGATCCTGGCGTGCTTGGAGAGTTTTCAGGCTTGGGTTTAGGGTTTTAGGGTTTGGGGTTTAATGTTTAAGGCTCTTTGTAGGGTATTAGGGATCTACACATTTTAGGGCTTTAGGGTTTTGGGGTTTAGGGTTCGGAATTTGAGGGTTTAGGGTTCCTTTGAAGGTATCCCTAGGGGTTCTATAAGGGATCTACAGTGGTTCAGGGTTTAGGTTTTTAGGGTTTGGGGTTTAGGGTTTTATGTTTAAGGCTCTTTGTAGGGTAGTAGGCCCTGGGTTCCTAGATATCTATAGGGGTTCCTTGCTTTAGGGTTTTGGGTTTGGGGTTTAATGTTTAGGGTTATTACAATAAGTCTGAGCGTTTAGGGTTCCTGCAGGGTACTACACGGGCATCTGATGAGGATGTGGAAATCCTACAACACCTCATTCGGAGGCCTCACTGACTGAATACCCTACTGCTGTAAGTCAAAAAATTTAGAACCTAAACCAGGCCACAAACCCTACACCATACAGCCAAAACCCCCAGATCCCTTATCTCACAGATCTCCCTAAGCCCTAAACCCTAAACCCTTAACCCCTAAACCCTTACAGATCCCTGGATGCAAAATGTAAAGGATGCCCTGACAACGGACCTCCGAGATGACTTGAGTCGCTTGGAAAGGAGCTCATTAGGGGTTCCTTTGAGGATTCGGTTTAGGGTTTAGGGTTATTTAGGTTCCTGTAAAGGTCCGTATCAGGGCTCCTTTAGGGGATCTGTAAGGGTAAGGTTTAAAGTTAAGGTGGTTGGGGCTTAGTGTTCAGGCACTGAAGCTAATCAATATCTAAACTAGATACTCATTGAAATAACAAAGTACTTGATATACTTACCTCTTAGAGCTTAAGGCTTAGGGCTTAAGGTCAATTCAGTAGGGTTTGAGGTCTACACCTCTACACCTACTATCTAGGATACGCTCGGGAGACTCAGCAGCTAGGGCAATATGATGGCCGTACTCATTGCAATAGGGCTGTGGTATATGTTGTAATCTAATAACTTTGCAATCAGGAACCCAACTTTACTGCATCGTTCGACCCCTACATTGTAAGTAAGGACGCGAATTTCATGACAACAACCTGGCTCCCTATCACTCTACCCATGACCGGACAGGTTAGCAACCAGAACTGGTGTGTCCAATCCAATTGGGGAACTTGAACGGCTTAACTTCCGGTTCAACTGCAATTGCTTGTGGTTTTTGAACTCCTAAAGAACCCGAAACCATCCTAAACCTTAGCCCCTAAACCCTATACCATCCTAAACCCTCAACCCCGAACCTTAAACCCTAAGCCCTAAACCATCCTAAACTCTAAACCATCCTAAACCCTAAACCCTGAAGTGTCCTGAGTCGCTGGTACCAGAGAGGCTCTTATTCTCAGCTCTGGAAACTGCCACTTCGGTTTAGGGGGTTTAGGGTTTAGGATTTAGGCAGTCCTTGCAAAATCCCTTACGTAAGGAATATGCCTCGAATCATATGTGGGATCCTATCAGAATTTGAGGCATATTCCCTTGTTACGGCTTTCGCAAAGCTAGAGGTAATCGGGAACTTCCTCCAAAAGCCAGGAATTGGTCCAACCCCAGTTAAACTTCAGACATCCCCAAAAGAGTCTAATCATGCTGTGAGTCCGCTGCAGCATCCCTGACCCCCAAATCTCACCCCCCCCCCCCCCCCCCCGATATCCTAAACCCTAACGCCTAAACCCCGAATATCAAAAGAACACGGGCTTTTGATGCGCTTCGCTGAGAGGATCCTCGGTAGTTTTGAAGGTGTTTCCAGACTTTCGATTACCAGAGATTTTCTCCCCAGTACTGGTGCGCATGCTGTGCCACCCAAACCAGGTCACACTGGCTCTCACATGGCCCTTTGCAGAGCACGCGCTGCCGCCGGAGCCGCTGTTTCAGTTCCTTACTGGTGCGGAAAGAGGTGCGGCAGACCGGATCTCTAAAATGGCCCCTGCATACTCGCTTAATTAATTGCTGTAGGTGCTTATACCAGACTTTAACTCTTAAACTTTCTTAAGCCCTTATAGAAATAAATAAACTCCTTCCTCAGCTCTTTCTTACGTGAAGGATGGCCGGACATAGTAACTAGGGTTGCAATTGCCAAGTCCCATGATGCTTCAACTAGCCTTACTTATAGCGCCATTCCCAGCCCTCGGAGATTAGCAGACCGTAGACTCATATTCCCTCAAACCCTAAACACTCAACCCCAAACCTTAAACCCCAAACCATAAACCCTAAACCCAAAACTTAAGCCCTAAACCCTAAACCCAAACCCTAAACCCCTTCAAGCGCCAGGTTCCCAGCCCTGGGAGATTAGCAGACTTTATACATAATCATACGAGTGCCCCTAATAACAACAATAATAAGGAGAGCCTTAATCATAGTGCCAGGTTCCCAGCCCTGGTAGGTTCGCAGACCATAATCCCTATAGACCTTAAACCCTAAATGGGTGGTTGTCAAGCTTATGGTCCCTTTCTGGGTCCCTATTATACTATTATTTTGGGTACCCAAAAAGGGACCCTAATTTAGACAACCACCCAAATAATGCTTAAATGTAGCGCCAGGCTCCCAGCCCCGGGAGATCAGCTTGTCCACCGCTTCTTGCCTAGGTGGGGCTTTTAAAGCTTTTAAAAAAGTTAGTAAGTAAGATCCTCTTAAGCCCAATAGGGGAAAATATAAAATGTCCCAAAGCCCTACCTAGCCTATTGTAGTTATAGTATAATGGGTCCCAAAACCCTATTCTACTTACTAAGGCCAATAAGGGAAAATATCAAATGTCCCAAAGCCCTACCTAGCCTATTGTAGTTATAGTATAATGGGTCCCAAAACCCTATTCTACTTACTAAGGCCAATAAGGGAAAATATAAAATGTCCCAAAGCCCTACCTAGTTGCTCAGGGCCAGGATCCCCGTGAACTTCCACGACGATCCTTTGGGGCACTTCTGGAGGGTTTAGGGCTTAGGATTCCGGGCGTCATGTTTAGGATTCAGGGCTTAAGGTTTAGGATTCAGGGCTTAGGGTTTAGGATACAGGGTTTAACCCTCAACCCTAAACCCCACACTTCAAAACCCAAAACCCTAAACCCCCAAAACCCTAAACCCGAAACCCTAAACCCCCAAAAACCCTAAACCCTAGACTCCACACCCCTAAACCCTAAACCCTACATAAACCCTAAGTGGGCCCCAAGGGTCATGGACAGCATCTCGAGCAGCTCAGGATTCTCCTCGAGGAAGCTGCCAAAGCAGCCCTCACCTGGTCTGTGGGCCTTTAAAGGGATCAAAAGGGTTCAGGGTTTAGGGTTTAGGGGTTTAGGGGTTTTGGGGTTTAGGGATTTTAGGGGTTAGGGGTTTAGGGGTCTTGGGGTTTTAAGCTTAAGGGTTTAGGGTTTTGCGGAAACTGGGGTTAGTGTAAGGGTTTGGGCATTTGCACGGGGCATCTAGAAGGATTGAAACAGGAACTGAATCTCACTTACTACTCTAGGATGCAGTAATCCTCTGCTTTCCATGTTATGGCAACCCCAAACCCTAAACCCTAACTTAGACTAAATTCCGCAACCAGTCACAGTCAATGGCCAGAGTGTCAAACGTGGCATTCAGCGACCCCAAACTGTGCGCGGGAACCACCACGCCCGGTCGAGGGTCATCAAGGCTTATGGTGCCTAGTTCATGGTTGGGACAGGATTAAAAATCTAGATTTGCTTAATTATTCCTTATTGGGTTTTAAGTACCCATAAAAGATGTAGAATGTTACCCAAGTATGACAAAGGTGCGACTGCCGTAGTTGTGGAGCATGAACTTGAGGCTGCTCGTCCCAATCGGGCCGCGAACAACCTTAAGTTGAAACGGACGGCTGCTTTCAGGGTTAAGGACACAGGAGACAGTGAGTAACCTTAAACCCTAAGCTGATCTGATGTCCCAGGAACCGTTGCATGGCAGCCATGGTGGTTCAGGTTCCCTTCCAGTACATCCCAGACTTGAGGGTCAGCATCAGACGCGTGCAACCTCGCCGGTGGGGTTTAGAGCCCTTTTTTGAGGATCATGGGACTTAGTAGGTAAGGCTATAAGTACCCTAATTGGGGTTAGAAGTAGATATAAGTACAGTTACCTTAATTATAACCCTAATTACTAAGTCCCATGATCCTTCAAGTGGGGTTTAGGGCCCTAGGGCTTCAGGGTGTTGGTGTTTGGGGCTTTGGGGTTCGAGGGTTCAGGGCTTTAGGGATTCATTTGGAGCACCTGGCGCCGGTGGAGTCTGGCTCGAGGAGCTTTGAAAGCAAGCAGGTCGTTTGACCATACCTGAGTTGAAATTGAAGGGCGCCCAAACCCATTCAGGAATAAGTACCCCGGAGGGTCCTTAAACGATGAACCTCACACCCCAAAGCCCCTACTTATACGACTCACGACAGGAAAAGACTTCAAAAAACAGCTTCCCAAATTGCCCGAAACCCTAATTCAAACCTAAACCCTGAGCCCTGAAGCCTAAACCCTTATAAACTCCGTGAGCCCTTAAGCCCTTACCTACTTATAACTTATAACCCCAATTAAGGTACTTATAACCTTACTTACTAATTCCCATGATCCTCCAGGTATAGGGCCAAGGAGCCGCGCTCCAACTTCCAGCACCGAAGACCCGGGTCGTATCCAAGTCGTATACATCAGCCGGGAGCCGTGCCTTATGCTTAAAGGATCATGGGACTTAGTAACTGGGGTTAGATTTAGGGTAACTATACTTATAAACCCAATTAAGGTACTAATAACCTTACTTACTAAGTCCCATGATCCTCCAAGTGGGGCTTGGGGTTTAGGGTTTTGAGGTTTGGAATTCGGGGTTCAAGGACGGTCATGGTTCTTTTTGGCATTCTATAAGGGTTTGGGGGGGTCAGAGTTTTACAGCTTCGGACCTAAGCGGAAAATACTGAAGTAGCACTCAACATGGAGCCCCAAGGAAGCTGAAGAGCTGGGAAATGTAGGGGCCTTAACAATTAGAATAGGGTTTGGGTGGTGTAGTTTACTATACTTATAATACGGAACCCCCAAAACCTTGTTCTGATAACCCTAAATCCCTAAACCCTAAGTATTGGGGCCCTGACAGTTTTTTTGAGGAACCAAGGCGCTCAATTTGGCAGAGGAATTTGTTCCCTTCTTCCGTCTGAAAGCTGCAGTCATCTCGTACCAACTCCTGAGCGGAGTTTATGGATCTATGGCAATATTCTTGTTATTATTAGCATGGTTCTTAATTACTATTATTCTTTATTATTGTTACTAGTATGTCTGCTATTCTTGCTGTAACTGGGTTTAGGGTTTAGGGTTTTGGGCATCTATAGCGGCTCTACTAAAGAGATTTAGAGGGGTCAAGGAACAGGGCGCAGCGTTTAGGATTCGGAGCGGGGAAGGAATATTTGGGATATGGGTTCAGCCCGTTTAGGGTTCGAGGTTGCAGATACTCTCATCCCTACTTGGGGGAAGTTAAGTTAAACGAGCCCAGATTCTGCACAGTCCCGGGTCCATCGTGCAGCGACCTTACTCTGTATCAAGGACCTGCCCGTGGTGGGGCAGTCCTCGGCCCCCAGGGCGGCGCAAGAGCCGAAGAAGAGATAAAGTGTCGCCCAGCCGTGCGGCGAGAGGCGAGAGTGATGCATGGTATGAGGTATCAGAGATCTGTATACCCCCGGCGGTGTATACATAAAGTGAAGCAAGAAGCCTGAGCAGCGGCGGCGGCCCTGAACCGTCTTTGAAGGTGTCAGAAACGGGCGTAGAAAGCACTCAAAAGGGGCTATGACTCGAATGGGTTATAAGGTGTTTGTAACGATGTGGACTGCTCAACGCCCGGTGCGTACGCATGAATGCTTTGCGGTTTAGTTTAGTCTATCAGAAGTGGGCGCCGTGGTGCTCTATCACCGTTTTGGATCATATGCTGGCGCAAATCCTTGCATGACCGTATAGCACCTTCAGAAATGCCCTTTTAAACCCCAAACCTACAAAACCCCAGAAAAAGCCGCAACGCACTCCTAAACGCCAGGTCCTGAATCCTTGAACCCTCCACCTGCGAAGCTCCCCCTCCCGCATGTGCTCTGTGCCTGTCGCAACTCGGCGGCCAGGGGCGTCTCGCCCGCGAAACTCAAAGCTTCCAGCATAGCCTTCTTCCTCTCCATGGGTTCAAGGTTTCGGGTTCAGGGCTTAGGGATATAAACAGTTATATATAACGGCTTGGTAAGGGCTTAGAAGCTTTGCACAGGGTGTTCTGGAATAGGAGTATAAGAGTTTTTGGAAATCCTAGCAAAGGCTGACAAGAAGCGTTGAAAGGGTGTGTAAAGGTTTGCTTAAGGAGTCATAAGACAACACCTGTCTAGACGATGTAGGAGCCGGACAGGGCGTGCCAAAAACTGCCCTCATCAGTACCCTGAAATTTCGCATGAAACATGAAGCCCTGATCCCGTATGAGCACGCTTCTAAAGTGTCGGGTTTGAAGCTTTGGGGCTTTCGGGTTTATGTAAGTCTAACGGTTGATGATATACATCCTGCATTACCCATAATCAGGTATATACCATAATTCCCGTAGTTTAGGGTCCTTAAGGTAATGCAGGATTTATATCATCAACCGAAGGTCTACACCTTTGCCCAGCTGATGATCAGCAACCCAACACGAGTTGTGCGGCAGGTGTTCCAACAAGGGACAACGGTTTGAAGTTCGACTGCTTCGACTCGGCAATGATGCGGGCTAAACCCTCTCAACCCTAAGCCCGAAAACCCCCGAGCTTAACTACATTTCTAACGATGCCATAGGGATGGCCCTGTGCCTTCTACTGTATGGCTGTGACGGCTCTTTTCGAAAACTTCAAGCCCCACACCCTAAAGCCTCAACCAAAACTAGAACCCCGAAGCCCGAAAGCCCACCACCGTAACGCTTTATGGCACCCCCAAAACCAAGAAACAAAAAATCCTAAAACCTTTAAAAGCTCTCAGAACCCGTAAAAATACTGTAAATATTTGAGAACCCTTAGAAACCCTTCGAAACCCTTAAACAACATCTGTAAAGACCCTTAGCAACCCTAAATGCCTACGCTGTGCATCTGATGGCCTGGCGCATTCGTCGCAGCCACAGCCGGCCATGCTTGAACATGCCCACTAAGTTTATAGTATCAGGGTTTAAGGTTCAGGGTTTAGGGGTGTAAGAGTTTAAATAGGGGTTCATGGGTGTGTGGTTTAGAGGTTTGAGGGTTTTGGGTTTCGGGCAGTTTCCGTTCTACAGGGCTGTTTTCGATGTTTTACAGTAAACCCAATAAAGTTGGAAACCGGGTTAAGGCCAAATAGTGCTGTGATTCCCCTGAGGCTATCGAGTTTCCAACTTTTCGGCTTCTACTGTATAGGGTCTTGACACTCCTCGGGCATGACAGCCTGCGAAGCTTACTGCTCCATAACGCCGTGGACCGCCCCACGGGCTTTGAGCCAGACCTCGCATCTAGGGTCTTGTAGGGCTTCATCTATGTACGAGTTTTGAAAGATTCCGAACACGAGGCTTTCTTGGAACTGGGCGTTTGTTGGGAGAGCCCCTCTATACAAGATCCTGCGACTCAGGGTTTATTTCGAGGTCTAGGGGCCTCAATAAGGCTTTGGAGCCCATGGTACCATAATTGTAATAAGGAGCCCCCAAAATAGTATGGGTAATGATGAAGGCCCCTGTATTACTCCATTTCTGAACCTCCTAAATCCATAGGTACAAAGAAAGGCCCCCATAAGGGCTCGAATGGCCGCAGCAGCGTGGAACTATCGTTAGCCCCAGTGCCCATGGAGGGCACGCCTTCACCCGGCGCCACACTTGCGAGGCGGCATGCAGATCTTTGTCAAGACCCTGAAGCTCACCTTGGACGTTGAGGCCAGTGACAAGTTCGACAACGTCAAGGCTAAATCCCATGATAAGCAGGCATCCCGCCCGACCAGCAGCACCTGATCTTTGCTGGCAAGCAGTTTGAGGGCGGCCGTACTCATTCAGATGACAACCTCCAGAAGGAATCGACCCCTGGCGATGGTAAGTACGATCGTGACATGCGGCATTATGAGTTCAAGATTGAAATCACTAACGGCCCCGCAGCCCGGTAGACCAGGTCCTGGAGGTCTGCGGCATGTCGACGGGTTTGTTGGGCGCTTCGCTTTCGTTAGACTCGGACCTCACACGTGTTGGTGTGTTTTTTCGCGGTCACTGTATGCAGCGGCACGTCTGAGAGGGCACAGTGGTGTTTAATTTTCCATTGTGAGGGACCTACCCTGTAGTTGGCCTCCCCTGTTCCCTGGAAGAAAAAGCTCAGGGTTCAAGTGTGAATGCGTTGTACATGGCACGCATGTTTCGAGTGGGACGTGGTTTTGAAGAAACCACCATGTGGGGCTTTGAAAGGCTTTGTCTTGTAGTTTGCCTCCCCCGGCCCCCGGAGGAATGCTCAAGATAGTACTGTTTTGTTCGGTTGCCGGTTGCGAAAGGTTCTACGGTGACAAGTAGAACCTCAATCGAGCCCGGTTGCGTGCATTAGGTAGCATTTTTGCTTTCAGTCCGAGTGCCAGGCAATTGTAAATTGTGTATGGCATGTCCCCATCAATGCCGGCAGCGGCTGTCCCTTGATGGCTCTAGTTTTGACTTTTTGAAGAGATGTGCATGGCCGAGACAGCTTTTGTACACACTGGTTCCATCTTGGCATGCTTCCTCTTCTGCAGATTTCTGCTCCGCTCGGGTTTATTCCGGGCGAGTGCACACTGCTTCAACCCTGAATTCATTGCTAGGCGTGCGTCCTCTGGACCCTGAACGCTACGAAGAAAAGAAAAAGAAAAGGCCCCTATATTACTCCATTTCTGAACCTCCCAAATCCACAGGTAATGATGAAGGCCCCTGTATTACTCCAGATCTGAACCTCCTAGAACCTAAACCAGCCTTGGGGCTGGTGAGCCTGGAGGATTCTTTGGGATTCTGTGCCACTGATGGTCGTGGAACCTTCTTGCTCGGGGGGTTCCTTTAAAGGGACCTGTACGAACTCCATACAGGATCTATGAGAGTTTAGGGGTTTGGGGCTTGGGGGTTCCGGTTTAGCTCTTAGGGCTAGGGCTTCTGGGGGAACGGCTCAGGCTTCCTGTGTTGCTCTACGCCTAAATTCCCCCAGTCTTTGAAGGTCGTCGATTTCAGGACCCTAAAACCTAAACCCCGAAGCCCTCAAGCCCCTAAACCTCGCAATGTAAAGGTGACAGGTGAATAACCTAGGGGCCTTAACAATTAGAATAGGGTTTTGGGGCCCATTCTACTAGAATTATGTATGATAAGGAACCCCCCAAAATAGTATAGGTATGTATTCAAGCTCCTATATTCAACCCCTAAAACACCTTAATAGTAATCCTTATAGACCCCCTTTAAACGGAACCCTTTAGAGAACTCCCTATATTACAGGTCTTCATTCTGCTTGAAGAGTCGCCAAGCTACCTCTAGCTCAAATTAGCTCAAGATGGGAGTTTCAGAAAAAAAAAATAAATAAATATATATATATATATATATAACATACCTTTTTTGGGGGGCCTATTCCTCTAGTCAAAAGACCGAGCTACGAAGGGGCGGGGGGGGAGAGCAGTTTCTGGTTTAAGGATCAGGGCCGCTTGGGGGCTGTGGGCTGTGGGGAGGCTTTGGGATTTCACGGTTTAGGGTTCAGGGTTTCAGGCTTAGGGTTTAAGTTTGGGGTTTAGTTTCAAGCTTAGTTCAGGGCTTCGTGTTCATAAAATGGCTGGCAATATGGGAGGCTGAATGATTATTGATGCGCGTTGCTGCCACGCACACTGACCTTCGGATCAACAAGGCACTTGTCATCTTATGCTCAAACTCATATTAGTGGGGCATACGATTCATCTTGCAGTTCGATTGGGCGCGGTCGACGTCATCGTAGCAGTAGCAGTAGTCGTTATCGGCGTCGTCGTAGGAGTAGTAGTAGCAGGAGTGGTGGTAGTGGTTGTTGTCGTCCTAGTCATGGCCGTCACACTTTCTCTTGAAGCTGAAGGGAGCCGAGGAGCCTTTTTTTGCAGGGCCATAGAAATTGGAATGCAAAAGGGATTGGGGGACCAGTACAATGTACTTGCACTGAAGAGCCCGAAGGAATGATACTGGTAAACGGAACCTTAAGGAACAATATCGCTGATGGTTTAAAAGTTTAGACTTCTATATGACTTCGAGTACTTGTCGCAACACCGAGGGCAGAGCCATAACTGCCTTGGCATTGCCACCCAGTGCATCCTGGAAGGGAGTTCAAGCATTAAGTTTTCAGAGGTATATGGGGGGTTTCCGAAAACGGGGGACCTTAATAATAGCACCCTAAATCGTAGGATCCTTATTAGAAGGACCCCCGAAAAAGGTACATCTAATTTTCGGAAACTCCCATATGGGTTGAAGATTTAGGGTTTATGGTTGAGCTTTTACGGGACAGTAAACTCGAGATTCCAAAACCCCACACCTGATTGCCTAGACCTGTGAAGGCCTACTAGTGCTACGGTTGATGATATAAATCCTGCATTACCCAAAATTCAGGAATAGACCATAATTCCCATAGTTTAGGGCCCTTAGAGTAATGCAGGATTTATATAATCAACCGTAGTACTAGTTGAAAACACCAAGCACTAGCCTCCTCCTGTGACCCCCTGAATTTCCTTTTCGACCACTCCAACTGCCCATTCGACGCAACCAACTGCCCTTTGCAGCCGCTTGAATGTTTGTCGGCGCTGTTCTGTTGCCCGGTCTTGGATAGGGGTTTCTGTTAGATCGAGTTTTCTGTCACATAAGGTTTTCCTATCGTGCAGGTGGGTATTTCTGTTAGATAGAGTTTTGCTATTACACACGGTTTGTCTTACATGGCTCTCCCATTAGATTTGTTTTAAATTGTTGAAACCGTCTATTTTGCTATTTGTGGTTGCTCGGCTGGGATATTCCTTGCAACACGAATTTATTCTTGGTTTATTGTTCAGCATGCACGTCCCTATACACTCTGTCACCGTACATGGCATGTGCGTCGGAACGGGCAACCATGTGCATTTTGGTCTTGCAGTGTACTTCCCCGGCCCCTGCAACAGGCTGGGTGGCCAGTGTTTACGGGTTCTGCTGGGCTTCCTAGAACACAAACCCTAAAACCTAAACCCTAAACGGCCCTAAACTCCAAACCCATGCTTATCTCATTCAGCGCCTTAGCTGATGCTATGTTCCAGGCGTCGCAGCTCCTTGTGCGCGCCTCGCGAAGGTTTGATTTAAATCTCTGCGCAGCAGCTGTACATCCATGCTAAGTGCATGTAGACTAGGATACCCGGTAACCTAAGAATAAAAAGGCCTCTCTTTTTGGTATTGGGTAACTTTATAAGGAACCTAGGACTACAAAAAGGGAATAAGGGTACTACTGGGCATCCTAGCACGCGTGCATGTGGGTTTTCAGAGTTCCGTCCGCTAGAGGTGCATATTCGGACTCTTCACCATCCGAAGGAAAGAAATATATACGGACAATACTGAGTACTGAGTACCGTTACTGATTAAGTTTTCAACTCCTGGAGAGTTTAGCGTTTCGTGCGTGGGAGTTCGGGCTGCTTGTATTCTAGGTTTGCGGAGGAATCCTAAACCTGAAGGCAAAACCCTCTACTCGAAACCCTAAAACCTGAACCCGGGTCCCTCAACTCCAAGCCCTCAGCCCTCAACCGTGAACTCTGAACCCACTTAAAGGATCATGGGATGTAGAAACTTGGGCTATAAATATATAAGGTAACCATTCTCAAAACATTACTCATCACCCTAAGTGAAGCTTTTTTAACCTTAGTTACTACTTCCAGTGATCCTCCAAGTACACCCAGAATCCGAAACTTGGTGTCCTTGAGGGCCTTGGTGAGGAAGGAGTTCCGGTAAGGGACCATGCCACTCTTCCTTTAGGTTTAGGGCTTAGGCTGTCAAGGCTCTAAGTAGGAGCCGGCAAGTTGGAACATAAATAAGCAAAGGAGATTCCAGCACCAGTCATCCCAATTCTACGTTCCAACTGTTCAACTTTCTGAGTTCATTGTAGGGTGTAGGGCTGCGCCTTCAAGGATTTAGGTTAAGGGTTTAGGGGTGTAGGATGGTGTAGGTGTTCATGCCACTCGTCTTTCCAAGAGGGTGGAACCCCACGACGTCTCTTTGGATTTGATACGCTTTGCTCGGATTGACAGAGGGGTTGACATGTTCGCAGAGAGCCCAATACCCCTTAATTAAGGAATATAGCTTAAATTGTAATATGAATCCCCTTATAATGCAAGGTACATTCCTTAATTAAGGGGTATTGGGCTCTCTGGGTTTGGAACAGTTTCCAAAGGTGGGGGCTCTGGTCTTTCGGGTCCGGGGGGGTCTACGGTTTCGGGTGATCCGGGCGGTTCGGCTTCAGGGCTTCGGCTCCAGGGGTTGCATTAAGAGTAAGGGTTTGCTGCGTTCCGGCTTCGAAACTCACGGGTTTAGGACGTATGGAGCCTCGGACAGCAGCAAAGAAACGCATGTAATACTGGGTTTCCAAGAGACTTCAAGAGTGCGTGCTGACATGTTCTATGTTGTCCTGTCGCGTATGATGCTACTGCTACTACTACTACTACTACTACTACTACTACTACTACTACTACTACTACTACTACTAATTACTACTACTACTACTACTACTACTACTACTACTACTACTACTACTACTACTACTACTACTACTGCTACTACTACTACTACTACTACGACTACTACTACGACTACTACTACTCCTACTACTACTACTCCTCCTCCTACTACTACTACGACGACTACTACTACGACTACTACTACGACTACTACTACTACTACCACTACTACTACCGCATCACAACCACAAACCCGCAACACCGCTGCTATATTGCGCTACGTAGCTACCATAAGTGGAGGGTTTCTATACGGCTCCTACACCGTTAATATCAGGGTTTACAAAAACGAGTTCCTAAACCCTCTCGGTGGGCTCAGAATAGAGTGCCCTCACAGAACACCCCTGTATTATCATTCGGTTACCCTTAGAGTACCTCTATATCACCCTTGGAGTGCCCTTGAGTACCCTTAACTTATAACTCCATCACTTAGCAGGACGACGACCAAGAGCCTGACTTGTTGAGAGCATTGATGACACTTTCCAACATGTGCCTGGGGTAGCGGCTGAGTGGTTTAGGGTTCAAGGTTTGGGATTTTAGAGATTTAGCTGGTGGGGGTTTAGGGTGGACATGGGCGGTTGGTCTGTGGCAACCGCGAAAGGATGAGACGTTGGGTCTGTAAACTTGAGTTTAGGGCTGAGTGGCTTTAGGGTCTAGGTTTGGGTGATTTCAGGTATAGGGCTTCGGGGTTGAAAGGTGCAACATGACGCAGAAATTGAATACTATCATCTTCCGCATAAAGACGCCGAAAAGTCGCAACAGTCGACTGTTACTTAAAGTAACAGGAGGCTGGACAGGGGTGCGGATGGATGGAGGGCTGGATGGAGGACGTCTGGATGGAGGGGGCTGGAGGGATGGGTCAACCAAACCGGAACCGAACCGAACCGCAACAAGAACCGCAGCGAACCACGCGAACCGAAACCGAACCAAACCCCATCTGAAAAACCGAAACGAACCGAAACGAAACGCGGCTTTACTGTACTTTTCTGAAACGCACAGATAACATCCTACTCTTGCGGCATGCTGATGGCGTTGTAATCTGCCTGCCTACAAGACTAAACCCTAAACCCTGGACATTCGAAGCTTCGGGTCTGGAGGCTTCGGGTGTTTGGGATATGGGGGTTTCAGAAAATTAGGGGTACCTTATCTTGGGGTCTTTATAATAAGGATCCTACTACTTAGGGTACTATATTAGGGTCCCCTGTTTTCGGAAACTCCCATAAAGGATATGGGCAGCTCTCCAAATTAGGGTCCCTTTTCTAGGCCCCCATAATGGTACGGCACCCTTATAAAAAGGACGCTAAAGGGACTGTTAGAGAAGTACCCATATGATCTTCATTGACTGGTTGGAACAATGATACTGATGACACGTGTTAATCATAGTGACAGCTGCTACGTAGCATCAGCCGCCGCTGACGTACTAGTACTACCGTAGTACTAGTACTAGCTGAACCCTAAGCAAGTGCCCAAAGTACTCAGACTTAAACCCCGAAGCAATCACACAGGAAGTCCTGTGGAGCCCAAGCTTAGACTGTTTTGGGGACTTGACCACTCCAGGTTTGAGGAGAAACCTAACTTCAGATCCCACCGAACCGTCATGGGGGTTAAGGTTTAGAGTTTACGGTTTAGGGTTTCAGGGTTAGGGCTTCCACCGAAAACCCTTGCAGAACGATGCACAGACAATTTAAAACTTTAACGGTAGGCAGACACAGAACCAACTCAGGCTGCAGCAGAGACAGATTGATCGAGACGGCTTGGCCCATGAGAACCTCAGCAGTGTTCCCCGTTGGGCATGCAACTCTTTGGGGACTAAACCCTGAACCGCTTCAGGGAAGGTTTGGGTTCGCGTTTTGGTTCAGAGCCCTACTTCAAGGTTCATGGGTACTTATACTTGGGCTTATATGTATGGTAACTATAATTATATTAGAGGACGTATAGCTCCACTTTTAACTACCCATGAACCTCCAAGTAAACCCTATACCCTTATAGAATCCCTTTCGATCCCTTTAAAGGGACCCTTTTAAGGAATCCTTATAACTACCCATGAACCTCCGAGTAGGCCCAGAACCCGAAATCACGCCACGATGTCTGCCAGAGCCCGGCCATGATAAGGCAACTTTCGGTTTCGCGGGAGTTTTCAATTTTGGGGATTTGAGTGTAGGCTTTGGGGCTTCAGGGTTTTAGGGTTTAGGGTTTCGGGTTTGGGGTTTAGGGTTTTAGGGTTTGGGGTTTGGGGTTTAGGGTCTTAGGGTTTAGGGTTTAGGGTTTGGGGTTTGGGGCTTGAGCGTTTGGAGAGCTTCAAATGGTTAGTTTACGAGGCAGCAAGAAACCTCGCAGGAGGCCTTCATTAACTAGGATACCCAGTAACCTAAGAATAAAAAGGCCTCTCTTTTTGGTATTTTGTAACTTTATAAGGAACCTAGGACTACAAAAAAGGGAATAAGGGTACTTCTGGGCATCCTAGGTAACCTCAACCCGGTTCCTGTGCTTCGGCCGTACATCGCCGCCAACCGCTTTATGGCGCCAAGTCAGGGGCTTTCGGGGCCAAAATCGAGGCCTTTAGGGGTTTAGGGGGGCTTTAGGGTTTAGGGGGTTTTAGGGTTTAGGGGTTTTAGGGTTATTATTGATGGTCTGAGGTACCTTCTACAGTGAGCCTCTATCTCCACCTGAGCGATTGTCAAAATTATGCCTCCTTCTTGGGTCCCTACTAGAATACGGCACCTACTATTTAGGGTGCCCAGAAAGGAGGGTTTAGGGATATAGGGTTTAGGGTTCAGGGCTTCGTGGGTTTAGGGAGTTTAGGGCTTATAGGGTTTACTTACTCCCCCGACAAGCCACAGAAATAAAAGAACAGGTTATGCTCTCCGGCTCCTCCTAAACTTTACGAGCCCAAAAAAATTACAGGTTTGGGTATTGGGGATCTCAAGTGGATCCCTTAAAGGAGCCCTTCTAGATCCCTTTAAAGGAACCCTATAAACCCCTTTACAACCTAAGGATCCCTTTAATTAAGCATTGGGGACCTAAGTTCAGGGCTTAGCATCGAGGTCCAGGTCTTGAGGCTTGCCGAGATGGGTTCAAAGGATTCCGGGACTTTGTGGCTCACCTATAGTCTCCATTGTAGTTCCTTTTTGGGGTTACCTTATGGGATCCTGAATATATAATTGGTTAAACCAAAAAAAGGAACTACAATGGAGACTATAGGCAGGGTTTAGAAAATGGGGCTTAGGGTTCTACCGGCCTGGCAAACTTTGCCATACAAAGTCAAAGGACTCAAAATCCTGCACCCTTAGGGGCAGTGGTTGTAAGCCCTGGACACTGAACCTCAAGCCCCAAAACCTAAACCGTAAACCCCAATCTGGAAATATTCCCTAAAGCCTCATCCCTGCTAAAGGACATTGGAACCACATCCCAAAGGCCCAGTGACAGATAGACCTTACATCCTAAGTGGGTGCTTAGACTTTGCCTCCACTGCTGCATTGTGCCTGAAAACGAGAGCATTGTGGAATGACAGCAGTCTCGTAGCAGTCTCCGGCGTCTTCGAACATGCAGCTGCCAGTCACTAAAGCTGCAAAGACCCTTCGACCACGATTTTCCACAGCCCCTGCTACCATGCCTGTAAGCCTAAACCCTTAACCTAAACCCTGCAAGTCCTGACTTCTCCAATTACGGATGAAACGCTGCCTTTCTCTGCACCGACTCACTGCGCCTCTTAGCGTCTGGAGCTGCGCTTTGCGGCAACTCCCGAACCATCTTCACATGGGGTTGATCAATGTTCTTTGCACCCTTTTCGGTACCCTAAACTCTAAGGAATATACAATTATACAGACCCCAAGAAGGCCCAATAATTTTGATCAACCTTCCAATCCTTCGCGTGGCCGTTTGCGTCCTGGGCGACTTTGGGCCCCGGTTCGGTTCAGAAGCAGCAAATGTGACGTCCAAAGCGCTGCGACCCTCTCTGCCGTGAGGAGGTGCTGGCTAGGTAAGGTCCTGTCCGCACCAGCTTCTAGCAACAGGCCTGCGATCTCGGCATGGCCTGCACAGCAGGCGTGAATAAGAGCAGAGCAGCCTTCTTCATCCTTCGCATCCTTCTCGACACCAGATTCCAGCAGCAAACGTGCAATCCCGACGTCTCCATGGCGGCATGCGTTCAGGAGATCCTGGGCGGTGCTTGCTCCCACAAGCAGGCGCTCGAGGTGCTCTTGGCCATTGCAAGCTCCCAGCAGCAGCCGTGCAATGCTTAGATGGCCTTCACGGAATGCGACAGCAAAAGCGCTGCAGCCATCTTCGTCCTTCCTAGGTTGGCCCTCTACGGCCTTTCAACAACTTTCGTAAATCAGATCCTCTCGAGCCTACCAAAAAGATATAAAAATTCCAAGGGCCTGCCAAGCTTCATGTTCTTGCCTGCAGATTCCGCCAACAGCAACTGAACAACCTCGAGATGGCCCCTACGACATGCGGCAATCAGCGCCGTTGAGCCGCGGTCGTCTGCCAAATCCACCTCGCCACAAGCTTCGAGCAGCAAGCGCGCAATTTCAGTGTGTCCCTCGCCAGCTGAGAGAATTAGGGCTGTAGAACCGAATCTGTCCATTGTATGTGTATCAGCACCAGCTTCCAGCAGCATGCGCGCAGTCTCCGCATGGCCTTCCACACATGTGCTCAATAGTGCCGTGAAGCCGTTTGAATCCTCAGCGCTGATGTCAGCACCAGCATCCAGCAACAGTCGAGCGATGTCTGCATGACCCCAGCGAGATGCAACAATCAGGGCTGTAGAACCCGAGTCGTCTGCCAAGTCTTCGTCAGCACCAGCTTCTAGCAGCAGGCGAACGATATCTAAGTGGCCACAAGAAGCCGCCACAGTGAGAGCTGTGGAGCCTAAATGGCCCTTAACATCTTTGTAGGCTAAAGAAAGCAGCGAACGTGCTATCTCGACATGGCCGTGGCGACATGCGTGAATAAGGGCCGTGTTGCCTTCAATATCTTTCAAGTTCAGGTCCGCACCAGCATGCAGCAGCAAACGCTGAATCTCAACGTGACCTGCCTCGACTGAGTACATGCATGCAGTGAAGCCCGCATCGTCTTGTGTGTCCATCTCGACACCGGCTTGCAACAGCAATCGAACGATCTCGACTGAGCCTGAACGAGCAGCGAGCATCAGAATTGTAACACCGTCGTCGTCAGTGATAAAATCCTTGTCGCCACCGGCTTCCAGTAGCATGCGAGCAATCTCAGGATGTTCTGCTGGGCCTTGTTCAGCCTGATCCATGAGAGCTTCACTGCAGCATTCGTCCTTCTCGTCCTCGGATTCTACAGCGAGGTGTTCCAACAGCAAGCGCGCAACTGCAACATGGCCGTGGCGGCACGCACTAGCAAAAGAGGAGGCCAGACTGCCTAAGGTCTGTCCAGGTTCCAACAGCAACCGAACAATCTCAGTATGGCCCTTGGCACTTGCTCGAAGCAATGCCGAGTCGAATGGTGCCCGCCTCAGCTCGTCTTCGGCACCAGCTTCGAGCAGGAGGCGGACAATCTCAACATGTCCTTGGCTGGAGGCAACCATGAGAGCAGTAGCACCATCGGCATCCTGTGCATCCTTGTCCACGCCTGCCTTCAGCAGAAAATCAGCTACCTCCGCATGGCCCTCCTCGCTGGCGTAGGCGATGAGCTCTGTTTCAGCTTCCATCGTCTCAGCACCCCCGTGAATTGCTACCAACACCAGCTGCAACTCCATCGCCACCTTCGTTGCCGAGTTCCGAAGCTCCAAAGACTCGCAAATTTCAGTTCTTTAGGGTCTTGTGTTTCGAAGGGGAAAAGGAGGGACCCTTAATGGGGACCCCTACCCTATAATGGGCTATATAATGGGTATATAATAGCTATAGTAAGGGTATATACCTAGGGGTCCTTATTAAGGATCCCTCCTTTTACCCTTGGAGTGTTGTGCCTAAAGGTGTCAAGTAAACTAAGTCAGCTGCTAAGCCACATCTCAAGGAGCAGAATCAGCAAGGCACTTGCCGATGTGCAGGATGGTTTGAACGCACACTGGGTAGCCATACAGCATCCGCAACTGCCTCTTCAGGAGCTTCACATCATGTAGCTCATCTGGAGCTGCTAAGGCGATCTCTTCCCCGGAGGCCCTCCAAATGCGCAACATTTCTCAAGGTCGCGGGCCTCCATCCATCGAACTATCAAACTACTCAGAGGTTCAGGGGTAGCTATAAGTGGGGTTATAAGTAAGGCAAGGTAAGTATATAGCCCATATTAGGGGGCTTATAACTCCACTTATAACTACCCACGAACCTCCAAGAAGGGCCTTAATGCTTGGAAGGGTCTTTACCCCGAGTAGTAACAACAAGGGGTCGCAAGGAATAAGAACACTCAATTTTCCTGAATCCGAGTACAACGATATAAGCAAGGCACCTATAACTATACTTACAATTTTCATGACTACTTGTAACCCTAATGCCCTACTTACTAAGTCCCACGATCCTCGAAATAGCCGGACTAGACAATTTGGAATTGGGTTCCTTTATCGGGTTCCTTACAGGGCTCCGAGGATCTGTAAGGGAGTTTCGAGGGCGGTATACTTCAGTGGCCTTAGTAGTTGGAATAGGGTTTGGGGTATAGCAAAACATGCTTGTCTTGAGTCTTTATGTGCTTGGGGTTGAAGGTTTGGGGGCAGTTTAGGGTTTAGTGCTGCGGGTTCAGGGTTTTGGGTTCGAGCTGGGGTTTAAAGGGTTTAGGGTTCAGGGCCGGGTGCGGGTGTCAAGGTTGAATACGAGTGCAACGCCGGGCCAGACTACACTTTGCTTGGTCCAGAACCGCGACGATTCGCATGCGTGAAAGGAGATGAAATACTCTAAGGGGCCTACATAATTACCTTTACTACTTTAGAGGCCCAGGGGACTTAGTAGGTAGGTTATAAGTAGAGTTGCAAGTACCCTAAATGGAGGTACCCCGAATATAACCCTACTTAGTTACTTCGAACCTACTTACTAAGTCCCCTGGGCCTCCAAGTAACCTTTGGGACATAGAATTCCGAAGAGGCTCAAGGTTACCTACTCTTCGACTAACACACATAAGATTTGGATCAGGGGGACCCTTTGGGATGTGGACCCTCTCTTTAAGAAGGGTCCCCTTTAAGGGGTCCTACCCCCTAAACCTTACACGCCTAAACCCTAAACCAAACTCCATACACCCCCAAAACCCTTAAACCAAGCCCCTAAACCAGGAACACATTGCATTGCAGACATCTATGCGCAAGCGCACGTGAGTAAGGAAACCTCCGAGGCCGGCGCCCGACTGTTCTGGGAGCCCGCTTCGTACGGCTTCCTTTGCTACGTTTAAGGTTTAGGGTTCGGGGTTTAGGGTCTAAGGTTTAGAGTTTAAGGTTTAAAGTTCAGGGTTTAGGGTTTGAGCCTAATTTTCGGTGGCTGATTGAGGATTTAGGGTTTTAAAAACCTAAAAGGTAATGGCTTTTTGGTGGCGTATCATTGGAATAAGCTTCCTTTGAAGAGTTTCGCAGAAGAGTCCTACAATGTTCTACAAGGGATACTACTGCTGATGGACAAAATCCTGCATTACCCAGAATAAGGAATATACCATAATTCCCATAGTTTAGGGTCCTTAGGGTCATGCAGGATTTTGTCCATCAACAGTAGAACAGGTATTCTGTGGGTTTAGTATCGGGGCCTGAATGACCAGAACAGGGCTCTCGTGGCAGACTAACATACAATCAAGTGATACGTGGAGGATCGTGGGACTTAGTAACTAGGGTTATAAGTACCTTAAGTGGGGTTATAAGTAGTTATAAGTATAGTTACCCTAATTATAACCCTAGTTACTAAGTCCCATGATCCTTGAAGTATCGCCACATCTCCAGAGCAGAGAACCGATGTTTTACAGCAAGCCACACCTCACAAGTCAAGCCTGCTTAGTATTGGTCGGTCTCCAGAAGAGTCTAGGACGTCAGATGGGTGGTCAGGCGGGTTTTGGGGTTGAGTAACCTTCCCGAAGCTAAGACGCCATGCGTACAGGCTCCTCGCGAACTCCCAAAACGTTGCGTCTGCGACGTCCCACGTCCCAGACCCCCGGGAGGATCCAAAAAGTAGATCCCTGAATGGGGGTTCCTATAAAGTACCCTTAGTAGTATAGGGCCCCAAATTAGGGGATCTACTTTCTAGATCCTCCCGGGGGTCTGGGTTGCAGGATCCCTATAGATCCCTTATGGATCCCTTTAAAGGAACCCTAATTAAAGATCCCTAGGAGCCCTTAGAGATCCCTTGAAAGGAGCCCCTGTGGAGCCCCACGTGAGGCTTCGAAAAGAGGCTTCCTACGATCAACAAGAATTGTTCGGATCCAGCTCGCCAGCAGAGCAAGGGTTCCTTAAAAGGCTCCTTAAAGGGATTTATAGGGCTCCTTAAAGGGATCTATGGGTTTAATTTGGGGTTCAGGGTCTACTTAGAGGATAGCAGCACCTTCTTGGAGTAAGGTGAGGGTTTAGGGTTTAGGGTTCCTTTAAAAGAGAGCTAGAAGGGTTCCTATAATGGAATCTATAAGGGTTTAGGGTCTACTTGGAGGATCATGGGACTTAGTAAGCAAGGTTAGAAGTACCTTACTTGGGGTTTTAAGTGCTTATAAGTATAGTTACCCTAATTATAACCCTAGTTACTAAATTCCATGATCCTTTAAGTTGTTCTCTTGACCCCAACACGCAAACCTCAAACTAAGCCCCAAAATCTAAGCCCTAAACCCAAAATAAACCCTCAACTCCGAAACCCGGGCACGAAACCCCAATCCTTCCTGTACTAGGATACCCAGTAACCTAAGAATCAAAAGACCGCTCTTTTTGGTATTGGGTAACTTTATAAGGAACCTAGGACTACAAAAAGGGAATAAGGGTACTACTGGGCATCCTAGTGTAGGTCCCCTTATAGAAACCTTGCACGACCCTTTTCGGAACCCCGAACCTTTCATCTCAACCTTTGCAGTCCGCTTGTCGAGTTGTTCCGTCAAGGCGCAGCCGCTCCGAGCCAGCCAGGTCCACGATTTGGACCTGTTTTGTTTTAGCTTGGGGTTTAGAGTTGCTGAAAGGAATCCATATGGATCCCTTTAACAGGATCCATGCGGGTTTAGGGTTTAGGGGCTTGGGGGTTTGGGGGTTGAGGCTGGGGGTTTGAGGTTTGGGATTGTTGATTTTGGGGTTTGGGCTTAGGGTTTCGGTTTAGGCCTCCAGGCTTAGGATGTGAGATTGTTTTGGAATATGCCCATATCGAACCCGAAATGAAAAGGGAAGAACAACCCTTGCCCAAGATGCCCTTCTAAAGCTGTATCAACCTCGTTGAAACCAGCTGTTAAATCGCAAAACCTTTACAGGCATTAAACCCTAAACTTTGACAAGCACTGGTGAGGCCATTAGGTCGGCTAAAGCACAAAAAGCACAAACTGAAGGCCCAAGCCACGAACCCTAAACCTCACGCAAAATCCACCGAGTCTATACCACAATTCCTAAACCCTAAACCCTAAACCCTAAACCCTAAACCCTAAACCCTAAACCCTAAACCCAATCACAAGGCCTTCAACCCCAAACCCAACAGCCCCGATGCCCAAGGCTGCAAAACCCAAAAAACAAACACCACATGAGTGGTTGTAGGGTCCCTTTTTGGGTCAAAAAATAGGTGCCGTATTATAGTAGGGACCCAAGAAAAGACCATAATTTTGACAACCACCCACATACAAACTCTTGTAAAACGCACATTTGAGATCTGATAAAGGCTGAGAAGAGCCGGTGAAAGCTGTAAGTGCAGCAAAGCCAGAGGACACAAGCGCTTGAAAAGGTGATAGACAAGTTAGAAGTAGCCGATAAAGACATTTATAAACTCAGCGAACAACCTCTTCATAAAGCCTAAACCCTACATCCTACATCCTAAGTCCTAAACCCTAAGAACCTGGAGGCGTTCAACGCTTTGGAGGGTCAGACATTGCCTCCAAGCCTAAGAGCCTCACTTTTCCAGAACCCTCATTCCTAAACCCTAAACCCTAAACCCCTAAACCCCTAAACCCTAAACCCCTAAACCCTAAACCCTAAACCCTAAATCCTAAACCCTAAACCCCTAAACCCCTAAACCCTAAACCCTAAATCCTAAACCCTAAATCCTAAACCCTAAACCCTAAATCCTAAACCCTAAGCTTCCTAACCTCTACTTTTCGAACCCTGCGGCTGAAGCCTTTGAGGTTCGGATCGTCTGAGTGCTGGGGTCCGAAGCCTCGCGCGAATTCTGCTACTCAAACGGTTTAAGGGTTGAGGGTTGAGGGTTTGGGGTTTAGGGTTTAGGGTTTAGGGGTTGGTTTAAAACTCCTTTGTACGAAAAAGGTTCCTGAATGGCCACAACCTAACCTAGGGGGACCTCTGAATATGTAGTACCGGATATGTTGTACTACACTTTCCAAAGTTGCCTGGGGCTTGTAGTATAATACACGCCAAGACTTCAGTCTAATTACTCAGGCCTCTACAATTAAGTCTTACTTGTCCCGTATCTTCGGGGGAACGAAAAATTAACCTTTGGGATTACAAAAGGATTCTAGTACCACAAAAAAGTTGAAGGTTACTTACTCTACTACTAGGGTACACTTATGGTACCCCTATAGTATCCCTTCTAGGAGGCCTTAAAGCACCCTCTTATTACATAGTCTACTACCCAGAAGGTCCCAAACTCGCAATGCGGCTGCAGGCCCGCCCCCAGCACCTCGATGAAGATGGTGAAAATGCAGTGCGAACCTCGCTGCATCACTCGGTGCTTCGGGATTAATGCTCAGGGTTTTTTTTCAGCACCTTTGGCTCAGGGTTTGGGATTTAGGGTTTAGGGTTCAGTGGTTTAGGGGTTTAGGGCTTTAGGGTCTTCCTGTCCCCCCAAAGTATGTGGAACAACTGAATAACAGCCTGTTATGCGTATTGGGCAATCGTTTTACCTACTTTTGGGGGTTTAGGCTTTGGGCTTAGGGCTTTGGGATTCAGGGTTTAGGCTTCAGGGGTTTAGGGTTTAGGGTTTTGGGTCGTGGGCTTTGGGTTCAGGGTGCTCCTGCCACTACTAGTGCAACTGCTACTGCTCCTACCACGACTACTTGTTCTAGTAACGCCACCAGTGGTTCTTTTGCAGGGAGCCGCTGTTGCTTCCGTTGCTTTGCTCTGCGAAAGCCAAGGCCCACAGCCACCATCAGAGTGGCCAGGGGTGTCGGGCTTTAGGCAATGGCGCTTTCAAAAATCACAACTTAAGGATAACGGCTGCTTTCAGCTGCTATCCATCAAACGAAGAGAAGTTCGAACACAGTTCGAGGTCTGCCGCCATCTCTCCCGAGAGGAAGTTGGGGCACAGGCCCCTAAGCAGAGAAGGCCTGTGCTAAGAAACCCTCGAATGACACCGCAAGACTCGAAACAAACGGAACAATGCTCAACATCCCAATCCGTCAACATGAAAGCTTAAGCCCCAAACCCTGCAACTACAACCTAAATCCTGGTTCGTGTTTTCTTCACACTAGACGCTTAACCTTGAAACCCCCAACACTCCACAAGCCACCGGGACAACAACCCTTCGACCATATCAGGCCCCCAGGCGTGAGGAGTTGAGGTTGTGCGGCGTCTCGGCTACGGTGCGGTGGGTGTCCTTGGAACTGCGTTTCCCGCATACTTGAGGGTTTACCGTTTCCTTCATCTAGTCCTGCTGCCATGATAGCTGTGCCATTGATAAGGCACTCCCCCCTACTTGCCAGTTTTCTCCTATTGCAATGGAGGCTTCTGGGCATCTGGCATTCCCAATGCTTCTAAAGCCTGACGTGCACAGTTCCGAATTTGGGAAGTGTATGCATTCATGCATGCTGGATGGGCCCATGCATGTTTGTAAGCCTGTCCGCATGCATGTATGCAAGGATGTACTGTGTATAATTGCTCTAGATTGTGGCTGTGGCGAGGAGTCAACAAATGCCAAGAGTGCCAGTACCTATCCATCCAGGGCCGCTGCAAGCATCCTCCTCAGTTAGATGCACAAGCACGGCTAGAAACCCTAAAGCTTGAACATCACATCCTACAATCGGTCTAGGAGTCTAGGGGTTTAGGGTACGCTAAACCCCAAACCGGATCCTACAACCTCATTACCGGCAACCCCTATCAAGTAACCTCCTAACAAACCGCCTGCCTTGTTACAGGACAACACACCCGAAGGCCCTTTTGTCTTTGTTAAGGTTTCTACACCGCCCCCCGCCCCATAGAACCATTCTTCAAACCCAGCAAAGAACTCCCTTTAACACATCATGATCTTCTAAGAGACCAAGGAAATGTATTCCAGTTGTAAATGCCGACTATTACTAAAGGGGCCTCAATAATTAGAATAGGGTTTTGGGGCGCATTCTACTATAAATATCATAAGGAACCCACAATAAGTATTGGTTACACAAGCAGCCGGTCTCAGCCCGCTGCTCCCACGAAGTATTGGTGCAGACCCTCCTCCTCGTGAAGGGGCTTCAGGGCTTTTGAGACGTGGAAGAGGCATGCGAAACCCTAAACCCTAAACCCTAAACCCTAAACCCTAAACCGAAACTGCGGGGTTCGCCGTCCGGGTGCTGGGCGCTTCGTAGGGTAAGGAATGCCCTGCGTTGGCTCCGGCATGGGCACTTGGTCCTGGTGTGTAAGAGCGAGAAGGCCAGGATCACCTCTAGACCCAAGAGTATCCTAGTAATAAAAAGGGTGCCCTTTTTGGTTTAAAGGGCTTATAATAAGGGACTTGAACCCTTAAAAAGGGAATAAGGGCCTACTCTAGGTCCTAGACCTGGTACGAGCGTGCCCAAGTATGGCAGGATATGCACTCTTCAGTATGACCAGATACCTGCTCTTCTCCGACAAAAGAGGCAGGGCCAGTCCGCCGTCTTGTGCTGACTTTGACATCGCTCAAGCCACAGCACATTGCCAACTCTCACCCGTTTTCGGAGTTTTCCCCCGTTCCTGGCTCTAAGGGCTGCGTTTCGTCCCAGTGAGCCCGTCAGCAGCAGGCAGGGAAGAGGTGCTTTCTTTGACCATAAGTGGTTGGACCTGCTAAAGCTGCCAATCTTTGGTGAGCCGGAGTTTTTGCATACAGGGCACTTCTAGCTACCAAGAAGTCGTGCCGGGGTAGGCCACCTTCAGCAATTCGGCCGCAGTCTCAGGGGATGAGATTCTGGCCTGGCCTCGCTGTAACAGATGAGCCGCTCCCTCCAAGACTAGTGTGCAGGGGTGACAAAAGGTCTTATTCCAGGAGGGTGGGTATCTGCCCTGTCGGACCAAGCCTCAATGTCAAACCCTATGGAACTCTTGCAACTTCTGACCACATACAACTGTGTAAGACCTTCATTATGAAACTCATTTGCGCCAACAAAAAACAACACCTCAAGAGCCTACCCTGCACCCCTAAACCCTAAACCCCAGCAGTTGGACCCCTTGCCCTGAGCCCTTAAAGGAACGCTTTAAGGACCCTTAAAGGAACTCTAAACCCTTGACCCTTAACCTGAAACCCTAACCCCTAGAAGCTTCTGCTCGCACCTCCGAGGCAATGGCGACGCGCTTCGCCCCTGACCGCCAACGGCTGCAAGAGCCCAGGAGCTAAGAAATACACCTAAAGCGCCCTCGAAGAACTTTCGGGGATTTATAGGAGTTTAAGGCTTTTTGGGGTTTGGGGTCTTGAGGTTTTGGTGCGCTAGGGTTTAAGGATTTGTTGGCCCCGAACCGTTTTATGCGAAGATATCTTAAATTATAGTTGGCTTGATACCAGGATGTGAAGCATATGCCGCCATGAATGAAGAGTGTCTGCCTAGACCTTCCAAAATCCTTCAGTTAAGAAATATGCCCTCCATCATAACAGGGACCCTCCTACAATTTAAAGTATATTCCTCAATTAGGGGGAATTTTTCTGTCGGCTCTACCGAAGAAGCGATGGGATTTTGGAAGGCTTGGGTGGGCCCTAAACCCTAATTAAACCCCATATGAACCTAAACCCTCAACCCTAAACCCCCAACCCTAAAAAACCCTAAACCCGAAACTCCCTAAACCCCAAACCCTCAACCCTAAACCCCAAACCCTAAAAGACCCTAAACTCCCTGGAAACCGAGGGCTTAGGGTTTAGGGCTTAGGGTTTAGGGTTTAGGGGCTTAGGGCTTAAGGGTTTAGGGTTTAGGGAGTTTAGGGTTTCATATAGGGTTTAGGGCTTAGGGCTTAAGGCTTTCCCTAAAGGTCCAAGTAGTTCCTGTTTATGGTTTTTGGTACCTAAAAAGGCCCTAAAGTCCTACAATAGGGAGTACTTGGACCCTCTGGGTTTGGGTTTAAGGCTTAGCGCTTAGGGTATACGGTAATTATACGGTTTAGGGTTTACGGTTTTGGGCATAGGGTTTACGGTTTAGGGCTTAAGGTTTAAGGGGTTTAAGCTTTCGAGCGTAATCTCCACAAACCCGCAACGCCTGAGCCCCAGCAGCCTAACTCCTAAAGCCACAATGCAAAAAGTAACGAAAGAACAAACGCCTTCTTTTCAGTCTGTGCTGTCTAGCTCGAGGCATGAGTGTGTTTCTGCGAGCAAGATTTGGACTGCAGAGTCATTAGGGTTTAGGGTTTAGAATCAAACAAGCTTCGATGTGATGACGACGACGACGACGACGGCTCCCCGCTGTGTACTCAGGTCCTACTCAGTTGCCGCTATTGCCACTGCTAGAACTAACCGGTGTTGCTGCGCCTGCTACCGCTACTGCTGCTGCATCATGCAGATGCGCGGCTTCTACTCCTGGGAAGTACTAGCTATTGCTTGTCCTGCTCCTGCGCGTCACACCGCCAATGTGACGACTCTGATTATGACTGCGACTCTGACGGTGACCCGGACGAAGATGACAACCAGTCGTATTTTGCTCACTATGAGTCTACTGCTTTAACGCTGTCACCGCCTTGCTTGGTACGTACATGGCAATAACACTGTTCAATAAGATTTGTTATAGGAGTGATAATGGGAACTCCAAACAATCCTGTTTGAAACTACTCATGCTTTTGGATCACCTTCCTCGGGAAGTTTGGGGTTTAGGGTTGTTGCTGGCTGTCTGCCTGCCTGCTCCTCTCAATGGGCATGTCTGCAGCTCGAAGTCTTGGTGCCCGAAAGCCCCCTGAAGTTTCTCGGGGGCCTGCGAGAAAGTCAGCTTAAACAAGTAGTCAGACCCCTGGGAGGGCAGCGGAGTTTTTCCTGTCGACGCCCCAACAGGTCAACCCCTACTTGGAGCATGATGGGACTTAGCAAGTGACTTTAGAAATACCTTAATTGGGGTTGCTACAACTAATTACCGACAGTTACGGGAATTAGAAACCTTGCTTCTAAGTGCCATGATCCTTGAAGTAATCCTGGTCCGGTCCGTTGCCTCTCCCCAGAAGCGCACGCTCTTATACAAATATTAGGGAGCTTCCCAAAATAGGGGACCCTGATATAGTACTCTAAATAGTAGGATCCTTGTTATAAGGACCCCAAAATAAGGTACCCCCTAAGGTTCGGAAACTCCCACATCGAGGCTGGCGGGGCGGCTGAAACATCGCCGCTGTACCCTCGAAGGCAGCGGTGCTCCGAGCACATGGAAGTCGTTGGAGCTAAGGCTTTGGGATTTGAGGTTTAGGAGTTTAAGGTCTAACGGTGGTTAAGGTCTAACGGTGGATGATAGAAATCCTGCATTACCCAGAGTAAGGAATATACCATAATTCGAATAGTTTAGGGTCATTAAGGTAATGCCGGATTTATACCATCCACCCCAGGTCCAGGATTCAGGACTTAAGCTTTGGGGTACAGGTACGGGTCTGCGTGTCAAGTGCTCTTATTACGAGTGCAAGAACGAGATTGCTAGATCCTGATGTTTACTCGTGCCACTGCTGCGAGCATAAGCAAGACACAAAAGCAAGTGCAGCTAGAAACTGAACCACAACGTAAACCTACCATCAGACTCACAGCGAGGGACACAGTACGGGAAACAGGCAACTGACAGCTAGACGGCTGCAAGCGTGAAAAACAGGCATTGGCATGTGCTGACCTATTTGCATACGCACAAAGGAGTTGTTGCAAATGTGGATGGTGAATGTTCATTGAGATGTATACAAATGCAAGAGTACCGGCACACATGTAAGCATATGCACAGTTTAGCATTTGTGTACGATGTGCATATACAAAAAGGATATGTCCGTATATATATATATGTATATATATATATATATACATCTATACACAGACAGAAAGAAACAAAGAAAGGTAGATAGATAGATAGGTAGATATGAGAACGAGATACGGGATGAGTCATCGCATGCATGAGTGACTGAATGCAGGAATGAGCTCAGGAGGGAAGAGGGGAGGGAAGGAAGGCATGGACGGATGAATGAATGCATGAGTGGAAAAAAGGAAAAAAGACCGAATGATGCATGGATGGATGGAGGGATGGACGGACGCATGGATGGATGGATGGATGGATGGATGGATGGGTGCATGGGTGCATGGGTGGACGAATGAGTGAATAGATGGGATGGATGCACGGCTTCATGGATGAACAAGCGACGCCATGACCAACTGGCACAACATCGGCACGATGACGTAAGAGCTCGACCTTAACAGTGTGCTAGAAGAGAACAAACACGAAGGAGCAATCTAAGGAACTTCGGAGTACTACAGCAACAGATGACTTCAGGGTTAGGGTTGAGGGGTTTAGGGTTTAGGGTCCTTGCGGTCTACACGTAATCATTCGGAACCGGGATGACCCACACTGATGAGACTCCCATGCGCGCCGGTCTTCGAGTGATATTCTGCCAGCATTCGCATCTCGGGTCTATCTGCCACCAGGCACAGATGCTCCAGCGCCTCAACCGACGATCATTGACGAGTAGTGTGATATAAATGCGAAACTTTGCAAGTTATCAGTTCTAACAGCACGTACATATATGCTACCCTATAGCTGCATTGAGGTCTGGGCCCTACTTGGAGGATCATGGGACTTAGTAGCTGGGGTTATAAGTAGGGAAACTACAGCTATAATTACTAATACACCCAATTGAGGTACTTATAACCCTACTTACTATGTCCCATGATCCTCCAAGTAATCATCTAGGATACCCAGTAACCTAAGAATAAAAAGGCCTCTCTTTTTGGTATTGGGTAACTTTATAAGGAACCTAGGACTACAAAAAAGGAATAAGGGTACTACTGGGCATCCTAGTCATGTACACAGGAGCACACGACCTCCGAACCCTCAGCAACCCACTGGCAATGCGCGCCAAAGCACCACAAAACCCTACAGCCTAGGGTTTAGGGCTTTAGGGCCCCGTACCCAAACTTACATTTTTAGGTTTTATGGTAAATGGTTTAGGGTTCTCAGGTTTAGGGTTTAGGCCTACCCTCCACAATCCCACATTCTGAATCCATCTTGCTTCACGACTTGGTGGCTGGGACAAGGCATCTGAGCTGCAGCGGGGCCGAGACACAGGAACCAACTGGGGATTGCATTAGTCAGAGTACCTAATTTCGGATCCTTCGAATAAGGTTGCTATTATTTTCGGGGGGTCCGTATAACCACAATGCGTCCTTCTAACATCAAGATCCGTCCCACCACTTAAGCTACGATTGAGGGCTGTATATTATGGTAATGGGGATATCCTACTATTCCGGGTCCGTGGAATAAGGATTCTTCTCTTGCAGTCTTCGCAACTTATGGCTCTATATTCCTATAATTCGGATCCCACCGTCTTCCGAAACTCCCAGTTGGCTTGGCTCCTGCTCGGTTTAGGGTGTAGGGTTTTTGGTTTAGGATTTAGGGTTCAGATACTCAATAATTAAGGTTATGAGTTCCCTTGTTTGGGGCTACATGCATCAAAAGGTGCAGTTCTCCTGTTTATAGCTACCCACCACGTTACACACGCCACAACCGTCCTTTCTGTCTTCATAACCCTAGTGTAGTGACTAAAGCCCATGACCCTTGACGTAGTCAGTAGGGTTCCAACCAGGGCAACTAGTTCAAATTCGTGTCAGGGCTTTAGGTGTCCTGGTTAAGGGATTTAGGGCTGGGTGCTACGGTTTAGCAGGGTTCTGAAAGGTGCCACAGCCATGAGTGGCGTTGAATGCTTTTCTACGGGTCTTAAATATACCCTATGGTTTATGACGTGCTTCGAGGTTCCAGGTGAAGGTTCTCATAACCATAACCCTACTAACCACAAACTTTCTCGTGTGCAATGCGCCACCCTCGGCTCCAGAATTTCAGACCGCAGAGAAGCATACAGGCCTGCTTAGCCTGCTTACTGCTTTAAAGCCTTATCTGAAACCCATATCGAGCCCCTTAAAGGAGGTAACTCTTATTAGACGCCTTAAAGCAACTCTAAACTCTACTCCGAACCCTAAAGCCTGAAAACTCTCATCAGAAACCTTAACTCCACTCTGAACCCTGAACCCCAAGCCAGAGATCCATCATCCGAAATGTGTGCACAGCTCCGCCCGGTCGGAGAGAGAGGCATAGCCAATGGCAGCCAGGTCGCTGAAGTTTTGGGAGAGGTCAGGAGTAGATTTGAAGTAAGGAAAATTAGCACAATCTGGCATTCATCATAGGGTCGGAGGAATACTAGTGAGTATCGTCTGCTTGGAGTGTCCCCTCGGATACTACGTCCAACACCGCTCTACATACAAAGCAAGCTGGGCTTTTTGGGGATCATCCAGTTCGCAGCCGTCTTATCGTTGACTTTGCTTCGGTACCAAGCAGATATTGAAGTCACATTGCCGTCCCATCGAATAATGGAGGATCCTGGGGACCTAGTAAGTAAGGTTACCTTAAAAGGGATCTATAAGGGTTCCTATAACGGGATCTATAAGGGTTTAGGGTCTACTTGGAGGATGGGACTTAGTAAGTAAGGTTATAAGTACCTTAACCGGGGTTCTAAGCACTTCTAAGCACAGTTACCGTATTTACAACCCCAGTTACTTATTCCCATGAACCTTTAAGGTTCGCTGCTTAGGGCCCAGGCGTCTCCCCGAAAGGTCAGACAACTTGCTCGCTACAGTCGCTGCTCTGAACAGTAAACCCTACATCCCGGATGCGGCATCATGCTGTCTCTTGGGGGTGATACGGAGGCCTTAAGTAATAATTAGAATAGGGTTTTGGGGCCCGCTATACTATAATTATAATAAGGACCCCCAAAATAGTATTGGTATCTATTTAGGCCCCTATCGTGAGGGGTTTCGATCAACGGCCGTCGAGGTCCTCACGTAAGCTTACACGGGTTTAGGGTTTAATGTTTAGGGCCAGGGTTTGGGGTTTAGGGTTTCCGAAAATTGGGGACCCCAATAAAATACTCTAAAGAGCAGGATCCTTTCTGATAAGGATCCCAAAATGAGGTACCCCTAATTCTTCGGCAACTCGCATATCCTGACAAACGAAACCGAAGTCTACTAACATTACGGATGCTAATACGCACACGAGTGTAACTGAGAACATTGGTAGTAGATACGAGTAAATACAACAGCCACAATGTCATACCAATACAAACAAGAACAAAAAGGCTGTGTAAGTATGACAGCCTTAGCCAAGGGCCAAGGGCATGCATGCTCTTGGCATACACACGGCTGCTATCGGCATGCCCACAGAAAGGGGAGCGTTGAATTCTTTTGGCTGTGTCTCAACACCTGTCCATATGAAGAATCTGGAAACCCTAGACCCTATACATGAAGCATAAACCCCAAACCCAAAACTCTAAACACAAAGTACCAACCCTAAACCCTAAACCCGAAACCCTAAACACAAAGTATCAGCTCTAAACCCTAAACCCGCAACCCCCTTATCGTAAGCCTTACAGACCCTTTGATAAGGCCCCAAAAAGCCCGCAAGCAAATATTAGGACAGGGATATCCCATATAAACCCCCCTTAAACTGAAGCCCAATAAAGACAGGGATATCCCCATAACATGCTTATGCTTATGTGCTGTTTGGGTCCCACATTTGAAAAGGTCAGGGCAGGCCTGAAACAAACCCTGAAACTACCGGAGGCCTCAAAAGGTGGGATGAAGGTAGGTAGGATTAAGGATCCCTTATATAAGGACTCTTATTTGGGAATATCCCACCTACCTTCATCCCACCTTTTGAGGCCTCCGAAACTCCGGCATCCGACGATGCATGCGGCAGGTGCCATTCTTGGCCGGAATCCGTTCAGGGACTCTTTGGGGCGCACTGTACTGTAATTTTTTGGGACCCACAGCGAAGTTTGTCGAATAGTATCAGCAATAATTCAGGACCGGGTTTTAGAGCTGCAGGGTTTCCTGAAAGCCAAAATTTCTGGATCCTTCAGGTGCGCGTGGAGACCTGCCAAAATACATTCCTCAGAATGACCGGAGAGCTTGATCCGGAGGCTACAGGCTTGGGTTCAGCGCTTACCTTAACCCTGAATAACCTATTTGTGGGGCTCCTTCTTATGATTTCCTTATATAAGTCCTCAGAACAGGTAGGTCGTAGGTTATGCCGGCTTAGGGTATGGTTTGGAGTTTAGGGCTTTAGGCCTAGGGTTTAGGACTTGGGGGTTAGAGTAGCCCATGCGTAGGGTTTAGGGTACGACACAGAGCAGGGGCAATCGACATCTAAGCCGTGTCAAGATAAAGCAGCTCTGCCGCACCAAATAACATGACACGCAAAGCGCAGCAATAAGTCTGCAAAACCTAGCTGCAGCCGAAGCCGATTTTGCAGCGATACGCAGAGATGAAGCACAACGATGAAGAGCATGCGTCAGAAGCCACCATTCCGTCATAACCGAACGAGAACAACTCAAATCCTACTGCAAGCCCGCCGATGCACCGCCGTGTATACCTACAACGGCATATTCATGCAGCGGTTTTCTACCAGTGAGCCTTTTATCACAGCTGAGTCATAGCTGCAGCGACCGGATCAATGAGACGAATGTAGCTCTCAGCTGAATCTGTGATTACCGAATTCTGCTGCATGATCACAAAGTCGCGATCATGATAAACCTCCGTCCCTCTACCGTTCCTAGCCGCTGACATGAGCTCTTCGGATGATCATCAGCCTGCATCAGCTGCATCAGTCTGTGCTAAACGCATGTCAAGAAATCACGACGTCCTCACGACATGAAGCTGTGGCAACATAGCTGCCTGACGGGACATCATGTTTGCCAACTCTCGGAAGGCTCCCATATGATTCGAGTGCGATACACCCCGAACGCGCTTCGTCTCCTCCCGCCCCCGCAGGTTTAAGGTTAGGGTTTAGGGTATGTTGCAACCTCCGGCTCCTTTGCCATGTGCCAGGAAAGCCACAAGCTAGGCGAGTGACCGCCTCGGCACGACAGGGCTTCCGGCGTAGGATTCGTGCTGAGGCTCCTGGGTTCTTGTTACGGTGTTTAACATATATTACCCATAATGGGCATCCATAGTAAATAATAGATAATGTGGCTTCTGTTTTTATGGTAGCTTGAATTCAGTCCATTAGTAAGAATCCAGGCTCGCTGTTTCGACTTGGGGCTCAATTTTGAATTCAGGATTTGGGAACAGGTTTAGGGTTTAGGGTTCAGGGTTTAGGGTTTAGGGTTCCTTGCTGCTTTCTTCTCTGATGGAGTCCTTAAACAGGCAGGTATTGGGGGGTTACCGTAGGCCTCAACTCGAACCAGACTGGCTTCCTAAACCCGCAATGGCACTGCTAAGGAATGTAGGAAACTGCGGCTACACAGTCATTCGCAAACCCTGAACCCCAAACCAACCCTACGTGACTTAGCAAGCACGGTCATGAGTCATAAGTTTCTAAACTGAACCTGTAAGTAATTACACGTAGAAAACGTATAGCCCGCGTTACCACGTCCAATAATCCTTTAAGTAAACCCTCGACCCAAACCCTAAAGCCTGAACCCTGAATCCTAAATCCTAAACCCTGAACCCTAAACCTCAACCCTGAATCCTAAACCCTAAGCCCTAAACCTTCGACTCTAACCCCTCAATGGACAAACATCCTGCTTAAAACATTGAGGTTCGCCGCATCTCTGCCCGAATACGTGATCTTATAAGGTGTGCTGGCTTTTAGGGGCTTACTTAAAGGATCATGGGACTTAGTAAGTAAGGTTATAAGTACCTTAATCGGGTTATAAGTAGTCATAAGTATCGTTACCCTAGTTCTAGCCCTAGTTACTAAGTCCCATGATCCTTTAAGTAGGGTTTAGGAATTATGGGGGCTGGGCCTGTGCTAAGATACTAGGGACTACAAGGGGGGGCATAATCTTTCTAGCTCTTCGGACCCCGAATTTGCCTTCACCTGGGGATGCCACCATGCACCACGACTTGAACCCTAAATCAACTTCCAGAACCCGAACCCTAAACTCGAAAGTCTATCCATAAACTTGAATCTTTAAACCCTAAACCCTAGACCCCAAACCATAAACCTAAACCCTAAACCATAAACCCTAAACCATAAACCATAAACTTGAATCTTTAAACCCTAAACTCTGACCCTAGGCTCGGCAGCCTGTCCCCATACTGTGCACCCTACTCGGAAGCCTCTCCGTAAGCTCTGAACCCTAAACTCGAGAGTCCAAGGGTAAAAGGAGGGACCCTTAATAAGGACCCCTAGGTATATACCCTTAATATAGCTATTATATACGCACCATATAGCCCATTATAGGGGTAGGGGTCCCCATTAAGGGTCCCTCCTTTTCCCCTTTGAGAGAGCCGATCCCCACACTCGAAACCCTAAACCCTAAACCCTAAACCCTAAACCCTAAATCCTAAACCCCAAACCCCTAAAGCCTAAGCTCGGAAGCCTGCCAAAAACGCCCACTTCGAACCCCTCCATACCCGAAACCATCGAACTGAAGTACTGTCGGGGCCTTAAGAATCAGAATAGGGTTCCCTTTAAACGGTTCCTTAAAGGGCTCTATAAGCGATGTATAGTAGGGTTCTATTATAGTATAGGGGCCTCCATAATTAGAGTAGGGTTCGGGGTCCCATTGTTCTACGCATCATATAAGGAACCCCCGAAATGGTATTGGTAGGTTTTTTAGGCCCCTATCCCTAGGCTTCCAGGGACCTTATTATTGGGTCCCTTAAGGGGCCTAGGGCCCTAACTATAAGGTCCTTGGAAGCACAGGGTATGTTATGATGGGTTTAGGGCTTCTAGACACAAGAGTAACCTAGGAATAAAAAGGGTACCCTTTTTGGTTTAGAGGGCTTATAAGGGAACCTGAACCCTACAAAAAGGGAATAAGGGCTTACTTTGGGTCCTAGGCTTAGGGTATTGAAATGTGGAACCTTGAACAGGGAGTCTCACCTATCACAGACTAAAGGGCCATGGGCTCTTAAAGGGCTCTTTCAAGGGATCTATAGGGTTCCTTAAAGGGATGTATGGGGTTTAGGGTTTAGGGCCTACTTAAAGGACCATGGGACTGAGTAACCAAAATTCCAATTAACTTACCTATACTTATAGCTACTTATAACCCCAATTAAGGTACTTATAACCTCACTTACTAAGTCCCATGATCCTCCAAGTAGACCCTAAGCCCTTATAGATCCCATTATAGGAACCCTTGTAGATCCCTTTTAAAGGAACCCTAAACCCTAAGGGAACCCAACATAGGCCTCGAGTGCCAGGATCTTTGTCACTAGGAGTTTGGGGTTTGTAAGGGCTTAGGGTTCCGGGGTCTATGGGTTTAGGGTTATAGGATCTATAGCACAAGGAACCACAATACGGGATCCCTTAGAGGCTGCCCCCACCCTGTAATAGTGACTATAAGGATTATATTAGGGCCCTACTATATTCCTATTATACCACTATTACAGGGTGGGGGCCCCTTCTAAGGGATCCCGAGTTGTTAAACCACCAGTAAAAATCCGACAATAACCCGGATCCTGTAAGAAATCCCCAACTCGGCAAAGGCGCGAAAGCTGCATCCGTTTCTCCATGAGCTCGTTCTCCGGGGTGTCCCTCACCTGGTGTTAACCCCTTAATATAGGGGCCTACACAAGTAGACTAAGGTTTTTCAAGCCCACTATACGATATTTCTAATAAGGAACCGTCTAAGGAACCCCAAAAATTGTATAGGTAATTATTGAGGCCCCTATATTAAGCTCATAGCCCTCAATACCCGCCATCCTCTAAGCCCCAAACTCAAAACCCTGAGCCCTGAACCCCAAACTCAGAACCGTAAGCCCTAAACTCAAAACTCTGAGCCCTAAACTCACAACTCTAAACCCTGGGGAGCTTGCTGATGGTCAGACAGCGCTTCTCGAATAAACATGCTCATGCCTTTGAGGCGACTTTTGTGGCAGGGTTTGATAGATAAGCACCTTAATTGGGGCTATAAGTAGCTATAAGTATAGGTACCCTGAGTATAACCCTAGTTACTAAGTCCCTTGATCCTCCGGTAGGGTTTGTATAGGGTTTGATAAGCTACAGAACCCTAACACAACTCTCAAAGCCTGCAACTTGCAGAACCCCACAGCATAGGATGGCCCCCTGAACGCCACATGTCGCCGTCCCAAACCCTGTACCTGGAGGATCATGGGACTTAGTAAGTAAGGTTATAAGTACCTCAACTGGGGTTATAAGTTATACGTAGCTATAAGTATAGGTGCCCTAATTATGACCCAAGTTACCTAGTTACTAAGTCCCATGATCCTCTAAGTAAAGACCTCGAGCCTCGATGGCCGCCAACGGGTAGCTAGGCGTAGAGCTTGGGGCTCAGGGCCACGAAGAAGCTCTAAACCCCAAACCCTAAAACCTAAACCCAAACCCCAAACCCAAAACCCTAAGCCCTAAACCCTGAACCCCAACCTTCGGCAAGCCCTCCCCACACCTCGCCTCCGCCACATGCTTCGCGGCCTGCCAACTTTCAGAGTCCGGGGGCTTGGGCTCATGACACAGGTGTTGAACTTGCAGGTTCACGGGTTGCTATAAGTAGAGTTATAAGTCCTCGAACTTGGGCTTAAGATTATCTTTACCCTACTTATCGCCGCACTTACAGCTGCCCATGAACCTCCAAGCAGGGGCTGTATAACTTTATAAAGGTTTTATAGGGGCTTTATACGGCATAGGCAAGGGTGTGGGAAGATTCGACTGAATTTCGATGGGTCGAATATATGTTTGGTGGGACATAGGGACCTGTTTGGGGCTGTGAGGCTCCTCGTTTGTCTCAGCGGCTTGATACCATGATCGAAGGAATACCCCGTATTTGGGGGGGGGGGGGGAGTGTCGAGCTCCCTGGTTATAGACCTAAAGGGTTTAGTTAGGGTTTAGGGTTAGATTGCCTCCAAGACTCCCCTAAACCCTAAACTTAAGCCATAAACCCTAAACTTGGGCCCTCAAACCCCTTAAAGCCTAGCCCTTAAGGGGTTCCTTAAAGGATTCAAGAAAAGTTCTATATGAAGGATCACGGGGCTTAGTAAGTCAGGATATAGTCTTAGGTTTGGGGATGTAGCAACCCGCATCTGCAATTGCCAGGACCTATAGCCTCACCCCTAAACTCTAACCCTATACCATGACTATAATGCAGAAGAAACCTTGTGATCTTAGTCCACGGGCTCAACCGCTTATACAATGACTTCTACGGTTCCGATTATATAGCAACATCAATGATTCAGGCTGCTATGTTAGACATCTTGGGATGAGGAGGTTTCAGGTTTCTGAGTCTGGGTCCCTTCTTTTGGGACTAGGGTGTCGTGTCTAGGGACTTCCCACGCCTCTCCCTTGTTCTTCTTCTGCATGATGACTGCGGCTCAGCGTGGGTGGCACGAGTTGCAATGATGGTCCAGTGACACAGTGTTCTGGTCACTTGCCTCGAAGGCGCCAGAGTGCCAGTTGTACTTGGAGGTTCAAGGGTAGTTGTAACTGGGTTTATGAATAAGGTATAGAGTTATAACCCATATTAGGGGAGTAGTAACTCGACTTACAACTACTCATGAATCTCCAGGTATACGTCCCGAGCAGTGCGCGGGCCTCCGTATGCTGCCGGCTCCGCTTTCTGTGCCGCGCCGGTTCTCGGCTCGGCGCGAAATCGTGTCCAGGGGGCCTCAATGAAGCCCTGTCCGGGTCGCACCAGGTGAAAGCGAGAGTCCACACAATCCACCAGAATTGCATAGACGGATTCAGGCGACACCAGACCGAACCAGTTCTGTGTCCCAGTCCCAAAACCAGAAGGTGCGATAGCGAAAAGCCATCTACCTTAGGTAGGGCACACGGAAAACCCCATTGTAAATCCCTTATAGACCCCTTTAAAGGCCCCTACATTCGGTAGTAGGGGTAACTACTATTGAGGCCCCTATGGTAGAGGGTAGTCCGAAGGCTGCGGGTCTGACCACGACCATGCGAAGAGCAACGGGATCTTGAGGGAAAACTACTGTTGATCTTTGCGGGATCTACAAGGCTACCTTTAAGGAGTTCTTTGAGGGATCTATAGGGCTTTGAGGGTTGATGATAAACCCTGCATCACCTTCATGACCCTAGACTGGGAATTATGATATATTCCTAATTATGGCTAATGCAGGATCTATATATCATCAACCGTAGCGGGTAGCGAACCTCAAAAGCCAAACGCCTGGTTCAGGGTTTAGGGTCCAGGAGTTTAGGGTTTCGGGTTTTGGCCTACTTGTCGGGTATCATGCGGAACTAAAGGTTAGCCTCTTTGGTTATATATGGATTATATAGGGACTATACTACCCAAAAAAGGTTAAAGGTTACCTACTCCACTACTAGGTTGGGCTTTGGGATTCTAGGATACCCAGTAACCTAAGAATAAAACGGCCTCTCTTTGTGGTATTGGGTAACTTTATAAGGAACCTAGGACTACAAAAAGGGAATAAGGGTACTACTGGGCATCCTAGTATTTAAGGCTTACCTGGACCCCAAAAGTCTGTAGAATAATAGCCCTTTGGAGGTTTTGGACCATTATTTTACCAAAAGTGAGAGTTTGGGATTCAGCGCCTGAGGCGTAGAGTTTGCTCGCAGGGGAAGCCCGGCAAGATGACAAAGCCCGGACTAAAAGGCTTCCGCAAAAGACGGGGGGTTTTAAGGGGCTGTACTTGGAGGGGCAGGGGACTTAGTAAGTCGTTTATAAGTAGGGTTATAATTGGGGTAACTCCGTTTAGGGTACTTATAACTCTACTTATATCCTACTTACTAAGTCCCCTGCCCCTCCAAGTAGGGTTTAAGGCTTTTCTTATGAGCACCTTTTTCCGCCTAGCAGTTGAGGGTTCTATGGTTTAGGGTTCTAGGGCCCTAAACCCTAAACCCTAAACCCTAAACCCTAAACTTAGGGTTCTAGAAGAACGAGTTGGGGTTTTCTTGGGGGCTTCCGGAGTTTAGGGGGCTGAATAAGTAGAAGAAGGCTTTAGAGCTAAGTTAGGTTCCCTGTTGAGGTCCCCACAATACCCCTTAAGGCGTATACCTGAAATTATAAGGGGATATATATATATATATATATATATATATATATATTATGAGTTAAGCTATAATAGTAGAGCACCCTTGCAAAAAGGACCCCACGAGGGACCCTTATTTAGAGAGCCACCCAAACGTAAGACGACTACTGTTGCTGAAGGCATGCTCAACCGGGCGTTGCGACCTTCTTCAGGATGTCTCGCCTCTCCTCGATGAAGTCACGCTCAACACGTCCTGTCACAGAGTTTATGGTGAATGCCGGAACGCTGGAATCTGGCAATTGGAGCACCCTAAACCCTGAACTTTAAACCCTAAGCCCTAAACTAAACCCTAAACCCTGAACCCTAACCCCCTAAACCCGTAAACACTAAAACCCTAAACCCCTAAACCCCTAAACCCCTAAATCCTAAACCCTAAACCCTAAGTCCTGAACCCTAAACCCCAAAACCCCTAAACCCCTAAACCCTCGAGAGCGGTTGGTCCGGCACCAGATCTTCCAACTTTGCGTTTTTGCTACGCAAGCTTCTCCGTGTTTGTGGCAAAGCCACAAACCCCGCCAACGGGCTTTGTTTAGAAACCTCGTTTGGGATTGCAAAGTTGGAAGATGGCAAACTTGGTCGATTTATACGTTTGGAAGTTCGTCGTCCATGTGTTTGGGTCCTGGAAGTTTGGATCCTAAACCTTACACCTAAGCCCCTAAACCCTGAACCTCTAAACCCTACACCCTAAAGCGCAGCTTTCCGCCTTTCACTGTAGGGCTAAAGGTTTCTGGGTGGGGTGTAGCGTGGGTCCCGTGATTGCACCGTGTTGCAGTGCTGCACAGGCTTGTGCAGGTTTTGAAAGGTTGTTGAAAGCGCTGGGGAGTTTCAGACAACTGTTGTCTTGGGCTAGAAGGACTAGAACTGCTGTGTGCAGGCTTCTATACTGGGTGCTTCTGTCTAGGGATTATTGATGATTCTTGGCTGGGCTCATTGCCATGAGAAGCCTGATCACTACTGACGGGCTTAAAGTTCAACGACCATTGATGATAATTTTGGATTCTGCATCTTCTGAATACTGCTTTGTGTTGCCTCTCACCCAGTTTGTAGTGCAGGTTCTGCGCTTTTCGAAGGATCCTAAACGTGAAATTTGCCAAGCAAAAGAAGGGATCGTGATGGAGACGATTGGTAAACACCGAAGAAGCTCTTTGCGTATTACGCGGTAAGCCCTATATCCCTCTCAGCCACTTGCCTAGGTGTAAGGACCCTGGGCCCGAAACTCCGAATACAACGCAATCCCTAAACCCTAAGCCCGAAACCCTAAACCCTAAAGTAAAAGCCAGAAAGTTGGAATATGATTATCCTAAACCCTTTATGGTAAATTATAGGGTATCCTACCCTGAAACCATATTCCAACTTTCTGGAGTTCCCTTTAAAAGAAAAAAGCACAACCCGTCAGCACCCGAAAAGCCGAATGGCTCGGGTTTAGGCCCAAACACCCTGGACAACGTCGAAGCTCCGAACGCTTGAAACCCAAAACCCCTACTTCGAGGGCTCAGGGGAATAAAGGGGTCCTTGAAGGGATCCTTAAGGGGGTGTATAAGGGCTCTAGAAGGGGGTCATGGGACTTAGTAAGCAAGGTTATCGGTACCTCAATGGGGGTTGTACGCACTTATAAGTATATTTACCGTGTTCGTAACCCTAGATAACTTAAAGGGAACTCCCGAAAGTTGGAATTTGGTTTCAGGGTAGGATACCCTATAATTTACCATAAAGGGTTTAGGATAATCATATTCCAACTTTCTGGATTTTTACCTTATTCTCATCATCTTTTAAATACACATCTATCCGAGCCCTCAGGCGATCCTGGCGCCTACCGGGCTATCCCTATGAGGTCCTTCGTTCCACCAATCTGGCGGATTGGCCAAATACCTGAGCCAGGGTTTAGGGATCAGAGCTTAGGATTTAGGGCTCAGAGCTTAGGGTTTAGGGTTTAGGGGTTAGGGTTCAGGGGGGATCTCTTGACATAGTAGTCCCCGTTAATGTACCAGTACCACAACGGACCTGTCAGCCTGCTTACCTGCATTGGGGACGGGGTTTAGGGCTAAGTTCGGATGTTAGAGGTTGATTCCTTGAGGTACGTATCTAGGTGGTCTTGGATGTTCTGTTGTTGAGCAATCCATCCGGCAGCCTCCGAAAGCTACGGTTGCTTCGTTGTGGAACTCACTTTGTCCGGCTTCGACATCATCACGAGCAGCGTACCGTCGTTGCATCACCCCTCGAGTGGCATGCCTTGAGGCTAGGCTGGCATATTTCCAGATGACACCACGGCTAATGGGCGGATGCGTATCGTGCATCTGAATCCCGGCGTGGCCATGGGGCAAGGAGGACCAATAATAATAACAATAATAATAATAATAATAATAATAACAATAATAATAATAATAATAATAGTAATAGTAATAGTAATAATAATAATAATAATGATAATAATAATAATGATAATAATAATAATAATAATAATAATAATAGTAATAATAACAATAACAATAACAACAATAATAATAATAACAATAACAATAACAATAATAATGATAACAATAACAATAACAATAATAATAGCAATAATAGTAATAACAATAATAACAATGATAATTTGATCTTTCTTCCATTCACTTTTGCTTCGAGGCAGGAGATGGATCATCGCTGAAACCAAGGTCAAAGGGACGGTCCCCGGTTGGCGAAAGCTCACGGTTTAGGGTTTAGGGTTTAGGGTTAGGGTTAGGGTTTAGGGTTTAGGGTTTCGGGTTTAGGGTTTAGGGATACCAACAAAGACCGTGGGAGTCAGACTGCGGCGAGACGCGTCACCTCACTACGGTTGATGATATACATCCTACATTACCTGAACGACCCTAGACTATGGGAATCATGGTATATTCCTTATTCTGGGTAATGCAGGACCCATATCATCAAACGTAGTAAATAGTTTTGCAGGTAGGACCTGGTGAATACTCAAACTCGGGTCATCCTGCTCAGAACGCACCCTAAACCGAACCATGAACTCCAAACTAAGCCCTAACCCCTAACCCCCAAACCCTAAACCCTAAATCCCTAAACCCTAAGCCCTACACCCCACTCCCCTAAACGACAAAAAGCAGCTGTCGCCCTGAATGTCCTAAGTCGGGTTTGGGAATGGGGATTTCGCCCTGCAGCCGAAGAACCCTGAAACACTAAACCCCAAACCCGCAATAAGCCTATGCCCAAAACCCTCTAACGCCCAAAACCCTAGACCCGAAACCCTGAAACCTCGTAATAGATCACTGTAGAGGAACCCTTCAAAGGAACCCTCAAGCACTTAAGCCTACGGCATAGAAGCTCAAGCCCTAGAATCTTAGAGTCCCAACTCCAAAACACTGACGCCTTCATAAACAGCCCTTAAAGGAACCCTGCAAGGAACCCTTGAACCCTCAACCATAGACTCTGTGCGCATAAACCTTAGTACTTAAGCACCCGAGACCTTCACCGAAGCTACGCTGAGGTATCTGTGTCTTCGTTGTAGGGGATCATGCCCAGCAAGCGGAAATGCCTGCACGTCGCAGAGCAAAGCTGGGTCTACAAGAGCCTTAAAGTTCAGTTCATCAGGCTTGATTCAAAGGGCTCCTTAAAGAGGCTCCTCGAAGGTTCTATACAGTAAGGATTCTGAAATCGGGTCTTTTTTGGGAGGGTTGGGATTCTTAAAAAGATGCCGGTATATGTGCAAGAGGGTGTTGATAAGGGTCCTATATGGGTCTTTGAGTACGTTTGTAAGGGGTTGGTCTTTCCATGGCATTGTATGGGGCATGGGGATTTAATAGGTTTTATGAGAGTTCTGTCAAGGTGTTCAGAGGCTCGGTGCTCAGGATTTACACGGGATTTACAGGGTGGTTGCGATTCGGGCTTTACATAGAAGGTCAGGGACCTTAGTGACAGAAGCTACAGCTGAAGTAGCCAGCCACGACCCTAGGTATGGTATCAGTAACCCTCGTGAAGCCCTTACAGTAACCCTTGTGTAACTCTTATAGATACCCTTATTGCAACCGCTATGGCATCTACAATCTTCAGCTGGACCTCAAACCCTAAACCCCATATCCTTGAACCCCCAACCCCATACCCTAAACGGCAGATCCCACACATCGTGAACACCACATAGACCTCCACACATAACTAGCACCGTCCTTTCAGAACCATGGGCCTAGCTTCCGCCGAACCTGAGGTAATGATTGGAATAGGGTTTGGCGGCATGTTACAGTCTACTATAGGGGCCTTAATAATTAGAATAGGGCTTTGATGCTCACTATACTATATATAATTCGCCTCGGCCCCGGCCGAAGCGGTCAGAGGTTCCTATTCGGTCCGCCCCCCCCCCCCCTAAAAAATGGAAACGTGTCGATTAGCTCCAAGGTCCAGTGGTGAATTCTCACTTCCTCCAACGGAGATTGTCTGTAGGCAGTCCCTCCCCCCCCTCCCACCCACCCCCCCTCCCTCCCTCCCCTCCCCGCCCCCCCCCCCTCCGCCCCCTCCCCCCCCTCCCCCCCCCTCCACCCTTCCCTCCCGCCCCTCCTCCGCTCGCTGAGCTTTCTGGAGTTTTCGACGACACGGGACTGCAATGTAGCATCTTTATGTGTTGGGGCTCGCCGCATGCGCGTACAGCCGGGCCGAGGCGGACGACGCGCAGCGTTTCAAATTAGAGTAAGGAAACCCTCAAAATAGTATAGTATTGGTCATTCTTAAGGCCCCTATGGAGGGTAAGTGTTACCTAGCATTGATAATTCCTAAAATATGCTTTAAAAGAAAATTGAAAAGAAAAACACTTTTTCCTTTCGTTGACAGTCTTGGAGCTCTGGCAGCTACGAGGAGCAACCCTTAAGATTCAGCCCTAAGGCTTCCAAAGGGTGGAATTCTTTGGCATGTGCTTTTGCAGGTGTTCCTGGCCTTCGGGGGAACCCAAAACCTGAAATCCTCAACCCTAAACCCTGAACCCAAAACCCTAAATCCTCAACCTCAGACTTCTACGATAGGGGCCTTCATAATTGGAATAAGGCTTTTGAGGCCCACTATGCTATATATAGGTATAATAAGGAACCCTCCAAAGTAGTATGGGTTATTATTTAGGCCCCTTTTTGAACCCCCTCAAAACAAATCCTCTGAACCCGCAGCCCCAAACCCCCAAACCCTCAACCCCAAATCGGTAAACCCTCCAACCCCAAATCCCTAAACCCTCAACCCCAAACCCCTGAACCCTCAAACAAAATCCTGATATCCCCGGCCTACAACTCCAGTTCAAGGGCTTAGTAGGTAAGGATATGAGTTCCGTAATTGGGGCCATACGCAAGACTAAGTACAGTTACCTCAGTCATGACCCTAGCTACTATGTCGCATGGTCCTTACAACCCTGAACCACTAAGCGCTTAAACGCGAAGACCTGAACCCGCAACCCCTGAACAAAATTGAAGGTTTCCTCCTTAGACCCCCCAACTACCCTTTTAATACACCCTACCTTAACCCACCAAAACCTACATTTTGTAGGTTCTCATTCTAAACCCTAATATGGGATTTATAGGGACCCTACCAAAAAGTAGGTTTTGGTGGGTTAAGGTACATACTAACTTTTGGAGCCATAAGGGCTCCATAAAGGGCCATTGGCGGGGTCCTGGTCAGTCCTAAACCCTAAACCTTAAACCCCAAACCCTATAGATCCTTTATAGAACCCTTATAGGCCCCTTTAAAGGAACCCTAAAGACCTAAGACTCTATAGACTTCTGATCCCTTAAAGGAACCCCCGCTGTCCTGCTCTAGTGGCTCCTTTAATCTATTCCTTCAGGGTTCCTTCGGTTGATGATATAACTCCTGCACTACCTTAAAGGACCCTAAACCATGGGAATTATGGTACATTCCTTATTATGGGTAATGCAGGATTTATATCATCAACCGTTAAGCCCCAACACACCAGGGTTCCTTTGAAGGGCTCCTTGAGGGTCTAGGGTTTCTGTTTCAGGGTTTACTTGGAGGATCATGGGACCTAGTAAGTAAGGGTATAAGTACCTTATTTGGGGTTATAAGTAGTTGTAAGTATAGGTACCCTAATTATAACCCTAGTTACTAAGTCCCATGATCCTTTAAGTAGGGTGTAGGGTTTAAGCCCTAAACTTAAACCTTAAGCCCAAGCCACCCTTTTAGGGCTTAGCGTTTAGGGCTTAGGGCTTGAAAGATCTCTTTCAGGATTCAGGCTTTAGGGTTTAGGGTTTTAAAGATTCCTTTCAGTGATCCAGGGCCCCACGGGACCTCTCCGGGAAAGTGCCGAGACCAGCGGCGATACGAAGCTCGTGGGCGCGATCGCTGTTCGACCTACGGAGGTTTAAGGCTTTTGGGTTTAGGGGTTTTAAGGCTTAAGCGTTTAAAACTTCGGTGTAGGGGTTTAGGGGTTTAAGGGTTTAGGGTTGAGGATTGAGGGTTTAGGGTGTAGGATGTAGAGCTGCTTTAAGGCTAGAAGGGTCTAGGCCTACAGCTTGGGCTCAGGGTCCGGCTAGAGGGGTCTACAAGGGTTCTACAAGGATCTAGGCCTGCAGTGTAGGGTTTGGGGTTTCTTACGGGGTTTCCCCTCTGGGGGTTCTAAGAGGGTTTAGGGCTGTTCGGTCTTAATGATTTCGGGTTCTTGTAAGAGGCTCTAGAAGTTTTCTAGTGCCCCCTAATTTGCGAAAACCCCCACATCGGGCTACGAGAATCATGGGACCCAAAATAGTAGGAGCCTTGTTATATGGAACCCAAAAGAAGGTACCCCGTAATTTTCGAAAACTCAAAACCCCTAAAGTAGCCCTTTCAAGGAACCCTTTATAGTACCCGTATAGTAGCCCTATAAAGGAACCTTTATAGTACCCTACATGTACCCATATAGCAGATACTTAGGCCTTAAAGTACCTATATAGGGGCCACTTTAAGGCCTAAGTACTTACTATATGGTTACATGGAGCCTTTGGGTAAGGGGTTCGGGGGCCGAACTCGACCACTGCGTTTTGCGCAGTTCAGGTCCGCCTCCCCCACGACATCACTATCAACTCTGGCGCTTAAGGGCGTTGTCGTAATTCAAGCCCTAAGAAACACCAGCCCCTTTCCTTTAACAAACCTATAAAACCCAATCCAAAAAAACGAAACCAAAAAAAACAAAACCAAAAAAAACAAACCCAAAAGACCCAAAAAAAACAAAAAAAAACATTCTTTCAGTGCTCTTCACAAATGGGAGAGGTCTGAAAGAATGTTTTTTTTTGTTTTTTTTTGAGTTTTTGGGTTTTGGTTTTTTTGGTTTTGGAGGTTTTGGTTTTAGGCTTCGACGCTTTGAGACACATTGGCTACGTGACAGACAGTTCAATGAATCGCTGCGCGTTCCAAAAGAAGCCGATGCGTGTCAGTCGTGCGCTGCATCACATATATCGCTCATGCATCACTGGTCTCACTCATGCCGTATACAGTTTGTGATTCGCGGTGTTCCGTACTCAAGCCTAGTATAACCTAGTTCTATTTTCCGGTGACTCATATCTGCGCAGCAGTCGCGATTCATGACAAGCTTCCGGCGGCCTCCTCAAGACTTACTAAACTATCTTGGTTGGAAAGGACTGTAGTGATACAAAATGAAACTAACCTGCAACCTCTCACCAACTGAACTAGTATCATTCCAACCACTATATTAAGTAATCTCCTTAGTCTTGTACTCTACTAGAGATGTAATGATGTAAGCCTTCACATAACATCACTAGAACACACATGAAAAACTTAGACAACTTGATTTGTATTAACCTCTCACAGTCGGGCTGCATTTCCTGAACCCTAAACCCTACAGTATAAAGCCCTAAACCCTAAACCCCCTCAACCCCCCAAACCCCCCTAACCCCCTAAACCCCAAACGCCAAACTCCTAAACCTTAAACCCCCTAAACCCTAAACCCAAACCCCTCCCCTTCCCCGCCCCTGCCCCTGCCTGTGCCCTGCCCCACCCGCACCTCGCCCCACCCGGTCCAGCCCACACCTTCTTTGGAATGCACATCCGGCCACCACGCGCCAGCCCCGCCCCCCTCCCCCCTGCCTTCCTCCCTTGCCCTGCCGCTCCCCTTCGACAGCTGAAGCCACCTGTGTTGGAACTTTGGATGTTGCATTAGTAGCTGAGTAGCGAAGACTTGAACTCTAAGCTTCGCCAAAGTCGCGCGGTTGTTCGGCGACACTGGTGACGTAGGCGCCGTGCCGTAGTCACGGATGGACAAGCATCGCGGTGAGCTCCTCTTGAAAGCAGAGCCGATCGTGAGGTTTGGGTTGCCAGACTGACTTCAGCACCCCGCCTTCGTCTCTGTCTGGTGATGATAGGCCAGCATCTCCTCTTTGATCAGCAATTCATTCTCCGGCAAATCCGGGGTTGCACATCGTCGCTCCAGCTCGCGACGAAGGCTGGTCTTGAGAACCTCCTCGCAGCTGTGTGAAAAGATCAATCCAACCTTGCTTCTGAGACGCAAAGATACGCATGTTTCGCCCGACGATAATGAAAAAGATGCCAGATGCAACACAGCCCACCTCCTCGAAGCACAATGTCTCCAGCTCCGCCACCAATCTGTCCTCAGTTACATTGCGACCACAAGCCCTACTTTGGGTCGCATTAGAAGCCCCACCTCCGCTTCGTGGGCGGTCTGGACCTCCTCTTCAAGCTTGGCCATCGTCGCCTGTTCACGTGCATGTTGGAGAATCTTTGAAGGAAAGCAAGTTTTTCTACACCCGCCTTCTCGAACTGTGCTCTGGCCAGCTCCTCCTGCAGCTTGCCCTGTGTTGAACGAAATTGCTAGTAAGTGTGTCTTGGTGTCACTCTATACTCCCGATAGTACGTTCTCGATTCCGCCGACCTTGGCTTCCGCGGCCTGGATCTCTTTTTTTCATCATCTCCTCCAGAAGTAGGACAAAGCTAGTCACGGAATTCAAATGCTGCAACAACCACCGGTACCCACTGGCAACCCATGGGGAGCCCATTGAGAAACCCGCTTGAAATGCTACAAAAATGAAGGGAACCCACTTCAAACCCAATTGAAAGGCTGCACAAGCCAAGGGAACCCACTGGCAACCCACCTGACTTGTTGCAAAAACCAAGGGAACCCACTCACGCACCCTTTGGATAGTAGAACAATAATTAACACGGGTGGAGGTTCGACAGTCCAGCACCGACGTGCGTCTACCCAAGCAAACACACCCAGACGTCAAAAAGTATTATACAGCCGGCTTTGCCCTAAGGGTGGAGAGAGTAACTTCCTGGCTTGCGAAGTCTAGCAGCGGCACGTGCTCAGTTGATGCTAACTTACAGACTGGCAGGCTTCCCCGCCGCTTGCATTGCTCTGGATGCGTTTGTTCTCCAGGGCCAACTGCGACACTACTCAGCATGGCTCTTTAGTTCCAGCGCATATTCACTTATAGGTTTTCTGTTTGCCATATCTCCAATGCGTGTGCATCATATGCGAGTCTCCTGCTACTTGAATCCTCAAACCTTTTTGACTAGTTGGGAACAACACGCCTCAGCCGCCACCACGTGAAACCCTTTGCTGCAGGGTTAGCCTTGGATTCATTCACGGAAAATAGCGTGGAGTCAACAACCACACGAATGTTTGCATAGAGACACATGGGGGTGAATGTCACGATATGTCCCCCCACAGGAGGAGCGACCTCAGATAGAAAAGACATTTTCCAACGAAGAACATCGGTGAACATGACAATGTACTGCAAACAAGAAACACCTTACATGAACAGCATGGAATTGAGCCGTGACGCCACCGGCTGCAACCAAAGCGTGCCGTTCTGGTCCTTGATTGCACAGTTTACAAACACTCGAACGAGAACTGAAAGAGATTTTCACACACGAAATTAATTGATTAAGTCGAGACTCCGCGATGATGGGGAGCGACAGTTGCTGCTGCAGCAGCAGCTGCTGCTGCTGCAGCTGCTGCAGCTGCTGTCCAGTCGGAAACGTTGCCGGAGCAACAATCATTCCCGGTAAAGCGGCCATGGCTGTCGCAGGCTCCACTCCTGGTGGTGCCCTTACAGAAGCAAGACTAAGCCGACACTTCCTGGTCGCTCCAGCAACAAATCTGTAGAAGTTTGCTCGACTGATGCAATCAACAAATGCCGCATCGAAAAAGGAAGAAACTGCACTGCACGCGGAACAATCTGAGGCCTCGGCTGCCTTGAATTTCTGCCTGAGACCTGAGACCTGCTACCTAATAACCTCTACGCACCGCTAACCTAGACCATTCATGCCAATGCCACTACCTATAGCTGTTCATCTAGTGTTAGTACGTCATTTTAATACTGCACAAGACAATACATATAATAGTCCTAATGGGGTAGCATTGATTGTACTTAATGGTAAGACATAATGAAAAAGTGCAACAACATAATAAGAGTCATGAAAATCTATATCAATAGCAGCACTAATTACCGAGTATAATACCGGTTGAACCACCTATTGTAAACAGACTATATGAAAGATATACTATAACAGTTAACATTAGTTGTGAAATAGTATCAGTAGACATGCATTACTTGTCCAGGGATGTAGAATACCAACTACATGATCGTAACGAACAAGTTGGTAATGATAATATGACCAATGTATTAACCTGTAAAGTTAGCTCTTGTATCACTGTTGCATACTAGTTGTAAACATATGATGTGTCCAAACTAATTTATCCTAATAGACAAAGACAACTCATAGCCTCATAGCTCAGGTTATCCAATTATAGACAACTTAACCAAAGACACTAAACATGCAATAAGCCAGTTATTGTTAAACTATTGATTATCGAATGCTGGAAGGGTAGACTTCTGGATTCCCAAAGAACTAAATCAAACATTGATAGAACATAGCATCACCTCCAAATATGAACAAAAGGCTATTGTATTAAGTGCATATCTGTTAATAGCCTTAACTAGTGAAGCATCGCATCTGTCAAGATTGGTAGAACTATGAACAAGATAGATGATGTAATCCCAACTGATCTAGTTATATGTTGGTTATGTAGCTTAACATCAACCTAATGATTGCACAATGTGACAAGTAATACAGAAATTATACAGATGTTAATGTTGATGACAGAGCTGATATAGTTAAACTATAGATAATAAGATTGATACCGCGCACATACACACACACACAATTCTCAGCATATTCCTAAAATATGCAAAACGCAGCGGTCGACTCCGACCCCGTAACCGTAACCTAAGAACAAGAAGGCCTCTCTTTTTGGTATTGGGTAACTTTATAAGGAACCTAGGACTACAAAAAGGGAATAAGGGTACTACTGGGCATCCTGGTTTAGGGTTTAGGGTTGAGGGTTTAGGGTTGAGGGTCTAGGGTTTAGGGATCTGTCTCTTCCCCGAACTGCTGGAATAGGGTGGCATGCAAACCTTCCTTTTCGGAGATTACTTTAACTCCTAAATCCTGATTCGGAACTATTTCGGACAGTGAATCTAAACACTCGACCCTGAACGCTAAACCCGTAGGCCCCAAGGCCATTTAAACCCCCAAAATCGCAAACTCCGATACTCCGATCCCCAAAGCGCGAAACCCGGCATAAACCCCAAACCCTACTTGGAGGATCATGGGACTTAGTAAGTAAGGTTATAAGCACCTTAATTGGGGTTATAAGTAGTTATAAGTATAGTTACCCGAATTATAACCCTAGTTACTAAGTCCCAAGTAAACTCTAAACTCTAAACCCTAAACGAAATCCCAGCCTCTCCCACCAGACTCTGCAGGGAAAGCCCTGCTCGATCTCCATGTGAATGACTGCCTTTCTGGGTTGTGCTTTCAACCCTTTGAAAATTATTTATGAATAGGTTCCCTTTATAAGGAAATAAGGGAAATTAAAACTTCTAAACCCCTAAACCCTAAACCCTAAACCCTAAACCCCAAAGCACAACCTTTTACAAGAGCTCAGGGCTTTGGAGTTGGGGGTTTTGAGTTCAAGGTTCAGGGTTCTGGATTTAGGGGTTAGGGGAGTTGAGGCTTTTCGGGCTTAGGGCTTAGGAGTTCGGGGGTTTAGGGGTTTAGGGTTTAGGGGTTTAGGGTTTAGGGTTTAGGGTTTAGGGTTTAGGGTTTAGGTGTTTAGGGTTTAGGGTTTAGGCCTGAGGGGTTTAGGGTTTCAGGGTTCAGGGTTTAGGGTTGAAGGGTTCAGGCTAGGGGTTGAGGGTTTTGGGCTTTAGGGTTAGGCCACATGTGGCCCTCGCCGCATGCAGAGGTGTTTCGCATTCCGTTTCGTGTCGGAGAAGGACATGCTCTGGTCCTAAAAACCCTAAACCCTAAACCCTAAACCCTGAAAAGATGTTAAGGCCTCCATGGCTGAGACCCCCAACCAACATAGGCTCATACCCTACCCCTTTTTAGGGTACCAACTTTTCCATATAGCAGATCCGAACCATAAGCCTAGGTATCCCCAAAAAAGGGGGTGGGGTTATGAGCCTCTAGGTAGGAACCTGAACCATAAGAATAATTGGAAGAACTCTGGGATGAAAAGGGTTTCGGGTGGGTTTCCCTGGGGATCAAAATAGCCCAAAAGCCTTTTATGGTATGGTCTTTGGGCCCAAAAGCCTTAATATATGAGTCCTTAGACCCCTAGGGTATTATGGTATACACTTCTAGGCGGACCACAACAAAAGATTAGTTTGGATATATTCCGACCCCCTGTTCCAACACAGGACCTCCACAAAACGACCTCCAATATCTGCAGAGAGCAACAAAATCGGCGCGTTCCTCCCATCATCGCCCGAAACCCTACCAACCCTGAACCCAAAATCCACCGAGCCGAGAGCACACAACGAAAGCTAAAACACAATCCTGAAGACACCTTCAAAGCAGACTCTAAACCCCAAACCCCTAAACCCTCAACCCCTGTACCCTAAGGCCCAAGCCCCAAACCATCAAAATTGAAAGAAAAGCCGTTGATGCCGGCGGGCCAGAGAGCCCGGTTCGAACCGGTCGCTATCGGAGCCACCTGTCTTGGGAGTTGTATTGGGGGGGGGGGGGGGTTCTATTCCACCCTTGTCCTTTTAGAAACAATAGACAGAGCCCAATACCTATATCCCTTAGTAGGAATTATTTAAGAAGGTCTACTAGCCGGTCTGTTTATTCTCTTGGGGGAACCATGAATAAGGACAAGGCTGTTCTATTCTGTGGTGTTTAGGGTTTAGGCTAGAGGGGACATTTTGCTTTCTTGCAGGTTCCTGGGTAGTTTTAGGCAAAGGTATACGGCCCGTAACATGGGTTACAACGAGAGATGCCCTACTATAAGTAGAGTTATAAGTCCCCTAATATAGGAAATCATTATAGTTTCCCTACTTATGGCCCCACTTATAACTACCTATGAACCTCCAAGGAGGGCTTCATCAGATATCTGGAGCTTTTGGAAAAGAAGGGCTTCATCAGATGTCTGCACTTTTTGATAGGCCTCTCGTTGGCCTTATACCGCATGAACTTAGGGCTTGTATGGCTGCGAGCCTCAGCAAGAAGGAGACACTATCCTCAGCGGGAGCCAAGGCAAATAACGAAGCTGGGGTTGGGACCACGGACATAGCAACCCTAAACTTTACCTAAACCCTAAACCCTTTAACCCCAAACCCTTTGAGTGATGAGGGGTTCAGAGCTTGAGGTAGGACAAGTCCGGATACATACAAATGGTGAGGAACCATAAACCTCAAAGCCTCAAACTCTACGCCATACACCCCAAACCGCCGCAACCCTGAAGGAGGTCGTACATGCAAGCCTCAAGTTCCCTGTTTCGTTCTTACCCTAAAAAACCTACGCCCTAAGCCAAAACCCCAAACCGTGAACCCTTAATGATTAGAATAGGGTTCCTTTAAAGGGATCTAGAAGGGTTACTATAAGGGATCTTAGTAGGGTTCTATGATATAGGGGCCTTTATACTCAGAACAGGATTTTGGGGGCCGATTTGGCAATTCTTGAGGCCCCTGTATTAAACCTTGAAGCTGTGCGGGGGGTTTGGGGCTTAAGGGGTTAAGGGTTCAGGGCTCTACTTGGAGGACCATGGGACTTACGGTTGATGATATAAATCCTGCATTACCTTAAGGGCCCTAAACTATGGTAATTATGGTATATTCCTTATTATGGGTAATGCAGGATTTATATCATCAACCGTAGTAAGCCATAAGTACCTTAAATTGGGGTTTTAGGTGTTTATAGATATATGGAACTTACTAAGCAAGGTCACAATGAGCATAAGTACCTTAAGTGGGGGGTTTAGGTATTTAAAGATATATATATATATATATATATATAATACCTGACTTATAGCCCGAGGTATTGAGTCCCATGATTCTTCAAGTACTTGGAGGTTCAGTAAGTAGAGTTATAAGTCCCCTAATATAGTAATCATTATAGTTGCCCTACTTATAACCCTACTTATAACTACCCCTGAACCTCCAAGTATACCTTCAAGTAGGGTTTCCCAGAGAGCCCAATACCCCTTGATTAAGGGATATAGCAAAAATCATAGTATGAATCCCCTTATAATTTGCGGTATATTCCTTAATTAAGGGGTATTGGGCTCTCTGGTTTAGGGCTTAACCCTAAACCCTAAACCCCTAAACCCTAAACCCCTAAACCCCTAAACCCCTAAACCCCTAAACCCTAAACCCCTAAACCCTAAACCCTAAACAGCTAAACCCCTAAACCCTAAACCGTTTAGGGCTTAGGGGGGGAGCCGACGGTCGATCACCTCGTTTCTCGGAAGTTCCGTTCGCTTCGGCAAGCAAGGCGGCTGCCATGGCCGTGCGTGCTTAAAGGATCATGGGACTTAGTAACTGGTTAGGGTTCAGGGCTTAGGGTAAATATCGTGCCTATAAGTACTGAAGTCCCATGATGCTCCAAGCAGCCCAGGCTGCCGGAGACGGCCCTCTCGCGAACTTGCGGTTGGCACAACACGCAAGCTCCAGCAGTGCGGCGGCTTCCCGTCTTACGATGGGCCACTCGCTCTCCGAGCTGCTGGGCGGCAGTGGCGTTAGGGTCTAGGGTTTAGGGAGGTTTGGCCGTTTGGCCTTTGGTTGTGCAGCCACCGCTGTGGGTTGCAGGGTTGCCCCCTGCCTGGCCAGGCTTGGAAGTAGTCTCAGCGCGCCCCCCAGGAAAGAGGAGAGCAGTTGTGCCATCAACAGTAAACCCTAAACCCTAAACCCTAAACCCTAAAACCCTAAACCCTAAACCCTAAACCCTAGACCCTGACAAGGACACCCTTTAAAGCGCGTGCGGATTGCAACACCAAGAGCCCTCCTGTCTCCCAAAACCCTCCAAAACCGATATCCCTCAACCAATCACTATACCCTCATGTATTAATAGCCCTGAACCCTAAACCCTAAACCCTATCCTAGGGCACCAACAAAGCACATAAGCAAAAATTAGGATAGGGATATCCCATATAAACGCCCTTACAATGAAGCCTAATAAGGTAGGGATATCCCTATAACATGCTTCTGCTTATGTGCCTTTTGGGTCCCTAATATACCCGAACCCTGAACCCTACACACACGGGTTCCAGGCCGTGGGATCGAGGCTTGGAGCGCTCTTTAGCTTGGAGCGGCGAGGCTCCAGTGCAAAAGGGCCCGATGCTGCAGCTGTACTTAAAGGATCTATAGGGTTTCTTAGAAAAGGGATCTATAGGGTTCCTTTAACGGGATCTATAATAAAATCTATAAGGTTTAGAGTTTATGAGTGCTGAAAGGATCATGGGACTTAGTGATTAGGGTTATAATTAGGGTAACCATACTTATAACCACTTAACAGCCCAATTAAGGTACTTGTAACCTGACTTACTAAGTCCCATGATCCTCCAAGTATGGTTTAAGGTTAGAATGTAGAGCCTGGGGTTTGGGGTCTTGGGATTTTCGGGATTGTGGTTTAGGATTGTAGGGTATGCGGTTTAGCGCCTCGGGTTCAAGGTTTCGGGTTCAGGGTGAGTAGTTCTGAGGTTTGGGGCCCTAAACTCTAAACACAAAGCCCTGAACCCTATACTATACCCTTGCAGTGCCCGCCTAGGCAGAAGTATTTGCCATGACCAGCTTCGTCGGGGCCCTCGATTCGGAAATCGTCGTCCAAGGCCTTGTTCAGGCTCGCAAACAAGGTCTAAGGGTCTAGGGTATACTTGGTAGGTATAGGTGGGGTTATAAGTAAGGCAACTATAACTATAATCCGTATTAGGGGACTTACAACTCCATGTATAACTACCCATGAACCGCCAAGTAGGGTTTACGGTCTGGGGTTCAGTGTTTTCAGTTAAGGGTTTACGGTTTAGCATTTAGCAGAGCGAAAGAGGGATCGGGGCTTCGCGGATTGATTAACAGTCAGAGTTTAAGGTTGCGTTTTTCTTGCAGGGCTGAAGGCTTCAACGGCTTAGGGTTGAACTAGCATCGAGGTTTGGGGCAGCATCTGCTTTCACTGTATAAGAGTATATTCACGGGATAAATACAGCAATTGATGATCAACACTTCCACCTACCCATAAAGTCAACATCCCTACTCAGGCCATGAACTCAGACCCCAAACCGTAAATCAAAACTCCAAAATCATGACCGCAAACCCTACACCCCTACACCCTAAACCCTCTCAAGCCGCAAACGCATTGACCCTGACCCGGATCCAAGCGAACCCCAAGAATGAATGCTGAAATCCTTGTTGAACGCCGATTTCCAAGCAGAATGCAGCCTCCCGCACAAGGGCTTAAGATTTATAGACGGCTTGGGGCGCAAGGCTTATGGTCAACTCAACATCCCATGATACTGGCCCTATCGAATGCAATCCCATTGCCAATTATTCGTTAATCTTCCCCTGCGTGCACATGTGACACTTTGCCCTAAACCCTGAACCCTCAACTCCAAACGGCTATCCCCGTGATCCAGTGAACAGGGTCCGCAGCTCTTTACAGTCGACCCCCAGGCGGGTTTTGGGTTTAGCGGTTGAGGGGCTGAGAGTATAAGAGTTCAGGGGTTTAGGGATTTGGGGGTTTATGGTAGAGGGTGAGGCTTCGAAGCGGGTTTGGGATTCATGGCATCTCACAGGATTTAGGGTTTTAGGGTCTAGGGTTTTAGGTCTAGGGGTTAAGCTTTCAGGGGTTTATGGACCAAGTACTGCCCCTGTGCTGCATCCTGCTGGGTTCGGTTCACTTGGCTTGACCTCCCCAAATGGAGCCCGAGTAAGCTGGCTTGTCCGCAAGAACCAGTGTATGGGTTTAGGGTTTAAGGTTTAGGGGTTTAGGGTTTAGGCTACGAATAGGGTTTCGAAAGATACTGCAGTATATGTATAGACGGACGCCAAGGGTAAGCTGTTAGCAATTATCGCCCTCAAGAGCTAGCCCAGGAGCTGGCATAACAACGACAACAGTCCTGGAACCAATCTGGACAGTGCCTCAATGCCATCCTTCAGCACCACACAAACACGATCCCCTCTTCCAACCATGACTTGCGGAAAGTTTAGCTTAAGGCTTAGGGGCCTACATGAACCCCAGTCCCGCAACCGATGAACTACGGCTCAACCCTGCCGCCGCTCCGCACGCCAAGGGGCTGCCCTGGAAACGTCCGGGTGCACGGTGGCCAACCAGTTACCTGGAGATCCCGAACTTTCGCACGAAACTCTAAACCTTCAACCCTATCCCACCCAACCCTAAACCCGAAAACCCTGAACCCCGAACGGCCACAAATAAAAACATGAACAAACAAAATAAGTGCCCTAAACCCTAAACCCTAAACCCTAAACCCTGAACCCTAAACCGTGGGAATAGTAACAAGAAGCCCTTGAAGCCTTCAACCCGGAACTCCCAAAGTCGCAAAAAGCGCCCCAGACCTATACTCTTACACCCTACCTAGACCCCCCAAAAAGTAAGTAAAAGAATGGCCCAAAACTTATATAAGGGCTATTATTCTACATACTTTTGGGGTCAGGTAGACCTTCTAAAACCCTCCGAGAACCGAGAGCCTGAAAAGGCTTTAGGGTTTAAGTTTAGGGTGTAGGGATTGAGGGTCTATGTTTAGGGTTTAGGGTTCAAGTTTAGGGTTTAAGTTTAGGGCTTAGGGTTTAAGTTTAAGGTTTAAGTTTAGGGTTTAAGTTTAGGGTTTAGGGATAAACCCTACATGAAAGCTTCGCTTTATTGGGCCTTCCTGGTGCAAGGTGCAAGGTTCAGAAGTACTAAACATAGCGTCTAGGGTTCAGGGTTTCGGGGTCTTCAGACTTAGAACAGGCTGTTGAGGTAGACTGTAAGACTTCCTTAGGAAGAAACCCTAACCTACTGTTGATGATATAAACCTTGCATTACCCTAAGGACCCTACACTATGGGAATTATGGTATATTCCTTATTATGGGTCCTGCGGGATGTGTATCATCAACCGTTAAGCCCCAAAACCCCAGGGTTCCTTTAATGACTCCTTGAGGGTCTAAGGCTTCTGTTTCAGGGTTTTAGTTACGGTTTTAGTCCTAGGGATGCGGCGCCAAGGCTGAGCGCCTGAACCCTTTGAGGAAGCCTTTAAAAGAAGCCAGTTCTAATCGGGAGTTTCCGGAACTAGGGGACCCTTCTAAGGGCTCCTTTAAGGGATCTATAGGGGTTCTATTAAGGGTTTAGGGTTTAGGGTTGGGAGTTTCTGAAAATAGGGACCCTAATATAGTACCCTAAATAGTAGGATAGTATTCTAAGGAGCCCCAAATAAGGTACCCCTAATTTTCGGAAACTCCCAATTCTTGAGGCAGCTGCAGCTTCACGGCTTTGGAGCGAGGGTCTGTGTTCCCGGGTTTTGTCTAAGGCCGTGGGCGAGTCGAGGGCCGACACTTTTGAGGGCTTGGGGATTCAGGGTTGAAATAGGGTTCACCCTAACCCTAAACCCATAAACCGCTAAACCCTAAACCCTCAAAGCCCTAAACCCTAAAACACCTAAACCCTAAACACTGTAGGGTTCAAGGGCGTGAGGCCGACAAGACACGGTTAAGCAGGATCTGGAAGCTCTCGATGCGGTTCTGCACGGTGACCTGCGCAGTGGCGTCTAGATGCACTTGTACCGGGACACCCTCAGTCAGAAACCCTAAACCCTAAACCCTAAACCCGAAACCCTCAAGCCTAAACCCTAAACCCTAAACCCTAAACCCTAAATTCTAGACCCTAAATTCCGAAACCACAAACCTCTAAACCCCGAACATCCCTGAACCCACAACCCCGTAAACACTAATGTAGGATTCTGATAGAGAAACACTGGCCTTGCAACCCCAATCCTTAATTCGGGAATCGCCCGCTTAGATAAGGAACCATAGATTCCATAGATCTTCCTTGAAGTAGTGTCTGTTTTTGATCCGGTTTCCATATTTTTGGGGGCTTACTCTTACTCTAGACCACATGGGTAGTTCTCCAAAGTGGGGTCCTTTTTAGGCTCCTCTTTATAAGGGTGCCGTGCTATTTGGGGACCTTAAGGAAGGTCCCCAGTTGAGAGAACTGTGGCTGGTAGGCTCCCAACTCAAAAAATGATCCAGCAGCTTGAAGAACGAATCCAATGCGTTCAATTCATCTGACCCGTACCCCTGTTCCAAAGTGGCTCTGGATTCTTGAAGTTCACGGTTACCCTGAGCATGGAACACTCAGCTTATAGCCCGCAGAAGCTGCGGATCTAGCGGTACTGACGCGGAGCCTCAGTGGCAAGCCATGAAGCGCACCAAACTTTGGCTGAGTTTCCTGGCTCCATGGTCCCGAATGTTTCGTTTGACATGTTCCAGACTTCGAGCCAAGTGGACCTCCGGGCTGAAGAAACCAAAGGGTCCTATGTACTGTTATGGGGAATACTTCCCCAAATCATGATAGTAATTCCTAATACAGAAACCCTACATTCTACTATATCGGTACTTTGGACCCTTTGGGGAAACCTTTGACCACACCAGGCCCGCCATCCAAGTGGGGGTTCCGGTCCGGCCTCCGAGCGTTCAGCTTCGTGTTCAGCCCCCAAAGGGTCCAATGTACCGAAGGAGTAGAATGTAAGGTTTCCATATTAGGAATTACTATTATGACTTAAACCCTAAACCCTAAACCCTAAACCCTAAACCCTAAACCCTAGGGAAGTATCCCCCATAACCGTACATAGGACCCTCAGGAGCCATTTTTTGACGATTGGCCCGCAGCCGGGAGAGATGAAGCGCTGGGCTTTTTTTGAGCGGGTAATGAAGGCCTTAAACCTTCCAAGGAGGGCCCGCCCACTCTTAGTTTGAGGGTGAAGGACCATGGGAGCCTCCTTTAGACCAGCCGGCATCTGCGTACGCCCGCACTCATGCCTGCTTTGGTGCAACATGTGCACGGCGACGCTTGCTTCGCTGGGGGCAAGGGTTTAGGGTGGCTTGGTTTCAGGGTTTCTAGGTTTTACGGTTTCAGGGTGTGGGTTTTAGGTTTTAGGGTTTGGGGTTTCAGGCTTAGGAGTAGGACATCTTCTGAGGTCTTGCAAACTAAACTCTATCAAAGAGCATCTAACCCGACCTGACCGCCAAATCCTAACGGTGCGTCACCCCAACACACCCTTAAACCCTAAACCCCTAAACCCGAAGCCCTAAACCTAACCCAACCAACCGCCAAATTCGCAAACCTAAACTAAAAGTTAGGATTTGGGGGGCATGGACCCTCTCAGGGTCTCCCTCATACTACCTAGGATAAACCCCCCAAACCTTCAAAGATGTCCTAAAGAGCCCAATCATCCCCTGCACAGCCACAAAACCTCAGCGGATGTCTCTTGACAACCCGAATAAGATCACCTTCGGTCAGACAAGAGTGTGGCGTTTAGGGTTGAAAGTTAGAGTTTAGGGTTTTGGGGTTTCCCTCCTTCAGCAAAACTGTCAAGCCCTGTCGTCAAAGCCTTTCGAAACCAGATGTAAACCCGAGTTAGCCAAGCACCTAAACCCTGAAAACCCTAAACCTTAAACCCTAAACCTCAAACCCAACCCTTATATCTCAAACCCCCAACATTAAACCCGAAAGCCTTAATCCGAACCTTAAATTAAATCTCAAACCCTAAACCTTAAATCCTAAACCCGAACCTCAAATCCTAAACCTTAAACCTTAACCCTTAAATCCCAGAAGCCCAGAAGAGACCAGAGGAGGAGGGCCTCAAGGGACCAGCTGCCGCATGAATCGCGCTCCATCGCCTCCGTGGTCTGGGGTTTAGGTTTTTTTTTTTTTTTTGGGGGGGGGGGGGGGGGGGGTTAGGGTTTCTTTTGGGTGGGTTTAGGGTTCAGGGTTTAGGGTTTAGGGTTCAGGGATTCGGGTTTAGGGTTTATGGTTTAGGGTTTGTAGAAATTGCTGAGGGTTTGGCTGCCAAAAACATTTTGAGCGAAAGTTTTGAGCGAAACGTTTTGGGCAGGTTTTCTCTTTTGAGGGGGTTCAACACAAGCAACGACAAGCAATTTCTATTTATTTCTTTCTTGAGGGTTTAGGGATTAGGGTTTAGGGTTTAAGGTTTAGGGTTTAGGGATTGGGGTTTAGGATCTAGGGTTTGGGGCTCCTTTTAAGGGGTCCATACGGGTTCTGCATGGGATCCGTAGGTTTCGGGGTTGGGGTTCCATAAGGGTTCTATAGGGTTTGGGGGCCCAGTATACCACAATTTTACTCAGGAACCCCCAAAATAGTGCTGGTAGTTATTATGGCCCCGATACTACCCACCGTACACTTATAGATCCCCTATAGTAATCCTTGTAGAAACGTTTAAAGGAACCCTATTCTAATAACTAAGGCCATGAATCGTTCGTCTGTATTCCGGTATCCCGCGCACTCTTCAGGCTCATTTCACCAGCCTATGGAAACACGGACCCTTAAAGGAACCCTTAAAGGAACCCATCAAGGAACCCTTAAAGGAACCCTGTAGATCCCTTAAAGGAACTTAGAGGTTCATGGGTAGTTATAAGTGTAGTTATAAGTCCCCAATTATGGGGTATGGTTATAGCAACCTTACTTAGAAGCCCACTTATAACTACCCTGAACCTCCAAGAACCCTTGCATAACTCTTCAGACCCCTTTTCACCAGCCTGGCAGTTGGCGAACTTGTCCCAGGAGCCGGCAACGTAGTATGCGTGGCTCTTGGTGACTTCCTGCGAAACATGTCAGCGAAAGTTACGGGCTTTTAGGGGTTCTAGGGTTTAGGGTTTTCGGGTGTAGAGTTTTTGGGTTTTAAGGTTTCAGGCTTGAGGGTTTGGGGCTTAGGGTTTTGTGAGTGAAGGCTTGGGACTTAAGCTTAAGGCTTCAGGGTCCAGTCTCTTTTTCGCCGAAGCAAAGGCGGCAGCAGTGATAATGGTTCGGGGGTGGATTAAAGTGGTATCTTCTAGTATCGGTAGATAAGGACGGTAAGAGGATACGACTACTTAATATTCAAGCCCCTACATTAAATTGATGGCTCTATACTGACCCTGAATTCTCAGGGAGTCTAACAGCTGCTGACGTTTTAAGGGTTTAGGGTTTAGGGACCCTAAACCCTAAACCCTTCTCAGCCCCAACAACACTGCACGATCGTCGTCTTTCCTCTGTCTCCTTTAGACAACCCCGGTTCGCTCCTGGACGGGAGTCCCAATCAGCGGATGAATAGTTCGGTACAAATCCGAAACCGTACCCTATACTTATCTAACTTTAAGAGTAATGCTCTGTTGGATATGCCGGGGCCCATGCACATGGTACGGTACATACGGTACGCATGGTACGGTACAGGTGGCACGCATGGTACGGTACAGGTGGCACGCATGGTACGGTCCAGGTGGTGCGCATGGCACGCATGGTACGCATTGTGTGGTACAGTACAGTAGCAGTGGTTCGCACAGTCATCTAGAAATCTAGTACAATCAACACGCCTAGTACAGCGCAAGGGTTCCACAGCACAACAACAGCCGTTCGCATAGCACCGTACAATGGAATGAAGTAGTAAACTTGAATTTAGTTTAGTGGATAGTATAGTAGTGCATTGTACTTACATCGTTCATCGCATTGCTGAGAGTGTCAGTGGGGTGCCTCGCTGTGCTGGCAAGTGCAGCAGCGCACATAATGAAGATTACATATTATATATATATATATATATATTCATATATATTATGTACATATTACTATATTATATATTTATATAATATATATTATGAATCATAAATTCTAATTCTAATTATAATTTATAATATATGTTTATCAAATAAATGTAAGTGCGACAACAAACATACAGACGAAACATTTTTGCCCCGTCATCCATTGGCGCTCTGAGTAGTCTCACGCCGACGATCGCCCGAATCTGAGAAACGCCAAGTGCATGCGCCAACATGCCACTGCGACTGCGACTGACATGTAATTAAAAGCCAAGCTGCTGATTCTTGATTGCATCCAGCTCCTCTGACTCGGAGTCGGTCACATATCGCAGTGAGGATAGCAACGCCAGCACAGCCGCCGTCATGATCGGTGCCGATATCCTTTTTCAGTGAGTAACGATCGGTAAGTGAGTGAATCAGTGAATCATAAAATCAATAAGTAGCAACGGGCTTGGCTTGAAATTTCATGTAACAATCCAGAAGAGGTTCGCATTCCCGGCCAGGTCCGCCATTTGGTGCTGGGATAATGTAATATCCGATGTGATGGACCTGATGTCGATGCCCTGTAAGGCCAACATCTCCGATCCTCGGAAATCAAATCTTGAATCTTTAGCAACATTTATGCGAACAGTAACATTGTAAGTTGTAAGTGTTTTAAGGCAAGCCTCCCACCAGGCATCGTGCACGCTCCACGCTCCACAGACGCGAGCCCGGAAGTATGGTTGGCACCACCTAGTTCAGGTCAACACATATTCGAATACAAATGCGTTTTATGATGTTTGGATGAAAAAGAATCTAGAATTGGTACTGGAACTAGAATTTACTGCCAACTTGACTTGCAATTGCGCCTCTGAAGCGCTTGTCGCGGACTGCATTCTGGAGAGGCTCTGGGATATATCCACGAACATCTGTTTCGATGCTGCATCTCGACGATCATTCCATATCTCAATGAAGCAAACGGCCTGATGTCGAGCACAGAGACCGATCCACATTCCCACGTTATCATTTTGTACCGTGAACACCTGCGCACCTCCTGTTCGCGCTTCGTCAGATGCTCGAACCATGGCGACTCCAAAAGTCGATTCGGTGGCACCAATGGCCACTGCACGCCACCTTAGCTATACAACCCCGCAAAGACCTCACCCAAAAACCTTGGCGGACTGCATCAACCCTTGATACTACTTGAGACTTCAGATCTTAAGACCCCCACACTGCTCTGCCATAGAGCTGTGCAGCTCCCTCCACTTCTCACCGTCGGCCGCAGCCGACGACTTCTTCTCAGCCATTTGCAGCCTGGCCAGCTCGGCAACGAGAAGCTCGTCATCATCTCGATGCAAAAACCCGTCCTAAGTGGAGCTGTTCGAGCTTCGAGTCACAACAGCCGAGCTAAGTCACATAAGTCGCATAAGGATAAGATAAGTTCCAAATTCTCAACTTTCAACTCTCAACTTCAGCTAAACCCTGAACCGCCCGAACCCTTAAACCCGAATGCTCTGAGGCTGGCACTGAAGAAGTCGCACAAGGCATAAGGATTAGCTGGTAAGCTCTCAAATTCTGAACTTACTGGGCCCTAGGCCTTAAACTCTAAGCCCTGAGCCCTGAACTACTGAACCCTCAAATGCCCTTAAACGATCTAAGACTGGCACTGAAGTGTCCCCTATGTACCTTCGACTCTCTATGTACATGTACCGTGCAACACGCATTTGGGAATCTGGTCTGGAGTCTGTAGTAGTCGTCGTAGTCGTAGTAGTAGTAGTAGTAGTAGCAGTAGTAGCAGTAGTAGTAGTAGCAAGTAGTAGCAAGTGGTAGTGGTAGTGGTAGTGGTAGTGGTGGTAGTGGTAGTGGTGGTCCAGTATAACTAGTCGTAGCCGTAGTAGTTGTCAAGTTGTAACTTATAACTAGTAGTTGTCGCCGTCGCTGAGTTTGTTGGTTTTTGCTGCTATTGAAAACCAAGCTTCCACTGGAGCACAAGGACGATGAAGAAGAGACATTCGTTCAACCACACGATCGAAGGTGGCCTCCTTCGTCTCAACAAGTACGCTGCTGTCCCTTAGTCCGAAGAACAGCAGTCGCACGCGTCGTTGCGGCAGGCCGTAGCTGTCGGATCGTACTCTTTCCACACGCACGCCATAGCCCATATCGGACAGGTAGGTCACTATCATCTTCAAATTCGACTGGCCTGACCTAGGCAAACACAGCTCTTAGACTCCTAGCTGCATCGGCCACAGCGACGAAAAGCTGACAAACAATCCCGAATGTACGGTCGACAAGCCGCTCATCGTCGCTCGTCTCCAAAGAATCCACATTTTCCAGAAGAAAACATATCGGCTGGCAATCAGAAAGCACTTGACATACTCCCCTGAATGTTGCAACCGACGTACAATCCTCAGACAGCATGCTCGCGCGCGAACTCGGACAGGTTCAACAGTTCAACTCAACGGTTCAAAGCCAAGCCAACGATATGTTGCACTCACAACTCCCAGTCCTTCTCGTCTGCCATAGCACGCTTCAGCAATTCGAAATCGTTATTCATACGGCTGAAAGACCTCACATTCATTCGGAAGCAAAAGCCTAACAGCCGACCCAGTCTGTAATATCTTTCACCAACGGTTTGCCGGGTTACTTGCAGCTGAACCCGGCACAGAAGATCGACAGTGCACCGACATCCGTGGATGTCTTCAGTTCCTAACTAGCGGCAAAGGCAACAACCACCAAACGAAATGCGAAGACAAATACCTGCATGCATGTGGCATGTAGGACGAGATGCCATGCGCAATCAATCACCAAGTGACCAAGGGTACAGTGTAGCAGTGTAGCCGTAGCTGCAGCTCAGGCACACAGTTGCGGTTGTGAACCACACAATGCCGTTGGTTCTCATCGGAGAGCTTCGTGATATCTTTGAACATGCAACAATCCTTCCACGAACAAACAAACAATCGATGATCCAGTGATTCAGTCTAAGTCTACTACAGTCTTGTCATGATAGAATACATCAAACACGCTCAACTTACCTGGAGGTCGAAGACATCCAGAACCACCTCATTCAAGAATTTCTGCTTGAACGGAACGATCTCGCACGCAAACAAGCACTCAACCTCAGCATCACCAGCAGTATAAGCCGCCACATGAATCAAACGACCAAGGGCCACAGGGAACGGCATGAATCATGAATATCAAGTTGAGTCAGGACACCATGAAGCTGTGCTTGACGACTGCTCCAAATTCCTCTACGACTGCATGTGCAGCCAGCTCAAATGATCCAGATCCTGTGCAGGCTGACGTCAGCTCCACAGACTGCGGCAGGCCACTGCTGCCGGCAGTAAGAACATCGCGACCCAGCGCGACGACAAGCTGTTTCACTTGCTCCTGAAAGGGACATGCTCAACTGCTCAACCTGCGCATCTCAGTTTACCCCCCCAGTCCTTGGCCATCTTCCTGAATGATTGTAAGCCGGTGGCAAAGTCAACGTGCGAATCACCTCCATGCATTGTGCGATGTATGAACACACTCGTGCTACCTCTTCGCTGACCTACAACTTACTGCGACTGACTGCAACCCCGAAAACTGCTGTTCACGCAGTTCACGCCTCCATCTTCGAGTGACACCTCCAATTCGTTCAGCCACATCTCTTCCGTCATGGGGTCAGCGAAACCATCTAGAGCAAGTGTAAGGTCGGAGTCGGAGTCCTGGACACCATGTGGAGCTGTTGGTGCTGCTGTAGTATCAGGAGCTGTTGGTGCTGCTGTAGGACCAGGATCTGGAGCAGGGTCATCATCGGGAGCTGTTGGTGCTGCTGTAGGACCAGGATCTGGAGTAGGGTCATCATCGGGAGCTGTTGGTGATGCTGTAGGACCTGGAGTAGCGTCATCCTCCGGAGCAACTGGTGTTGTAGAAAGACCTTCGCCAGATGCTTGAACGCCACCGATACCGCCAGCGAACTCTCCAGTAGCTGCCGTTGGCGCTGCTAGTGGTGCCGGCACTGGAACACCAGTAGATGCTGCTGCTATCGGCGCTGCTGATGAAGATGGAACAAGGTCTGCGCTTTGACTCGCACTCTCCATATCATCAGCCTTCCTTTTCGCCGGCGGTGGTTGGGCGGCGAAGAAGTTGTCCCAATAGACTTTCATCTCCGGAGGTGGCGGTGGACGTGGCTCAGGAGGTGGTGGAACAACCAGCACCACACTCCGCATCGCACTACCTTGATCTACATTGGCACTTGGCCCCCCAGGCTTGGGACTTGTCGCTGGTTTTGCCTTTGCCTTCCTCACTGGTGATGGTTTCCGCTTCGGTGCTGCCGGCTTCGTCTTTGGAGCGCCACTGTCGCCTGCCGACGCCTTCTTGCTGCCCTTCGGAGGCATTGGGCCAAACTTGGCCGATTATGAACCGCTCAACGGTTCAATCAATCTCAAACACAACTAGTCATGACAGCCTGATGTTGGCTAGCCAATGATCTGATACAGATGCCGTGAGTCGTGATTCGTGATTGTAAAATGCCAAATGCCACAACAATGGATGATGCTCGCTGCTCAATGTGCCTCTGAATCCATATCATGTTCGATACCTAGAGGAGGCAGCAGTACATAAATGAAACCGCTCTGGACTCTGGCTGCAACTTGCAACTTGCAACCACAACTGCATTGCCCGCGTCAACCAATGCACAGTCTCTGCAAACACTTTGCGTTTGTCCCCTGCTATCGACGGTCGGTTTGAGATCTGGTAGCCATGCAATCCGCAGACAGCCCACAGCCGATCTAACTAACACTGAATTACGGCATGCTGGCGCATCACACAAGGAAAGAAATCTGTGTACTCTCCTTCCAGAGTGATGAGTCTACTGACACCACACCAGCGCAGACCTATGGTACGATTGCTACGACTGTACATTCTACGGATCTGATCTGGCTTGCACACATTGCCGGCAGTCGGCAGCACACACACACACTATTGATTACATTACTAACTACTACTCAAGACTAAACTCAAGACTCAAGTCTATGCCCTATGCCCTATGCCATGCTACAATGCTATCATGATATCATGCAGAGTTAGATCAACCTGGAATTCATATCATACGGAATCATACGTAGTATACATACCGAACGACCGAACAATTGTACGGCAGCGTGTTGCCGAAACGATATGCATGTTATGCCGCATCATGCCCATGACGGAATCAATGCCATCACAGACTGGTGTGTGTGAGCACGGCCCTTCGATTCATGAAGTAGGTAGAGTAGAGTCCTCAAAGACCATAATCATTATACTGAAGTCCACCACATAATTTCAAACAACTACTTCGACGACAACTTAAGACTTGATAGCTGATAGACTCCTCGTCAGTTGGTGTCTGAAACCAACGAAATAGAATAGATAGTGACTAGACTAGTGACTAGATGAGTAGACTAGACTAGTGACGTGACTAGACATAGATCGCAGCATCGTGACACTTCCAGCATACAATAGTAGTAGTCAGTAGTAGTAGTAGTAGTAGTAGTAGTAGTAGTAGTAGTAGTAGTAGTAGTAGTAGTAGTAGTAGTAGTAGTAGTAGTAGTATCAGGAGTAGTCGTCGTAGTGATACCAATCTAATATACATTGGTCCTCTTTGGCAAAACCCCTGGGCCGTGCGCCTAGGCCACTAGCCCGTCCGTCACCCACACACTGCCAGGTGCACTGCGGCTCGAATTGCCAACAGTTGGGGCGTCACGGTTTTCCACTTTTCACAAATCAACACCAGGTTCAGGACCCAGGACTAAGCATTTACCCGGCACGGCCTAGCCCCAACGAGTTAGAAAGAGTGATATCGAATCACATCACATGAAAACACATTGCACTGCACTATGTACCGATGCAAACGAGAGCGGACCAAATTCATGGTACGGCATGCGAAGGCTGTGCTTGGGTTGCTGCAGCACCCTCTCCACAGATCAAAGTCACACATGCATGAATGCCCTGCGGTAACTCAACGTCGTGCTCAGCTGCATGCTTGAGGCAGTCAGTCATCTGGGATATTGCTTTGGGGCCGGCACCTGACCCCGCTAGCATCGCACGGGAGACAACCTTACTCACCAGGATGTACAAGACATTGCCGGTCAGAAGCCAACGGATTGCGTTGCGGTAGGAGCACTTGTAGCTGTTCACGTCGACCAACTCGACCACGGCAATTCCCATGTCTCGTGCTGCCGTCTCAACAGCCGAAATGGCTTGCTCTAACTCCGCAGCCTTTGTTGACATCTGTTTTGTCGTCTCCATGTCGAAAGCCTTGGTCACTGCATCCGCCTTGATATCTGAGTATTGTTCAATCTTCAAGAAGTGATCCGGTATCTCAGTGTTGTCATCGGCGATGTAGGCTGCATCAAGCTTCTTTTGATGATAGCTGACGATAGCCTCAAACTCGGTGTCTCTTGTGGCAAGCATTGATGCCACGATGTTGGTGATATCCTCGTAGTCTTTGTCGTTGAGGCAACTGACTGAGAATGGCTTGTTCAGCTCCTTCAAAGCGCTGGCATAGTCAATCGTCTTCAAGTCTTTGCAGTTCTTGAGGAATTCCACAACGGACACCATCCGCTGCTCGGTTGAATCACACTCGCGCTTGACCGCCTCATACGACATCATGCAACCGAGGAGCATGCATGACACATCCATACCCTGGCGAATGGCATTGCCTTCGTCCCCGAGCACCGTTGAAACCAACTGCACAGCCTCCATCTTGGTATAGAAGTTCTCCTTGGACTCGGCTCGAACCTCTCCTGATGAAAGAGCCGCATTCCTCAGAATCATCATGCATTCCTGAATGTTTGTCAACGCCCTGTCACGCAAGTGGCCCTTCAAGGAATCATCTAGGGCTTGGCTGACCTTTTCCTTCTCAGTAGCCAACTTGTTTGCACACTCCTTCAGCTTGCCCTCCGGGTCTAGGCCTTGTGTGTGAGCCTTGTTTGCACATTCAGTCAAACATGCAAAAGTGGATGCCGATTTGGACGCCCAGGTAGTTGTCAAGACTTTGGCGTCCTTTTCCACCAAAGGCTCTTCGTCACATAGCCGCTGAATCAAGCCCTTCAAGAACTCACTCAAGTCCTTCAGCTTCCCCACAAGAACATCCTCGCCATGAAAGCTGTCAGTCAGGTGGCACACAGGGCTCGACTCCTCCAGCATAGGTTCGCTCAGCACTTGTTGTGTTTGGATGCTGGAGCGAAGACGCTCAAAGAATGGTAGAATCTCGTTAGCCACACAAGCGAAAATGACCATGCAAATTCCAGCCCTGGCTTTGTCAATGACACGGCACCATTTGTCCCGATCAGCACCTCTAAGAACCTTCAAGGTCTTCATCGGAGATAAGTCAGCCAGAGCATCGCAAAGGGTTTTGGCGTGATCGGCATTGAACGCATCTTTCATGCTGACCATAAACACCTGAGCACAGAATCGGTAGCCAAAGTCTCGGAATGTAAGCAACCCCACACACACACACACAGTCACACACACACACGCACGCGCACACACACACACAGACAACAACAACAACAACAACAACAACAACCAACATGCAATGCTGACGGGCAACCGCCTCCACAAGACACAAACCAGACTGATCCATGTAGTGCTCCGCTTTCTCGATCTTCTCCAGAACCCCTGCAACGGCACCCTTGGCTTTGGCATTCGCCGCTGCAGCATCCATCACTTTCTTACCTTGCGGCAGTGCAAAAGCCACCGCTGCCCAATGGTGTTCATGCCCCTTGGCTCGTGCAACCGCAGCCTCAACAGAGGACGGTGATGCGCTGAAATCAAGGACAGTCAACAGATCCGTGATCAGGCCGGCATGGTCATCGCGGTCCATCCCGGGTGGGATGGTCTTGATGATGTTGCTGGATGATGCGAGCTCCTCAAGGAAAGCCCTTATAGTTGCAACAGTCTCGGATGTCAACGCTTTGCCGCTGGAGGGGATGGCCTTGATCAACCTCTGAAGAAGCTGGGAAGTCAAGAGCGAAAAGAAACCCGGATCGACAGAGGCATGCTTCTCACATAACAAGTAGGTGTCCGTGAAGAAACTCTGCCACTCCATCACTTTCAGGTTCGCGAAAGCCAAAGCTCTGATTGCACGCATCCATATTGCCGGTCCAGCCGACGCATCTGGCATGGCTTCGAGCATCTCCACCAGCTGACGGCCCTCCGTTGTTCCAGCCAAGAGCTTCTTCAAAAGATCACACACGTTGGCGAGATCGGTCATCAAACCATCCAAAGCCGAACTGAGCTGATGGGAGTCGTCCTTGCGACGTTTCAATGATTTCTTCTTCACATAGATCTCTTGCTTCAGCCCCTGCAGCGATGCAAGTTTCTCCTTCGTCCACTGGGCGAACACAGCCTCATCATGTGACGCCGCATTCAACACCTTGAGCTCGTCGAGACGGTCCTGAAACTTGTCCACCGTCTCTTGATCATCTGGCGTCATGGTATCATGATCACGTGCACCACCAAACACCCCGGTCGGTCGGGACGGAGCTCGACCGCCCCCAGAAGGCCCAGAAGCATCGGTGTGTGGCACACCGCGCTTCTTGCCTCCTTTAGCCTTGCAGCTTGGGTGTTGTGTGGCCTTCGGTGTGGCTTTCGTGGCAGGAGTGATCTTCTTGGCTGTCTGTGCTGCCATAGGTTTCAAGCGGTTGAACAAAGCAGCAAAGGGCTGGAAGCAATCATCGTCGGAGCCGCCGTCCTGCACGAAATACAACTGAACAGGAACAACGAAACTGAACGTCACAACTCATAGCACCGGTCCTCCTGATCCCGAGTTTGATCGAGCCCATCTGCATCATTCCCAACACCGGGTGGTGCCGATGTCGACGCCGAAGCTGAAGACGACGCGCAGCCGCTGAGAAGAATGCACGATGCATTGTCTTTCGGAGCAACAGACATGTGGCGGGTCGCTGTGTTGAAAATAATGTCGTTCTGTTCAGCTGATAGCACCACATCTGGATCGGAAAGCCTGGTGTTGCGCTGCACCGAGCTCACACACTCGTCAATGTACTCGAAGACGCCTATGTCCTCTTCAGCAATGACATCCACGCCCCGGATGGATTCTCCATCGATTTTTTGTGTCTTGACCTTACTGGGGTCAGCCGCCCCGAATTTCCTCTCGTAGGCGTCAATGGCCATAAATTTCCGCTTCGGCTTGCGGAGCCCCTGTATCTTTTCCTCCTGGACGGACACTGACTCATTCTGCAAGATGTCGCTGCGCTTGCCCAGCCGCATCGTGGGGTTATCCTTTTTGTGCTGTATCAAGTTGTCCCCCTGCTCTATGTATTTGTGACACAAGCATGGGTCAGCATCCAAAGCTGCGTCGATCGCAGCCGCCGAACCATATTTCACTAGCCAGCCGCCAACGTCTGCAACCTCTCAGGGAACTACACATGTACCACATTTAGCATGACATGTACCAAAATTAGCATGACATGTACCCCAATTAGCATGACATGTACCCAAATTAGCATTACATGTGTACCACTGTACCGTACCCCTGTACCGTACCACCTGTACCATTGTACCGTACCACCTGTACCATTGTACCGTACCCCATTTAGCATTACATGAACCCCATTTAGCATAACATATGTTATGCTAAATGGGGTCCGTGTCATGCTAAATGTGGTACGGTACGTGGGTACGTACGGCACGGCATCATGGTACATAGGGTACGGTACGATGGTACATGCGGTACGGTACAGTGGTACGGTACGATGGTACAGGACCAGTATACATGCTAGGAACACTCAGTACACAGTGCTCAGTGCACAGTGAGTGCAGTACATGCGAACTACAATGAGGAAAGCCTACCAGCAATTCCAGTCCCCGCCTTCTTGCAGATCAAGCACACATTGCCAGCAGGCTGATGCAGAGAACCGCGAGCCCAAGCTGCTACAAGTCCCCAGGATGATTCAGGTGCTTTGCTCTGGTCATACTTTGCTGGTGATGTACTCCATATCCCACAACGCCGGCACCGCTTGGCCACGTACGCCGCTGGGAAGGTAACACCTGCAGGTGGCTCAGGTGCCTCATTCGTCATTGCCGTTTTAGCCGGAGTCTTTGACATTGCCACTGCGCTGGTTACAAGCGCAGGCTCAGGCAACGACAGAGCTAGCTATGGTGTGGGAGGTTTGCTAGTGATCTTGAGGCGGTGACGTTGCCGAATTTGGAGATCACATCAACAATGCCACAACAACCAAAGGCACCCACAAACTTGCACTTGCATCAAGCCGCTTTGCATTCACTTACGTGTTTTCCAGTGAATTCAGTCATCAGAAAGTCCGCTTCACATTCGGCTGCCCTATAATGGCGAATTCAGCCATCGGAAATCAATCAATCACGTCCTACAAGACTCTTATTGAGCTGGTGCGTCGCCATCTTCGCCTGCTCCTCGAAGGAAAACCTTTAGCCTTGGCTCCAGGAGAATCACTTGCTCACTGCTCGCTGACCAAATTGACACAGACTGCGGAACCGGTTCAGAGAGGTCGCAGCTCCTTGTGGTCTGCGCCCCGAGACCGGTCAGCAATGGATAGTCCAGCATGCATCCATGACAGTATGGCCCCTTCAGAATTGTCCGGAAGCTTGCGTATTGAAATCAACGATGCACACTTGCTGTGGCAGCCTTATGATCACCAATCACAGAACTCAACCGACGCAGAAGCTGGACTGGTGATCATGATATTTGGTATCTCAGTCAAGCAGACATGTCAGCCGAGAGGCTGCAACGGATGCTGACGGCGTGTGTTGGTTGTCCCGCTCTCACTTCTGTGATTCTACCTCATCACGCAGCACGAGAAGCGAAACTCACCAAGTGTTACATACATTGCATTATGCTTGACAAGGTGCCCAAGTGCTTCTGCTTCAGCGAGCCATCCTCTCCCGGCACCATAACAAATGCATACCCCTTGTCGTCCTTCCACGGAACACCTGCGGGCCGTGTAGCTTGTACCGGTGCTACAGGTGCTGGGTCGCGAGAACCAGAAGCATCCGAAGAAAGCCGGCTCGGCTGCAGGTCATCATGACTGCCGAGGCCAGCTATCATTGCATCGGACCAAGTCGACTCTATTTCACGATCGACCTTCTCATGAGCATGGGCACTGGCACCTGCTGGCATCGAGCATTTCGGTTTGGCAGGTTTGGATGCAGTCCGTCGTTTCGCACCGGTCGACTTGGCCTTGGCTTTCGCAGCTCCCGCTCCAACTGATCCTAACGCCCGTTTCAACAGTGTGTTGCACCTGTCAAGAAAACGTTCCTCGTCATCTGTCTCATCTTCGGCAACACGGTTGTTGCCGGCACCTCTAATCCCAGCCACCCCGTGTGGGCCAGCTGCGAGCACTGATAGTGGTCTCCCTGAAGCATGCAAAATGTGAATGCTTCCCAGGCCGATGGCTCGATAGTCGGCTGTGCCTAGAAATGCACCATCCTGCAACGCAAGCTTGTAACACAACTGCTTCATGGTTCGCAACACGGCTACGCCGCCCGATAGATGAAGCGTTGCCTGCATCTGTTCAGTCACATCCCTGCAGGGTCGGAACTCGCAAGCCGTGAAATCGAAAGGTGAAAAAGAAATCCTGCCCAGCACATGTAATTCCAGTATTGCGTTGCTGCCAGCTTGCATCACCACTAGTAACCCGTGATGTGGTTGATAGCCTTTCTCCCGCCTGGCAGTTCGGAGCGTCCTCAGCAATGAAACACACTCATGCCAGAAACCGTCAAAACGATCTTGGACCTTCTCAATCTGCTCGCAGCAAATCCCAGGACAACACACCGCATGATCATCATCATCATCATTGCCATCATCCACATCGGAATCGGCGGCTTCGGCAGCCTCAGCAAGGCATTCTATCATCTGACCATGCTCACGCTGAAAACGCGCGTGTCCATCGGCCACCCAGTTTCCTTCATATGCATTGCGGCTTCGATCTACCGCTTCCTCCGAGATCGCAAAATGCCTGTCCGACATACCTGCTATGTCAAACATAGTGGCACATCCGCGGTCATGATGCGTTCCTCCAGCCGGCAATGCAACCGTCTGATCAGCGGACGTTTCGTCTGAGTAGACGTGCAACGCTTTGGCGGCTTCATTCGCCACCACTGCCTGATCTTTCATCTCCTGCTGAATCTGCAAACACAAGCGACTGCAGCGGCAACTGTAAACGCTGACCCCAGAGTGTCTTACAATCAATGAATAACAGCGATGCCTGTCTGAGAGCCGGGTCGTTCTTCCACCGATTGGTTGCTTCATTCCAGACCCGCTGTCTAGACTGATTCGCTGTCTCATCTGGCCTCGTGACCTGGTGGACACCACAGAACTGGCATACCCCGCACATCCCCCAAGTCCCCCAAGCAACTATTCGGAACAATCACGAATGAAAAATCACAAACAAAGCTCACGAGTCTCACGAGTTATCATCACCCATTGGCCTTCTCAGCGAGCATCTTGCGCATAAACAGAGTGAACCCGTTGTACATCTTGGGCTTCGCGTCATCAGCCATCGCCATCGCATCGTCAGCAATCGCTGTGTTGCCTGTACCACAGCACAGCATGATCAGCAAAACTTGGTTCACGACTCACGACTCACGACCAGAGACCACACCTATTGCGCCAAGCTACTGCCCCCAACACCAAGCCAGAATCGTTGATGTGCCTTCGTCAATTCCGACAAGATAAATTTTCCCGCCTGCATTCGCATGATCAGAAACGATTGAGTGAGCACTGCAACTCAACATGTCACAACCATTCAAATACCGATGACCCCACCATGGAGGCGATGCCGTGGCCGCGTCCCCGGCTGCAGACTCGCTGAGACGCAGCCCGCGCAAAGTTGGTCTCTATCTCGTAGTTGACAATCTTGCGCATGGCGGACAGCTTGACCTAGCGAGGTAGCACGCCACATTGGAGGCAGTGTGCATGGATGGTTTCCACTCGACATAACTCCGCCCCAAGACTTGGCACCCCGGCAGCTGGAAAAAGCCTTCCTTCAGGAAGGAGATCTTTAGCTGTAAACCCGCCGGCCTGAGAAACCAGTGCTATGTCAGCGGACATGGTTCACAACTCAAGCTCATGTTTCATGCAATTAATGATCTTCAACGAACTGGACTGCATGAACGCATATACGAAGTCGGCCTTCATGAAGGAGCGCAGCCGCAGAGAACATTTGTCGAGACAACAATTCGCAGCTTGACAAAACTCATGTGCCACAGCTTCTCGTTCAGCATCAGACAGCTGCTCATCGAGAAGCGAAGCGAGCTTCTCAGGCCAAGCCTACGCAGTGGAGATCAGTGAGTCATTGCGAGTTGCAACAAGTTGCGCTGGACAGGAGAACTGGCCTGGAAAGGGAGCACAAGCCTCACCCACGTGTGGCACATCACGGACATGAGGCCAAAGAAAGCCATGTGGAGTCCGTTTTCGCCCAGACCTCGATAACTAGTCAGTGCCAAGTGCCAACGAATGTACCAGCATGCTTCCACTACTGACAAGACACCTTGCAGAATAACACTCATGGGCTGCACCGCCATTTCAGAGTACACACGAACAGCCACCATTGCCGGAGACCTACAGCTTGCAACTGTGACACGAAGCTCACATGCCCACTAAAGGAGCCCAGTACACCACCAGCTGGCCTTGTTGCCGAAGTCATTTGCACGGCTGTCAATGTCGATAATGATTGTTCGTCGTCCGTCAACCATTTGTTGCCAGATGAGTCCTTGAACATTCGAAACCTGAGATCGACTTCGACAGTCATGACTGTCATGACAAGTCATAAAGCAACGCAGATACAGATTCTACGATACTTAGATACTTAGATATGTTGAGTTTCACAAAGACATGCAGGAGAGATGCATCACACGTTCGACAGGGCCAATCATAACACTGGCAATGACCAGATTCGGTAGCGTGTCGGGCTTCGTCAAAAGATCAGAGACCTGATGATAACGAGTTGCGACACTTGATCCGGTTCACTCTGCAACTGCGAGCGGCTACTAACCAACATCAGTCGACACACCTTGCGAGCCCTGGTTCGCAGCACACGCCGATAATCGTCCTAGATCTTCAGCGGAAAACTTGGCCTGCGACCAAACAAATCTGAACAAGTGCATGTCAGTGGTCCATCTCACGAGACACCAGAATGCAAGCACCAGCACCCCTCGTTTTCTGAAGCTCGCAGATCAGCTCGCGAATAAAAACTCATGTTGAAGTTGGGACTTGGTTCCTGGGACCGGGGACCCTTGCACTTAGCAGAAGTGTACTACTAGCCGCATATCGCTTTAAACTTTACAAACTGTTCACTGTTCACGTCCCTCGGTCCCGGCTGCCGACGGCGCATGGTCGAGTCAGGCCTGTGCCTTGCCTTCTAGTCTTCTATCTAGTCTGCTCCTACAGCTCAGTAAAATATGTGTGTTGGCTGATCTAGGCGACTCTGGTGATTCTAGTCGAGTGACTAGTCTCTAGACTCTCTAGGTAATCTGGGTTTATATAGTTTATCTCTATTTATAATTTATAATTATAGTTTAGTTTATATAATATATATATATATATATATATATGTATAGTTATTCAACTTCAAAGAATTACCAAGCCGCCCTGTACTCCATAGCGACTACCACCGCACCGCACACATACTTGCCTACTTCCCAGACGGCCCCCACTCCCTATCTACCGTCCACACATACAGCAACCGTTCAAGACTACCTAATAAGAACCAGTAAGTTTTGCATACTGCTGCAGCTTGGGTGATAATCTAACTAAAATAGATTAATCACGTCAACTCAATGACGTTTACTGATGCGACTGATCTGACCCAAGCCGCGTTCGACGGGCGGTTCTACGTGCTGACGAATCATCACTGTCAGAAGAGCTAGAGCTCCGTGGTCGCACGGTCGCGGGTGTTGGCACCGGCGGGCCAGCTGGGTCGCCCACCGGCCAGGGCATTCGCCGCAGCCTTCCGTCCATCGTGGCCAACGTCCGACGGATGTCTTTGATTTGGTGAACCATCCAATTCATATACTCCTTGGTATGGCTTAATGTGCTAAAAGAGTTTAAAGTTTAAAGCTTAAGGCTTGACAGCGGGATGAAGTGGATCACGAGTGCCACATGCCGCAAAGCCAAGCAGCTGCGAACCATTGCCTGAACTCAGCATCCGTCATCGAATTCGGATCCACTGCACCAGCGTCCGTCATCGAATTCGGATCCACTGTACCAGCGGTCGACGGAATTGGTCCCGGTCCTGACACGGTTTGAATTCGGATTCGGAGTGCAAACTCAAGTGACTCAAAAGTGGCTTAACGCTGCAGAGGAACCGCCGCCAACTGAGCCATCAAGGGCAACAGTCGAGCCACCGCCATCCGCATCGCGGGCTCCATCATTGGCAGGCTCCGCCGCACTGGCACCATCGGTACCGGCCTGCTCCGCATCAGCGCCCGTACTCTCCACGACCTCCTCCTCCTGATTCACTGCGGCTCCATCATCGGCAGCTGTCGCATGGTCCATGCTTAGATCGCACCTCACGCCTCACACTTCAATCTTTGGCTCTTGAAAAGCTCGTCTGCGGTCAAAACCAGGGCTGACGATTGATGAGTCATGAATCCTGTAGCTTGCCGCGTGCACCGTGTGCAGTTACAAGCTAACCAGAACAGCATGCCGCTGCAGCACCGCCCTGCCTGTCCAAAGAGGAGGGACCATGCTTGTGGAAGTAATTGATGAAACCCAGCAGCAAGCCTGAGAAATGCTCTGGATCAGGCTTATTCATTCCACTGACTCTGACTCTGATGTATGACAAATGCCTAAGAGCCCGTCATTGCGAAACGGGCAGTGTCACCGCAAGTTAGCCAGCGCGACAGCACTGGCACCGGAGGTCGTGTTGCCAGGATCACATCCACGATTGCACACCAAAGCTTGGCACCTGGACCAACCAATCCGGTCAGTGTGTGATTAACTTAGAATTGCTCTGATGACAATGAAGCAATCCGGACAGGTAAGTTGCGCACAGCTCTCTGTTTTGTTTTTGCAACATCCAAGCTTGCAATGATGAACAATCTGAGGTTTTGTCCAGTCCTGAAGTAAGGCGAAATGGAAAATCGACTGTCAAAGTTCAAACGCAAACTTCAAGCTTCGACGACTGCATACCATCAGAGGTCACACTCCAAGGCCTGTGCTCCGTTCGCCATGCCCAGCAGAACCTCTGCATTGTGCCGGCGACGTCGATCATCTTCCACACCATCTGTCTCTGCCCGGGGACCTTCTGAAACGTGAATGAGACGAAGCCGACTCCGCTGCCACAGTGCAAACATCTCGAGTCTCAGGACCGAACTTGGTTTCATGGCCTCCTCCAGAAATTGTCTTGCATACTGCTGATGCTGCACCGTCGGCCTCAGAACAAAAATGCTGGAACAATCTAGTTTAATCAAGTTTCAAAGACAGTGGCAGTGGATTTGATTTGTCTGGGGTCAGAACGGTGAATACCGGATGATCAGCGTTTTCTCGATGATACGCTTGCATTGGCAAATAAGCTCGTAAAACAAGCTGCCCTGCGTCAGTATCGACGAGAAACAGAACCTTGGTCGGTCCATATGCGAACCACAGCAGAACTCAACTCCGTTGATTCGTTCATAGCCAATCAATAACCGGCCGGCTAACTTAAAATTGCCGTCCGTGAAACAACCCCGGCAGCACGCCCAACGTCTTCCACATCTGCTCGGTCGTCAGGTTCGCTTGATGCCTTAGCTATGGCTCTAGCTATTGGTTAGATTCGAGTTAGAACTTTCAATTGGCAACTGGCAACTCAAGACTCAAGACTGCCGGGGCACATCATGCATCGTTGTTTCATCACCTGGTGAATAGACGACGTCACACGAGCTGTTCGTGCAACGGCAACTGTGACAATTCAAACTGACGCAACGGAGTTACCAGCACATTCGGATCAGCCATCTCTCCCACCATGCGAACCATAGCCAAATTCGAAGCTGCACTGTCGCAAACGAAGCATAGAATCAAGAGTCTGCATTTGTTCGCCAGTTCTTAGATTGGCAGATTTAACACATTGATACTTTGCAAGCATCGCAAAGCAATCCAACATCCACCTCTGAGCTGAGTTGCTGAGAGGTGGTACAGGTTGGGTGCTTTCGATGGCCTTCCACAGAGACCTTGATGTCTTCCTCCGAAGAACCGCCGGTGAGTTGATGACCTGAGTTGAGTTCGGACGTGAGCAACTTGTAGCAAGCGAGGAGTCGCAATGTGCAACAGCCGAGCAGCGAATTTGCTGTCGACGCGGTTCCCTTCGGGTCTCGCGATCAAGAGCATGGACCGGGAGACCTTGTGGAACTGGGGAAATGTAACAGCAGCTGGTGACGATCAGCAGTAACACTGACGACGCTTGCGAAGCAACCTCACGAAAGCAAGCGGCAAGAACTGACATTGTTGTAGTTGTCTCACCGGAGACGTTTTTTAGGCGAAGGATCTGCCCAGTCTCATCGAACTCGATGTGGAGGGAAGCAATCGATGGAGTCTGGTCCTACGGTGACTAGTCTGTCTGCTTCGTTCTAGTGTTACAGTTTCAGGCAAGTATCATATTGCCAACTCTCGTAATTCTGATTCTGGCATGCCTCCTTATCAGTAGAGCGGGACGTGTGCAACGGTATGTTACATCTGTCGACAAGATAATGTCTTTGCGGCAATGTGTCGCAAACATGGTTGCTGATAATCGGTAGTTATCATCATGGCGCATAGCACGCAGTGCAGCTGTGACTGTGAGAGCTTCTCTCACGCTACTCGCTCCTCTCACTCTCTCTCTCTCTCTCTCTCTCTCTCTCTCTCTCTCTCGCTCTCCGTCTCTCCCTCCTCCTCTCTGTTAAAGTCTCAGTCTGTGCCGCTATGTTGATATTTTCTCTCTCTCTCTCTCTCTCTGTCTCTCTCTCTCTCTCTCTCTCTCTCCCTCTCCCTCTCTCTATCTCTCTATCTCTCTGTCTCCTAACTCTCTTCTCTTTGAGTCTACGTCTGCGTCTAAGATTAAGACCGAAAGAGTCTGTCCTGTAGTTTAGCCTCGAACCCACGGCGCTGTTCGCGGAGGTAGAAGTCGCAAATCGCATGCCGCGCCTTCGTTATGGAATCGGTGCCGGCACCCATCCACCATGCCAAGGAGTTCAAGCTGAACCTCAGATTCCAACGTTCGCACGATCTGATAGCTGCATAACTCAAACTGAAACCTTTACAAAATTTGTGTTGGTAACTGATGACAATTCAGTTCATTCAGTGTCTGATCGGCTGACCTGATCGCTTGATGATGCAACGAGCTGCATTGTCGGCGACTTGCTCATGAGCTTGGGCAACCTTGGCCCCTTGCCCCCACTCGTTTTCATGATGTTGGCCGTGGATCGTCCCAACCTTCAACAGCGGCTCACGGCAAGCCAATTACTGTGTCTCCCTATAGTGTCTCTCTTACATGATAAGGTCCGCGCGAGACACGCAACAATGTCGCGGTTGTCCAACTCCGGTACTGGCCTGTCGGACAAAATTTATTTTGTCTGCTTTGAACTCCCTACAAGAGCGGAGCCCACAAGCCCACCTGCCTTTACCCTTGATCTTTCCATCGTGACCTCGCTTACGATGCCCCGGCCCTGGCCCATCGAGTCGTATGACATCGGCTCTCCGGACGGCATGGTCCTGATTGTACTTGGTCACCTTTTTCCTGACAGAAAGCACCAAAGTTCATGCACATCAGAACAAATAGTTCGTCACAGCATCATCTGTCCTAAACCTCTGGACGAACGCCGTGCATTGTCTGGCCAGCCGGTGCTGCTTGCGACCTATCACATTCATCATGTCATTTTCTCGGTTCGACCCGACGCCGACTAACACCAACATTGCCCGGGCCTGCCCGAGCAATTGCACAAGCACTGTGTCGAGCATGACGGGGCCCTCTTTGTCGATTCACGGCTGCTCTGGCTTGCCGAGCGAGGAGCTGGGTGTTATGCAGAATCCTATCTGCAAGTGCAACGGCGTCGTCAGCAGCCATGATGCAATTGAATACATGTCATCGAGTCAGCAATACCGAATCATTGTCACTAGATGTCACTAGTCACTACTCAGAATGAGTCATCTGTTATCATATCCAGATGTCCCCGTCACGGAAGTATTCACGACCCAGGCCAGTTAGCTATGCTGCTATATAGGCTATAATCTATCTCTACTATGGTCTATGGCTTCACGCATCTGCTACTCCCACAGATTGATGTGTCTGGTCTACGTAGCGGCCTTCAATGCTGCCCCGAGCTTGTGCCAGAAGTCGCGGCAGAAGCCAGCCACCTGTCTTGCCAAGCTCCTGGCCTCGCCCGAAGCTACGGTTCAGATCTATCACAAGCCGACGCAATCCCACAAGCCACAAACTGAGAAGTCGTACCTTATGTACCTTCGACCCGTCTCCTATGTACCCGCGACCCGTCCCCTATGTACTGTCGACCCGTCCCCTCTGTACCCTCGACCCGTCCCCTATGTACCGTCGACCTTGTCCTCTATGTACCCTCGACCCGTCCCCTATGTACCAAGTAACCGTCCCCTATGTACCCTATAACCGTCCCCTATGTACCAAGTAACCGTCCCCTATGTACCCTGTAACCGTCCCCTATGTACCATAGCTACACGTACCAACACGCATCTGGTCAACAGAAACCATACGTTTCATTACTCTTGAAGGTTGATAACCCTATACCCAAACCCAAAAAGCTAATTCCAAGACCCTAAACCGTGTAACCGTCCCTGAATCTTAAACCCTGATGACCATTGTATAAAAAAACTGTTGCTTCACGGCCTAATATACATAAAAAAAGAGTTTCAAGAAAGATCAGACAAACAAATATCATGGAACCCCATGCACCCCCAAAAAGGACCCGCTGCTTGACGACCTTAAGCCCTAAGCCCTGAACCCTAGACCCTGAAGCTTAAGCCCTAAACCCTAAGCCCTATTCCCTTTAAGGCATAAACCTTCAAACCGAAGCTCCGTTGCCTTAAGCCCCAAGCCCTGAACCCTAAACCCTAAAACCCCAAAGCCCTAAACCCTAAACCCTTTAACCCCTAAGCCCCTTAACCCCCAAACCCCTTAACCCCTAAACCCCTTAACCCCTAAACCCCTTAACCCCTTAACCCCTAAACCCCTAACCCCTAAACCCCTAAACCCCTAAACCCCTAAACCCCTAAACCCTAAACCCCCTTAAAACCTCAACCTGGCCTTGAAATCCACGGCGCGCCATCCGACTTTCTCCCAAGCCACAGAAACTTCCGGCGTCCTTCAGCCGCATTCGCATAGGGTTTTGGAGTGTGGGGTCTTGTAAAATTAGAATAGTGAGGTATTTCTAGGGCTCCTTTAGGGTACTTTCCTTTAAACCCTAAACCCCAAACCCCAAATGTTGCAGTCTTCGGCTTGTTTAGGGCCTTTTCATGGCCTTCAGAGTGGGGCCTTCTGCAAAGGAGGAGGTCCCCCAGGTTTTTGCAAAGATATCACGTCCGGCAGCTATCAAAGTGATGCCTGCTGCATGCTGCAGAAACTTAGAGTCCCGAAACCCCAAACCCTAAACTCGAAACCCCAAACCCTAAACCCGAAGCCCCAAACCCGAAGCCCTAAACCCGAAAGCATTTGTGATGGCTGACTCGACTTCATTCCTAAGTATGGCATCCGTTTAGTCGTCAAGTGTCTCGCTTCGTGACAGTCTGCATGACCGATTGCATTACATCTTAATCATATCAGTTGGAGTTGCTGACGGAGGAAGGCCAGAGCACGCAAAGCCCGACAAAGTCTATCACAGAGGCATGAAACAGACCTTTCGGATAAAAGCCGTCAGGCTGCGATTAACTCGGCTTTTGGTGTAGCGGCTCCTGATTAAACCAGACACCACACAGACGGTGCTGCTTTGCCCAAGGAGCCACAATGACCAAGACAACTTCAAGCTGCGCCACCCGCCCGGACACATGTAGGGATCACGGTCCACACAGCAGTTGTCGCCAAGGAATGAGACAGGCCTGTCGGACGAACTCCGTCAGCCTGCGAATTACTTGGCTCACTTTGCTGCCGCTCCCGTGTGAAGCCTCGCATCACTTGAGATGCTGCTTGTGCGTATCTGGACGGCGCAAATCTTTAAGTGGGTCCTTGTCGTCATACATCTCGTCAGTTGGAATCGCACACGCCCGACTAAAGCTGCCTTCACCCTACACCTTTTGCAACATGCCAGCGTAGTTGCTGACGGAGAAAGCCAGAGCACGCAAAGCCCGACAAAGTCTATCACAGAGGCATGAAACAGACCTTTCGGATAAAAGCCGTCAGGCTGCGATTAACTCGGCTTTTGGTGTAGCGGCTCCTGATTAAACCAGACACCACACAGACGGTGCTGCTTTTCCCAAGGAGCCGCAATGACCAAGACAACTTCAAGCTGCGCCACCCGCCCGGACACATGCAGGGATCACGGTCCTCACAGCAGTTGTCACCAAGGAATGAGACAGGCCTGTCGGACGAACTCCGTCAGCCTGCGAATTACTTGGCTCACTTTGCTGCCGCTCCCGTGTGAAGCCTCGCATCACTTGAGATGCTGCTTGTGCGTATCTGGACGGCACAAATCTTTAAGTGTGTCCTTGTCGGCATACATCTCGTCAGTTGGAACTTGCACACGCCCGACTAAAGCTGCCTTCACCCTACACCTTTTGCAACATGCCAGCGTAGTTGCTGACGGAGAAAGCCAGAGCACGCAAAGCCCGACAAAGTCTATCACAGAGGCATGAAACAGACCTTTCGGATAAAAGCCGTCAGGCTGCGATTAACTCGGCTTTTGGTGTAGCGGCTGCTGATTAAACCAGACACCACACAGACGGTGCTGCTTTGCCCAAGGAGCCACAATGACCAAGACAACTTCAAGCTGCACCACCCGCCCGGACACATGTAGGGATCACGGTCCTCACAGCAGTTGTCGCCAAGGAATGAGACAGGCCTGTCGGACGAACTCCGTCAGCCTGCGAATTACTTGGCTCACTTTGCTGCCGCTCCCGTGTGAAGCCTCGCATCACTTGAGATGCTGCTTGTGCGTATCTGGACGGCACAAATATTTAAGTGGGTCCTTGTCGTCATACATCTCGTCAGTTGGAATCGCACACGCCCGACTAAAGCTGCCTTCACCCTACACCTTTTGCAACATGCCAGCGTAGTTGCTGACGGAGAAAGCCAGAGCACGCAAAGCCCGACAAAGTCTATCACAGAGGCATGAAACAGACCTTTCGGATAAAAGCCGTCAGGCTGCGATTAACTCGGCTTTTGGTGTAGCGGCTCCTGATTAAACCAGACACCACACAGACGGTGCTGCTTTGCCCAAGGCGCCGCAATGACCAAGACAACTTCAAGCTGCGCCACCCGCCCGGACACATGTAGGGATCACGGTCCTCACAGCAGTTGTCGCCAAGGAATGAGACAGGCCTGTCGGACGAACTCCGTCAGCCTGCGAATTACTTGGCTCACTTTGCTGCCGCTCCCGTGTGAAGCCTCGCATCACATAAGATGCTGCTTGTGTTGCTCTGAACGGCACAATTAAGCTAGGTCCTTGTCGTGGTACATGCCCGGATAAAGACGAATGCACCCATGCAAGTGCCCAGACATCCATAGGTACGACGGAACAAGCGACTGCACGCAATGTGCTACAAAGTCTATCACTGAGGCATGAAACAGACCTTTCGGATAAAAGCCGTCAGGCTGCGATTAACTCGGCTTTTGGTGTAGCGGCTCCTGATTAAACCAGACACCACACAGACGGTGCTGCTTTGCCCAAGGCGCCACAATGACCAAGACAACTTCAAGTCGCGCCACCCGCCTGGACACATGTAGGGATCACGGTCCTCACAGCAGTTGTCGCCAAGGCATGAGACAGGCTTGTCGGACGAACTCCGTCAGCCTGCGAATTACTTGGCTCACTTTGCTGCCGCTCCCGTGTGAAGCCTCGCATCACATGAAAAGCTGCTTGCATGTGTCTGGACGGCACAGCTACTTCTTGCTACATCTCTTGCACGCGCCACTGACGCCAAGCGCACCCCTCCTTGTGCAACACGCAAGGGCTGAGATAGCCCCAGGTGCTCACGGAACAAGCGACTGCACGCAATGCACGACAAAGTCTATCACGGAGGCATGAAACAGACCTTTCGGATAAAAGCCGTCAGGCTGCGATTAACTCGGCGTTGGGTGTAGCGGCTCCTGATTAAAGCAGATACCACAAAGACGGTGCTGCTTTGCCCAAGGAGCCACAATGACCAAGACCCGTCAGGATCGATTTGACCTTCGAAGCCCTATATACACATTGATCGCTACTACAATCTCAGGCAGTGTCGAACACCGCAGAAGTCTGCGGAAGCCCTGCCTAAACGCTAGGAAGAAAAATCTCTTCGGAACCCTCCATAGCCTGTCCAAAGACAAAAGAAAATACTGAAACTCTAAACCCTAAACCTTAAACCCCGCCGGAACCCCGAGCTCTAAACCCTCAGCTCTTCTGCCCAAATCATAATCCCTGCCCGAAACCCTAAAGCCTCAAGCCCAACAAAATTAGCACTACTTGGAGGTTCATGTGTACTTATAAGTGGAGTTAGAAGTCCCCGAATATGGGTTATAATTACAGTTACCTTAGCTACAACCCCACTTATAACTATCCATGAAGCTCCAACAAGTAGGCCCTAAACCCTATACCCCTATAGAATCCCTATAGACCCCTTTAAAGAGACCCTTAAAGGAACCCTTGTAACTACCCCAACCGAATGCATCCAGCTGACATCCGCAAGCTGAGTCCTCAGTCCAGGGCTTCAGGATTTAGGGGTTGAGAGCTTGGGCTAGGGTTTAGGCTAGGCTTTAGGGTTTAGGTTAGGGTTTAGGGTTTAGGTTCGGGTTTAGGGTTAGGGTTTAGGGTTTAGGGTTTAGGGTTTAGGGTTTAGGTTGGGGTTTAGGGTTTAGGTTGGGGTTTAGGTTGGGGTTTAGGGTTAGGGTTCAGGGCTTCAGGGTTTGGGGCTGGGAGGCGAAAGAGCTTTTGCTAAGGTTTAGGGTGAGGGAAACTTGGATCTTTAAGGGCTCCTTTAGGGTTTACGGGCTTAGGGCCCTAGACTGGGGTTTAGGGTTAAGTTCACAGGTGAGGGTTTCGGGTTTAGAATCTAAGCCCGAGATCTAAACTTCGGCTTCGGAAGGGTTGCAAAGGAACGGATTCGCACACGACGATCACAAAGTTTTATAGGATGGTGCATGGCTTTTGCACGGTCTGTCTGCGAGCTTTAATGATTGGTGGTTGTGTCTTATGTCAGTGGTTGTCAAAATTATGGTCCCTTTTTTGGGTACCCTAACTATGAGGTGCTGTATTATACTGGGGACCCGAAACGGGACCCAAATTTTGACAACCACCCATGTGGCTATCGCAGGTTGGGATGGGGCTCACTGCTTGGAGTCTAACTTGAAAATTTAGGGTTTAGGGTTTAGGGTTTAGGGCTTAGGGATCGAATCTATGATAATCTACAGCAGAAGCCAGAAAGTTGGAACATCACTAGCCGCATGCCCCTAAAGTATAGGGAATCCCAGCACGAAGCATCCTAAATCTATGTTCCAACTTTCTCCGGTTCACTATAGGCTGTTCATTTTGGGGCTTCGGCTCTGGAGTTCTTTCTGAGTGCTGTCTATGGCCGGCACATTTCTTTCTTCGGCTTTCGGCTGTCCGTTTCGTGCTTTGGTGGTCGTCCCGCTATCAAGCATCACTCTTCGAAAAGTAGATCCCTTAATGGGGGTTCCTGTACAGTACCCCTTAGTAGTATAGGGCCCCAAATTAGGGGATCGACTTTTTGGATGCTCCCGGGGGTCTGGGGTGTGGTCCAAACTGTAAACCCTAACCCGTAACCAGTCTGCTTCGGACCCTAGATAAACTTCAGGGTGGCTCGGGTTGCAGGGTTTAGGGTGCGGGCTTTGGGGTTTAAACTCGAGGTTTTGGGCTGCTTGTCTATAAAGGTTTCATAAACTTCCCTACCGTCTCCCTGTGCTTCTTGAAACGCAGTCTTCGGGGTTTCAGCCGGGATGCACCCTCAAGGGACCCGAACGAACCCCCTATCTCCCTCTCATAGTAGCCCTCACCAATAAGTACACATCGTCTACATACCGAAACGAGTACACTTTAAGGACCCCTTTAGACAACATAAACGATCCCTAAACCCCAGAAACCTTTAAAGGAACCCTTTGAAGGAACCCTTTGAAGCGTCTTAAAGGATCCTTTGAAGCCTCTCCAAGGGCTCCTTTAACGGGATCCTTTAAGAGTTGCCCTGAACGGATTCCGTTATGGGTTCCTTTAGGAACCCTTTGAGGGTTCCCTTAAAGGGCTCCTTTAAAGGGTTTCCATTTGAAGGGTCTTTTGAAAGGGTCCCTTTAAGGGCTCCTTGAAAGCGTCCCTTTAGAACGGGTCCTTTAAAGGAGCTCATAGCTCCGACCCCCCCCCCCCCGCCAAGAAAAAAAATAGCAAAAATCCAAAGTCAAGGCTCGGAAAAGGGACCCAACCTCGCCGGCGACCTCCGGGGGTTTTAAGGGTTTAAGGAGATAAGGGCTCAGGAATGTAGGGTGTTGTGTTTGGGGGTTGAGGGTTTTGGGGTTTAGGGGCTAAGGGTGCAGGAGTAGAGGATTTTGCGTTTTGCGGTTGAGGATTTTGGGGTTTAGGGTTTAGGGGTTAGGGGCCAGGGGTTTGGGGTTTGGGGGTTGCTTTTTAACGTGGTTCCTAGAAGGGGTGTCTATACAGGGCTCCTGTAACGAGTTCCTGTGGCGGTTGTTTTAAGGGTTCCTACAAAAAGTTTTGTTTCGATTTGGGAGTTTCCGAAAATAGGGGACCCTAATATAGAACCTTAAATAGGAGGATCCTTATTATAAGGACCCCTAAATAAGGTACCCCTAATTTTCGGAATTTCACATTTGTTTTCAAGGGTTTGAATGACTTTTGAAGGAGAGCCTGCTTTGGGCTTTGATGCCTTAGCGTTTCAAGCGGGTTTAGGTTGAGGGTTCACGATTTCGGAATGCTTGCTGTTATCATGGTGATGACGGTGGTGATGGATGATGGATGGTGAAGGTGATGATGGTGATTCCGACGACGATGATGATGACGATGATGGTGATGGTGATGCTGATGATGCCGATGACGATGATTTTGATAACGATGCTGCTGGTGATGCTAATGGTGGTCAGTGCAACAATGGTATTTGCAGTGACTGTAACGAGTTCGGAGGTGTTTACGTACGGTGATACTATTGACGGTGTTGATGATTATGATATGGACGATATTGATGATGGTGGTGATAATGGTGTTGATGATGATGAGGATGAAGATGGTGATGGTGATGATGACGATTGTCATGATGATGACGAGAACGTTGATGGCCATGGCGTTGATTAAAAGGAAGAAGATGTTGTTGAGGATGGTGCTCACATAGATCAGCGTCATGGTGATGATGTGAACTGAATGGGTGATTTTGATGCTGATGATGACGAAGATGGTGGTGATAGTAGTGAGGATGATGACCATTGTCTGACAATGATGATGACGATGGCGATGATAGTCATGGTGACGATAGTGACATTCGCTGCAGGAACGCGAAACCAAGACAAACAACCGAAATATCCCGCCAGCAAAGACAACACCCGACGGAACAAGACCACTTACAGGTAACAACCATGATGGCAAGAAAACCATGGTCCTACCGTAAAGGAATATCCCTGTGAACCGCTCATGAAGCCCTACACAAACACTGTAATGCAGCCTCTGATAAGGGACTTTAGAAATAGCGAGTTCGGCACACTATGCATCTTAAAATCTTCAATCATGTTGCTTTGAAAAGGTACCCAATATGACACTAAAAGCCTTGATAACAACAACTACTACTAGTACGACAAGAGGGCTCTGGCGGAGGCACCGGCACTTCAATGGATCGTGCCTGGAAGTTCAGGCCGTCACCGTGTGGGTCCGGGCCAAGGACGTCCTGGCAGAACTTGTAATGTAGAGGCTGAAACAGAACCCTAAGGCTTTAGAAGCATGTACATTGCAATTATTTTCAAGAACCTGAATCAGAACCCCAAGGCTTTAGAAACACTTAAATTATTGAACCCTAAACCCTAAACCCCTAAACCCCTAAACCCCTAAACCCTAAACCCTAAACCCTAAGCCCTCAACTCTTGATCATGTTCAAGAACCGGTGAGATTTCAGATAGATTTTGGAAGCGCGAGTTGGGTTTTAGACCTTGGCTGGCCTTGGCAGAAGGTCCAGGAATCGGGTGCCGGTGAGCCCCAGGAGATAAATACCTAAACCCTACTTAAATGATCATGGTACTTAGTAGCTAGGGTTATAATTAGGGTAACTACACTTATAACTCTTATAACCCCAATTAAGGTACTTATCACCTTACTTACTTTGTCCCATGATCCTCCAAGTAGGGTTTAGCGTAGACCATCCAAAACCCTAAACCCTAATGCAGGAACCTGATGAAGAAACCCTGGGCCTACAACCCCAAAATAGTAAGCTTTCTTAATCAGGTTCATACCCTAAACCTTACAGCATCCGTCACCCTGAACCACCTGACAACTTATGCTTTACGGGTTAAGTACCTTCCCTTTAAGTGTAGACAGCATGATACCCATGATTCACAGAATACATGCCTAGCCTGTGCGTCAAAGCTTGTATCTGGGCCCTAACTAAACCCGAAATCCTAAACTCATTAACCAGAAAACATGAACCCTAAACATTAGAAGCTGCCCCCACCCTGTAATAGTGGTATAATATGGATATAATAGGGCCCTAATATAATCCTTATAGCCACTATTACAGGGTGGGGGCAGCTTCTAACCTAAACTCCTTAACCCTAGACCGTAAACCCGAAACCTCTGGGAATTCTTACTCAGTTCTGCTTGGAGGCTCATGGGCAGTTTTAAGTAGAGTTACAAGTCCACTACAGTAATATGGACCATATTTATAGTTTGTCTACTTATTACAAACCGACTCCCACTTATGACAACCCTAGAATTATGAACCCCTATTCCCTAAACCCTAAACCCTAAACCCTAAACCCTAAACCCTAAACCCTTAACCCTAAAAGGAAGCCTGTCAAGGAACCCTACTTATCACCCCCACGCATAGCTACGAATGAACCTGCAAAAACCTCTCAAACACCTACCCTAACCCCTAAACCCCTAAACCCTACCCTGAAGCCCTAAACCCCTCAACCCTTAAAACCTTAAACCCTAGAGCCCTTAACCCCCAAACCTCTAAACCCCTCAACCCTGCACCCTATAAACCCCCTAAATCCCTAAAACCCTAAACCCTAAAGCCCTAAACCCAAGCCTTCCCACTCATCTCCACTTTCCCAGCATCCAAGGCGGCCATGCCTCCCATGCTTCTGGCGGGCTCCCAAAATTCCGGGAGGATCTGGAAAGTAGATCCCCTAATTTGGGGCCCTATACTGTTTGCAAAAGCCTAGACAGTATATGTGGAAATCTAGTGCTAACTGTGTTGAGACTCTGAAGATACTTAAAGGATCCGGACTCGGTATTGAGGGTGACCATCAAGGATATCTACGCAGATAGCTAGCTGCTAACCTTAAACCCGAACCTGTAAGCCAACTGTCCTGGAGCCCTCAACCCCAGGCGCTGGAGCCTTCAAGCATGGCATACTTAGAGGATCATGGAACTTAGTAACTAGGGTTTTAAGTAAGGTAACTATACTTATACCCCCCAATTAAGGTACCTATAACCCTACTCACAACAGAAACGCGACTCCTGCCTGCCACCCTCTTCATGGCCTCGTGTGCCTGCAGGAAGGTCCGGAACTTTGGGGGGGTTTAGGGGTGTAAAGGTGTAGGGGTTTAGGGGTTTAGGGGTTTCGGGGTTTGGGGTTTAGGGTTTAAGGGTTTAGGGTTTAGGGGTTTACGGGTTTAGGGGTCTATGGGTTTTGGGGGGGTTTTGGGGGTTTAGTGGTTCGGCCCTAGGCTGCCTGCCCGTAACATAGAGACCAAATAAATCCGGGAACCCGACGGAATCATGTTGGAAGCTCCTTCTTCGCGATTCTGCGCAACCTGGATCCGAAACCGCATGCCTTAGAAGCCAATCCCTAGACTGAAAAACTTTTAAGCCCTAAACTCCCAAACCCCAAAACCCTAAAACCATAAAACCGTAAAACCGTAAAACCCTAAACCCACAAAACCCTTAACCCGAAACCCCTAAACCCTAAACCCTATAGATCCCTGATAGAACCCTTACTTCTGGATCCCTTTAAAGCTTTAAAGGAACCCCGTACAGATCCGTTGAAGGGAACCCTAAACCCGTGTTTCAACCCAGAGAAGACCGAAGAACAGAACTCTGATGGATCCCTTGAAGGGGACTCCTCTATAGATCCCTTTAAAGGAGCCCCTATAGATCCCTTCAAGGGTTCTCAATAATCCTTTTAAGGGGGCCCCTATAGATCCCGTTAAAAGGACCCCTCTAGGGACCCCTCTCTAGATCCCCTTACCCTGCGCATCAAAATAGCCCAAAAGCCTTATATAGTATGGTCTTTGGGCCCAAAAGCTTCAATATATGAGTCCTTAGATGCCTAGGGTTAAGGGGACCCCTTTAAGGGAACCCCTATTTTCAGCCAGCAGCTGGATACATGCCCTGCTCGAAGTCTTCGTCCCGGAAGATTTGGAAGTTGCTGAGGGCCTCCCGCTGGGACTTAGGGTCCTTTAAGGGATCCCTGAAGGGCAGCTTCTAAGTACTATGTTATCAAGGCCCCTATGTAGGAATTTGGGCCTGGGAGATTCAAGTTCAGGGTTTTGGGCTTAGGGTTTAAGGTTTAGGGTTTAGGGTTTAGGGCTGGGATTCCCTTAAGGGGATTCAGGTGCCTCTGGCTGGGCTTGGGGTTTCAGGCTCAAGGCTTACGGTGTAGTGTGGGGGTTCAGATTGAAGGTTTCGGGTTTAGGATGGTTTAGGGTTTAGGCGGTTTAGGGTTTAGGGGTTTAGGGTTTAGGGTTTAGGGGTTAGGGGTTGGGGCTTAGGTAGGGTTTAGGGTTTAGGGTTTAGGGTTTAGGCGGTTTAGGGGTTAGGGGTTAGGGCTTAGGGCATCCCTGGCCATCGTCACAGTACGGAACGCGACGCTCGACGGTAATCCCCCCAAAAAAGCACACCTGAAGGAATCGATGCCCTGCCCTAGACTGCCGGCCGGAACATGAGGATTTAGGGTTTGGGCTCTGTGAGATTTAGTTATGGGATTTTCGTTTAGGGCCTCTAGGCAGGCTCAGGGTTTCAGGCTTAGGGTTTAGGGTTTAGGGTTTAGGGCTTAGGGTTTAGGGCTTAGGGTTTAGGGTTTAGGGTTTCAGGCTTATTGCTTAGAGTTCAGCTTAAGGCTCTTGGTTAAGGTTTAGTTTGAAGTTCCGGGTTTAGGGCTTAGGGTTTAGTTTAAGGTTTCAAGTTTAAGGCTTAGGTAGAGTTTTGTTTAGGGTTTCAGGTTTAAGGCTTAGGGTTTAGTCTACGGTTTCAAGTTTAAGGCTTGGGGTTTTGTTTAGGGTTTCAGGTTTAAGGCTTAGGGTTTAGTCTACGGATTCAAGTTTAAGGCTTGGGGTTTTGTTTGGGGTTTCAGGTTTAAGGCTTAGGGTTTTGTTTACGGTTTCAAGTTTAAGGCTTGGGGTTTTGTTTAGGGTTTCAGGTTTAAGGCTTAGGGTTTTATTTACGGTTTCAAGTTTAAGGCTTAGGGGTTAGCTTAGGGTTTCAGGTTTAATGCTTGGGGTTTAGTTTAGGGCTGCAAGTTTGAGGCCTAGGGTTTAGGATCTAGGGTTTAGGCTGTAGGTCTAAGGGGTTTAGGGCTGAGGTTTTTGACATGATCTAGGATCAAATAGTTTAGGATTTAAGCTTTGGGATGGTCTTGTGCTTTGGGTTTGGGATGCCGTGAGGTTGAAGGTTTAGGGTTTAGGGGTTGAGATTCGAGGATTTGAATGCTCAGGCGTTATTGTGGGTTCAGGGTTTACAGTTTAGGGTTTAGGGCCTTTGGGTTTGGAAGTTTAGGGTTAGTGGGCCTAGGAGGGCTGTCATGTAACTTTAGTTGTGAACCTTGTTCGTTGTGTTCCTCGTCTTGTCATGCCGAATGTTGGCATGCCGTGAGCGGCACCTGAATCGAAAAACGCACAGCCTCTATAAAAGGCGATCCACCCCTCAAAGGCTTCGGCCTTAAGCGATCCTTTCTAGAACCCTTACAGACCCATTTAAAGGAACCCTAAACGCCCAAACCCCATACCCTACAAAACCCTAAACCCCCGCAGATCCTTTCTAGAACCCTTATAGATCCCTTCAAAGAAACCCTAAACTAACCCCCAAAATTTCTCCAAGATTTTGGCCTTGAGGAGCTGCATCTCAGCGCTGAAGGATCCGTCGGGCTCCGCGCGCATAGCCTCGAAGGTCCACGAGCTGTGGTCCCCGAGGAGACCTCGAGGGGCTTCTGAGGATGTAGGGTTTGGGGTTTTAGGGTTTTAAAGTTTTAGGGTTTGGGGTTGTAGGGTTTTAAAGTTTTAGGGTTTGGGGTTTTAGGGTTTTAGGGTTTTAGGGTTTTAGGGTTTAGGGCTCAGGGTCTATGGGTTCGGTTTTAGGGTTTAGGGTCTATGTAGGGGTTTAGGGATCAGGGTTAAGGGCTTAAGGGGCTGCCTTAAGGACCTATATAGCCTCCAACAAGGGCTCTACAAGGGTTCTAGCAAAACGGGCTGAGGGCGTTCATGTTTGGGGGCGGGTTATTAAAGGTAAAGCCCGAGGCACCTAAGGACTCATATATTAAGGCTTTTGGGCCCCAAGACCATACTATCCCTAAACCCTAAACCCTCAACCCTGAACCGACTATATAAGGCTTTTGGGGCTATTTTGATGCCCAGGGAAGGGCAAAGGGTAAAGGGAGAGCCGCGAAAACCGCGAACCTTCGCATCTCAACCCTAGACCCCTTGGCCCGACACCCCCAAGCCCTTGCAACACCCTCGCAAAAAAAAAGCTGCTTTTGTAAACCTATATAATCTCATTCCAAACCATGAAACAGCATTCACCATCGTGTAAAAACTCTATCGACCTATCTACCTATCTATCTATCTATCTCTATCTTGCTATCTCTGCATCTATCTAACTGTTTAAATAGACATATAGAGCCCAAAAAACACCACAGAAAAGAAGCACAACTCTAAACACCTCCGCTCCTCCCAAAAAACACATATCTATATATCTATATATCTATATATCTATATATCTATATATCTATATATCTATATATCTATATATCTATATATCTATATATCTATATATCTATATATCTATATATCTGTATATCTGTATATCTGTATATCTGTATATCTATATATATATATATATATCTATATATCTACATATCTATGCATCTATATATCTCTATAAATATGTAACTATATATATATACACATATATACACATATACATACATACATACATACATACATACATACACACATACATACATACATACATACATATATATATATATATGGTCACCCCCCCCCATGACAGACCATCCTCTTCAAAACATCGCTCCCACCGGCGTGTTCGTGCTTTTTCCGGGGTATCGAGTTTGAGCCCTCCGAACGTATCCCTGGAACCACCAAAAGACTGAGACCAGACAGCAGCACGATAAGGCGCGCGGGTGTCCTACCAAGAAAGGAATTACAGAGCACACGTGTATGGATGAGGGTTGTGCTGATACACTACATAGTAAGCCTAGTAAGCACTCCACAGTAATCTTACTTGAGTCATATATAGAGCAGATTCCAGCATTTCCAAAATTTCCAAAATTTCCAAAATTCTCTCCCCTAACTTTCCGGATTTCCAAAATTTCCAAAATTTCCAAAAAGTCCGCCCTTATGTTTTGGAAAAATCCTGTCGACTAGGTCGGGAAATTTTGGAAATTTTGGAAATTTTGGAAATTTTGGAAATTTTAGAAATTTTGGAAATTTTGGAAATTTTGGAATTTTTGGAAATTTTGGAAATTTTGGAAATTTTGGAAATTTTGGAAATTTTGGAAATTTTGGAAATTTTGGAAATCCGGAAAGTTAGGGGAGAGAATTTTGGAAATTTTGGAAATTTTGGAAATGCTGGAATCTGTTCTATATATGACTCAAGTAAGATTACTGTGTAGTGCTTTTAACACTAACGTTGACATTTATATTAATGCTTTTATTACGAATATGCACATTACTAATACTATTATTAACATTAATACTCCTATTCCTACCAATAGTCATATTCATATTGATATTAATGCCAATACTAACAGACACCTGCGTATACTAATGTCCGCAGATCTACATACCACTATCTGAAAAGCAAATATGTCACTGCATTCGTGTACTAACGTAGTATATTCGTATTTAATTTGTCATATACCCAGTTTCCAACGTGACAATATACTACTTGTTAACGTCTGATTATACTGTATTGATATGCTAACTTGCTATGACACGAATACTGTAATATGCAAGTACACTGACACATGGCAATGGTATACTAACATATGGATATACCAAAAAAGTTGTTAGATAATATACGAATATGATAAATGAAGTAGCATACCATGATACTCATACACTAATATGTTAATAATCGAAGATAATAGCACACCAATATACTAATGTACTCATGCACGAACGTACGCATGCATTAATATACTAAGAGCATACAAACATACAGGTATACAAACATATTACTGTTCGAATACATTATAATGTGTTGGTATACTAAGCTGTTTATATAACCTATCAGTATACTAATATATCAAAACTAATTATAGTATTGATACGCATACCAGCACGTCCGCGAATATTACACTGATGTTAAATTCATCATTAAGACTGATTAAAACTGACATCGACATTGGCACTGGCGTTAACACTAATTATCACTAAATATGCTAGTGTACTAATATACGAATACTGTAAAAGGCAAGTACACTGATATGTTCACATGCCATTATGCCAACATATTGATATACCTATAAGCTATTAGGTAAAATACGAATATAGTAAATGTAGTAATAGACCACTATAATAATATACTAATATACTACTACGTTAACATACGAATATCATGATACACCAATATACTAATGTACTCATGCACCAACGTACTAATCTATTCGCGCAATCTTCAACTCTGCAAATATACTATTGTTCGAATACATTACTGTATTATTATATTAAGCTCAAAATGTACGAATCAATCAGTATATTCACATATCAAAACTATTTCTATTACTGATACTAATACCAGCACTTCTGTGAATAATAAACAAATACTAAAACCAGCATTCAGACTGATACTAATACTAACACGAGTACTATTACTGACATTGACATCGACACTGGCACTAACACCAGCACGAACATAATCACGAGTTCATATTTACTATTATTGATATGTATACTTTTATTCAATACTAATACTAATACTGATGCTAATACTAATACTAAATACCAATACCAATACTAGTACTAAAGCAATACCCATCCTAATATCAATACTACCACAAAACTATTACTCATATGAACACTGATACCAGGATTAGGACTACTACGAACAATGACAGCAGTACTAAGAATAGAACCAAGAACAATACATATTAATCCTAACACTAATACTAGTACTAATACTAGCTACTAATTCTAATACTCATATTCATACCACTACTAATGTCACCACTACTGCTGCTACTACTACTGCTACTACTACGACTACTACTACTACTACTACTACTACTACTACTACTACTACTACTACTACTAGTACACATACTTAATACTAAAACTAATACTGATACTCATACTAGTCACTAATACTAATACTAATACTCATACTAATACTCATACCAATACTAATGCTACCACTACTACTACTGTGCGACAACTATTGCTAGTACGACGACTACTACTATTAACATCAGTACACATACTTAATGCTAATACTAAGAGTAATACTAATTCGAATACTATTACTAATACTAAACATCCTAATATCAATACTACCACAAAACTAATACTAATGCTAACACTGATACAAGAATTAAGATCTACAAACAGTAATAGTGGTACGAAGAGCAGAATTGAGATTAAGATTGGGACTATGAGCGCTGCATGCATGTGAAGAAATTTCCAAAAATTGCAAACCATCTAAAAGAACATTTTGGAATTGAGTTTGGGAGAAGTGTCTGTCGCCTATCCGTTGACAGATCCTGCCTGGGGACGCACGCCACCCTTCCCCTTCCCCACGACGGTCTGTCATGGGGGGGGGGGGTGAGCATATATATATATATATATACACATACTTATTTGTTTATGTATATAAGAGAAGAAAACATGATGCCTCCCTGCTCCGAGGAGCTGAAGCCGTGTGGGCGGAGAGTCCAAGAAAGCGAGGTCCGAGCCTCCTCCGCGGGAATTGCAGGGTTTTCGAGTCTAGGGTGTAGGGGTGTAGGGGTTTAGGGGTTTAGGGTTTCAGGGTTTAGGGGTTTAGGAGTTTAGGGCTGGAATTGCAGGGGTTTTGGGTCTAGGGTGTAGGGGTTTGGGGTTTGAGGCTTAGGATTTGGGGTTTTAATTGGGGTGCGTCGAAGGATGTCTTTAGAAATGTGGGCTTATGGCGGTCAGGGTTCAGTGTTTTGTTTTGACATTGGGTTTGGCGCTTAAAAGTCTCTAGGGCGTTTTTCACATGTCCCGCAAAGGTTCCATGGGTGTCTGTTAGGTTTGCATACAGGTTCTACAGGGCCTTATATAGGCGCTATGGGTCACGGACTCTTACGAGATAAGATGATCATTGGCGTAGACATTGATGAGCGTCAGCATGGCCCGGCAGAGCCAGTGAATGCTGGAGGCTCACATCCTTCGCACACAATGTTTTTGAGCGGCTGCAGCGGAAAATCCTGTGCTACCTGCACACACCGGCCATTGTGGCCATTTCAAGGTTTCGGCCTTGCTTGAGAACTGGTTTAACAGCTTCTCGCGCCTGGCCACCATCTTCCAAGATTGGATGCAGCGACAGGATTTTGAATTACATAGCATCTTTCGCATGTACAAAATCTCATTCTTGCAGCACTTGCTTTTTTGCAAGGCCCAAAGACAACCCGACATCGGCACGGAACTGATCCGTGCCGAAGGCTTGGGAAGTAGAACAAATACGCAAAGGATGTCGCTTTGTAGAGCAGGAGCACCCTTGCTGATCAAGATTCCTGCTGTTCCCTGCACTCAGTTTCATGCGCTCTGCTCGTCAGACAAGTCATCGGACACATATTCGGCACCCTTCGTCCGATCTTGGTTCGTGATGGGACCACTGTAGAGCATCTTCACGGCCTGCCTCGGCTTTCCATCGCGAGCCAGCTCGTCAGCCTCGTCCAGCGTGTTCCCGTTGTAGTAGGGAGTGCTCAGGGCTGTCAGCAACATCGCCAAAGCTGAGGTGGCGAAGACTGTCCAAAAGATTCCTCTGATTGCCCCGAGGTTTTTCAGCTCAGAGAAGAAGTAGGAACCTGTACTGAACTTAGAACCCTAGCAAAAATTCGCCTCGGCCCCGGCCGAAGCGGTCAGAGGTTCCTATTCGGATCCTATTCCCCACCTCTTAATCCCCTCCCCAGTGACCCCACCCCCAAAATCCTGGCCACCACCCCCCCCCCCCTTCTGCAGGCAGTCCCACCCAATTTTCTTCGCTTCCCCTCCTCCCCCCCCCTCCCCCCCCCTCCCCTCCCCCCCTGAGATGTAACCTGGACGTGTATCCCCTCGCTAGGCGTACAGGAACACAGGCACTCAGGTGTCTCTTTTGCTACAGGCGCACAGCTGTAGTCCACTGCACTAGAACCTTGAGCAACAGGCATGGATACATGCAAGTGATACGTGAAACAGACAGGCACCTGGATGTGTAACATTCAGTGTTTCAACCAGGCACAAATTTAAAACACGTAGAGCTGCATGGCCGTGGAGTCGGCAATCTACAAGCCTGTTATTGCTCTTGGTCGAATTAGCGGAGTATTGAGCTACATCTGCGACTTGAAGAGAATCTATACATCTCTAGCCCGAAGACAGCTTCAATGAAAAGAGCAGAACACGCACGAAACGCAAACGGATCTTCAACTGAAAACTTTTGCTTGAAAGTTGCCCACTTGTGTTTCAGTTCCCCCTCCAGGCGGAAAGCATACTGTAACATAAAGGTGTAAAGCTTAGCTTTACTTGATGCCAGCATGACATCTTGCGGCAAGGCAAATATATAAGGGCATTAGAAGTATCTTATCCTGAGATAAGTATCTTCCTTTGAGAAAGAGTTCTTTAGGAAGTACCTTTTCCTGAGAAAAGCATCTCCCTATGAAATGGCGAATGCTCAAAGTGGATACCTTCTTATGAAAGAAGCATTCCGTGAAACACACAGCCAGTTCAGTCGACGAACTCTAGGTCTGCATCCCAGGTTCTATCACGCCAATGATCCTCACCATGCCAACGGTAGATGTCGACAGTGTGAATCGGCATCACCGGCTGATGACGAACAGGGTCGTAACCGCGGGGATCAGCAGGGGATCTAGGTAGCGATATCTGTGGATCTGGAGCAACGTCTCCAACTTGTTCCAAAGGAACTTCTTCAGAACCATTGTCCATATCCACGTCCGAAGAATCGGAACCTAGTCAGTTCTTCCCCTTGTTCTTGCCCTTGGACTTGTCCTTGGATTTGCCTTTGGACTTGCCCTTGTCGGCGTCCTTCCCTTTTCCTTTGGAGGACTTGCCTCCTTTGCCGCCTTCTTTGCCACCAGGAGGTTGTGCGGGTTCTGGAGGACGTTGAGAACCAGAAGCTTTAGCACCAGCAGCTGCCTCTTCCTGAGAAGAGCTTGCTCCCTGTGGTGCGGCTGCAGGACCAGTAGAACCAGAACCACGCGCCTTGTTCAGCTTCTGTCTCTCTTTTCTTCTGTCCGCGGCTTCCTTCATGGTGTCGGGATTGCGGTTGAGCGCTCTCATCCTGCCTCCAGAGTACTGGTTCGCGTGAACCTCGATGAGGAGCGGAGTGTGAGCGTCATAGTCCCGATCGTTGAGAAGGTACGCGGCGCTGGTGGAGTTTAACAGCCACTCAGAGACATGGATGTCGAACTCATTCTTTGAAGACGGAAACTCCGCCCATTGATCGTCCGACATGCTGTGTCCCCATTCCATGACTGTAGCCATAACAGGATCCAAACCAGGAAAGGTATTCCAGTCTGGTTGCTTAGCTTCCTTGTATGGCATTCCCAGCGTGTCCTCATACTGTTTCAGAAGCCACATGGCGTTTGCTGACACATGTCTCGCACGAGGCGAACAGAGGTGTGGGCACTTTGGGCTTTCTGACCATGCCTCCAAGAAGTAGTCGAGAAGGCTTTGGTACATCCCGCCACGAATATCCATCGACTCCTGCTTTCTGCCGGTGGCCCGGTAGAGGGCCATGTTGGCGTCGCCACCGATGAGGTCGACTTGGTAGTGCAGGCAGTCGATGAACATGTTGCCCAACACTTCATGAGCCAACGCCACCTTGTCTGCCGCCGCGTCGTTGTGGAGGTGGAAGACACAAACTCTCAGCCGGTCGGATCCAGCTCGCTCCAAGACCTTGGTCAGTGACTCATCTGGAACATCACCACGACTGCCCTGGAGACCGGTCGGTAACGTCATGCCATACACGATTTCCGCGACCATATAGGTTATTGGAAGGGACTCGTGGGCATATCCACTGAGAGTGGAGCCGGCAAGACGTGTGATCGAAGATCCGACACCATTTGTACGACTTCCCACCATCAGGTCCTTGGACTCGTTACGAAGGAATTGCCAACCGCGTGACTTGAGGAAGGCCTCTTCGGAGTCATCGATCTGAGCCGCTTCGCAGAGCATGAACAAATGCGTCTTCGACTGTGCAATCGATTTTATCAAGGCTCCTTTAGATGGTGTAGCATCGTCCCAGTCAATGTGATCAGCAACGGAGCGAGGAGCGGTACGCTTTCTTCCCCTGCTCATGTTGCCGAGATTGAGGATGAGCGCGGCATACTTGGTCTTGCTGGTGAAGATAGGGACATTGGAGTCCTCTGCCAGACCAAAACGATGAATATAAGGATTCGGCGTCTTCTCAAGAGAGAGGTCCCCGATCTCCTCTTCATCGACTCCGGCGCTCAAGAAGTAGTGAATCATAGCATTCAAAAGTTCTTCTCGAGTTGCCGGATTGCCGCTTGCATCCAGGGACTTCAGCTTATCAAGAAGTGCTTCCATGACTTCCAGTGCTGATTCTCGGATGTCAGAGGCCTTGCCCATGAGCTTGTCGTCCAAGGTGCTACGAACGTCCCCAGAACGAAAAGCAACGTTCTTCTTGTCGGGACGACGCTCATAGATGGGATCCATCTTGTTGAGTTGGTCGAATAGATCCACCATAGAGAGAGAGTATTTCTGTCCCTTGTGGTTTGGAACATTTACCCTCCAACTCATATGCTGCACCTTGTAGGCGAGAACGGGCTCGTAATCAGGATCACGAAGTCCTGTATGATACAAGCCTGAATAGCCATATCCATGCAGCTGCTTGCAGAGCATCCGCATAGGGCTTTGTCGTTCGATTTCGGTGAGCTGCGTAAGGAAATGTTTGAACTCTTCGAGATCGACGAGCTCGATCTTTTCCTTTGCTTTGCCCATCTTGTCGAACGCGTTCTCATTCTGGTCCTCTGCATCCTTCGCGGCCTGGTAGTACTCAGGATCCGGAACGGTCTTGCATTTCCCCCAGATGCCTTGATCGTGAAGTTCACTTTCATCATCCTTCTCGGGAGAAATGTCTGGCATGGATTCCTCACCCTGTGGTGAGCCTTCCTCAGCCATTTCGACGTTCTCGGACTTACCTCCTTCCTGACCCATGTGCGCATCAGGTTCGACCTTCACCTCGGATGCCTCTCCCTGTGGAGAGCTTTCCGTGGCTTCGGTCTTCTGTTGTGGAACATCCACCCCAGATGCCTCCCCATGTGGAGAGCTTTCCGGAGCGTCCGTCTCCATTGGCTCGACAGTAACCCCAGATGCCTCTCCCTGTGGAGAGCTTTCTGGAGCTTCAGTCTCCATTGGCACATCGGTCGGCTCGGTCTTAACCGGATCAACCTTCTTGCCCTGTGGCAAGTCCGTGGATCCAGACGACGGTTCGGAGGTATCCATCTGAGTAGCCGCGGGAGGCTCCTCGATCTCCTCGATCTGTGGACATGGGAGTCGCTCGATGAACTCCTCGATCATAATGTCGTCGTATGGTCGAGTGAGGAGCTCATTCAGCTCAGACTCCTTCTTCGCCTTCAAGTCTTCGTACGCCACTAAATCAGCTTTTGCCTTGCGGGCGAAAGCCGACTTGAAATCGCGCTGGTCAGACTCCGTGAAGACTTTCTCCAGAACCGCCAGGAGGTAGCTGCCGTTGAACGGCTGCTTCAGGGTACTGTCATAGAGACAATAGCCCTCAGGGGTTCGCACCGTGTATTTACGGCGAACCTCCAGATCACCGGCGTGGCGCTGGATGTAGGAGAAGAAGTCCACTCCATAGGCCTCATTGATGACGCGGACGAGCATCTGGAAATCCTCTCGCACATAGCCAACCTCTTCATACACATACCTTTCCCTGAGGAAAGCCTTGTGTGCGGCGAGCTTGCGAGAGTAGTCGGGATCCTCTGTCCTTGGCATCTTTGCACGAGAGTCATTGTCCCGAGGGCGATCGAATCCAATGTTACCCAAATTGGGCCTGAATTCGTTCGACGCGGCAACGGAGACATCGTCCAGCATCTGGGCAAGACCGCCAGGATGACGCTTAAAGTTCATCCAAGGTGACGTGTAACCGTTGGAGTAAACCTTCGGTTTCTTGTCCAGCTCCACGAGGTAGTTCCCCTGCAACTTCCCCATCTCGAAGGCCTTGAGGAAGAAGTGCAGGGAGTACCCCGAAAGAGGATGCTGCAACCACGATGCCCAATCGTATTCACCACCCAAAGACTCTCTCATAGAAGTAGTCAAAGTGTGCCAGGGGGTGACCTGAACGAGGGCATCGCCATAGGTGCTAAGCATCGGCTGGCCAGAGGAGTCCACCATGTGCAACTTGCCGTGAGCGAAGAGATGCCATGGATTCGTCCGGGCCTTGCGGAGAACCTCGTTGAGCTCCTCCTGCTGCTGGGACTTATGCGCATCAATCTTGCCGTGGACGGTGTCCCCAGCCTGATACGCATACTTGGTGTCTCCTTCGGAGGCTGTGGCTTGCCGCTCCCGCTCTTCCTTAAGCTCATTGTCACGAATAAGCTTCTGAAGAGCTGCCGCGTCCAATGTGGGTACCTTCTCCTGAGAGAAGCTTCCCGGTGACGCTTGGCCTGCATCCTGAGATGTCTTTGGCCGCTTCTTGGGAGCTGGCTTCGAAGGCATTGGATCCGAGCTGCTACCCGGTACCCCTCCCTGTGGAGGGCCTCCGGAAGCAGATGCGGAAGCAGACGCTGAGGTTCCCTCTTCCTGAGAAGAGCCTACCCCTGCGCTTTGCTGCTTCCTCTCGTGGCGAATGCCACCCGGATCTTGCTCGTGAGGAGGACGGTAGTGATGTGTGAGATACATCGCCGGAATGTCCTGGTACGAGAGCACCACGCCATTGTCTGTAAGAAACAGATTGTGGCCGTGACTCAGGTAGCACTCGTAATCGAGCTTGGCGTAGAAGACGTAGGTACCGTACTTAATGACGGTCCCAGGCCCAGGAGAAACCACTCCACCCGCATAAACGAGGTGGATGGCCTTCCTGTGCCGCTGCCACGCCGCCTTCGTCGCCTCCAGCTTTAAGCCGTTTTCCCGGATGCTCTCGTAGTTGCTGTTATCCGAGGCGTGGAAAATCGTTCCAAGCTGGCGGCATCGCTCCAAGGTGAGCCTTTCCCCGAGAGCAACATCAGAGACCCGCTCGGGTATCCGTGAGTGACCCTGGACGGCGGAGACCCCGATATAGAAGTCGAAGTCAAAGAACCGCTCGAACTGCAGAGCCACTGGGGCCACCCAGATGTTGAAGCGACCCTTCGAGTTCGCCATCAAGAAGGCGAAGAACTTCTTGGGCTCCCACTCGAAAGGCCTGATGGGGTGCTTCATCATCGTCTCCAACGGGATCTCCATGTATCGACCCGGCGTGACCCTCGTGTCGTGCCTGGTCAATGATGACAGCTGTTTGGATGACTTCACCGCCCATCCACCGTGATTGTGGCGCATCTGGTGAATGTTGAAGATTTCACGATCGAGCTCGGTGAGCTCGTCGCCGGTAAGACATCCAAGAAAGCACCGGAGGAAGTCGAACTTCCACGTGAGGTGCCGCTGCAACACATGGGTCCCAGGGTGAGCTTCCTCGTACAGCAGGACGTGTGACAGAAAGGCCAACTGTCCTTCCAGAATGTTCACCGCGGCCATCTCCCCCTGAGGGAAGTACGCCGTGGTGTCCTGCTGACCGAAAAATCGTGGAACACCTTCTGGGATGATCCTGAGGGAGGCCACCGGAGCACTCGCAGGATAGGCTCGACGATCCCTTGTAGGATAGCTGGCACTACCGTCGCCATCTCCAACTGTTCGGAGTACACGACGGTTTGCCCAGGACGCGCTCTGTTGGTACAAGGACAGGTCGGGGACACCAGTGCGGACGTCAATCTTGAAGTTGCATCCCGTTGTCGGTGTCCAGTAGACCTGGAATGGTGCCTCCTCATGAGAGGAGCGTCCAGTGTCCATCGAGGGTCCTGCCGCAGCCATGCTGGTAACAGAAGAAGAGGAAGTTGTGGGCTACTTTCTCACTTGAGTTTTGAACCAGCTGATTTGAGCAATGCAGGCACAAATTTAAAAAGAGACCAACAACTCTTCATGAAGCACATGCATTGAATTGCTCCGACAGCTCACACATGAAGCAGACATGACTCACAAACGCTCCTGCATGAACATGACATGTTGCACTGCACTCAAAACCGCGTACTCCTTACGGAGCCAGGCGTTCAAGAAGGCCTTGTGCTCAATCATGGAACGAAAAGGAGGATGTGAATCAATTTCCTTCAACCACCCAGTTTGAACAGAACTCAGGAGGTTTCTAGGATTAGCGCTTCGTTTCGTGAGACAGTCAGAAAGACAGTGTTCGGTTCGAACGTGAGAAAGATCAGCAATAGCACCTGAACACGCTTCCTTTCTCAGCATTTGAATCATGTGAATGGTTTCCTGTTGTTCGGGTGAGTGAGTAGTAGAAGCGGTAGACACGAGATTATTAGCATCGGTGCGAATGTGAATCTCGGCATCCAAACCACTAATGTCCTTCCACAAACCACGAAGCATTTGACAGGTACCAAAACACTTCATCAAGGCGTAAAGCTCAGCGACAGTGGTACTGAGGGTCGTTCTCTTAATCTTGGTTGATTCGAAGAAGACCAATGAGCCTCGGGTGTCTCTTCGATTCTTGACCCTTTCATCTGCGATGAAGATAGTCATCGCCCTCTGTGAGGACTTGTCGCTGTTGTTACGGAAAGCTGCGTCAGGAATTCCAAGAATCCTCGGTGATCCCTTCACTGGCCACACCCGCAACTCTACTTCCTCACTGCGTATCTGTCGACACAACTTGTTCAACTCCTTGCAGTGACCAATAGTCGGAGCAGCGGATGCTGATGCCAGACGAGAGAACTGGTAACATGCCTGAAATTGCGTCCTCGACTGAAGCCAGTTGATGCTACCAAGCAAAGAGCGATAGGAAGTGTGAAGAGATTTATCACACGCATCTGCATCCTTAAGATGCTTTGGTATGACAATCTCCTCAAGCTCTGAAACACACAGCTTTTGATCGATCGAGATATACTTCTTTTTCCCTTGTGCATCAAGAACCCAACGAACACGCTGTCCCGTGAACGTAAGGTCATTCTTGTCCTCATGGCCGACAGTGAAGTGTTCCTTGATCTTCTTAAGGAACCAAGTGAGGAACTCAGGGGTTCCACTTATGATGAGATCATCAACATGAAGACTCATCACTCCAACTGTCCTGCGACCTTTGCTGGGACTTCCATGCACAGGGTCAACAAAGTGTTCAAGAAGCTGATCAACCAACTCGGGGGAGAGCTCTGATAAGCTCTCGACCTTGTATGAAGCCTTCTCTGGAAGGAACAAAGAGACTAGGACCTCAGCTTCTTCTTCAAGGAAGCAGGTCTTGTCACCCTTGTCCAACCTCAGGTCATGAGCCCTTTCGACAATCCACCATGTCCCTTTACGAAGGATCATGGAAACTCGATAAGGGTAGTCCTTGACCTGATAGACAGGTGCTGGAGTACGAAGAGCCTTGGCCCTGTGAGAAACGAGAGCATGCCCGTTCTCATAAGGGAACCAACCTCTCTTCTTACAAGCAACACTGCCCAAGAATCCGAGAAGCTTATCGTCAGTAACAGGTCTCCAAGCATAGTCAACCATCTTCTTGGTATCGGTGTTAAAACACTGAGCGATATCGGGACATGAGAGATAGGATCTCTCCTCCGCACGGTCGGAGGAAGAACGGTTTCCTTCATCGTATGCGTAGCATGTCATGGCATGAAGGGCAACCTCCTTGAGGTAGGCAGGTTCCACCTCAAGAGAGGTGCTTCCTGCTTCAGGTTCCTCCTCCTGAGAGGAGCTTCCTGCCGCAAGGTGGCTCTTGCCCTTCTTGCCTTCTATGCCGTCGTATGCGACATAAGTGCATCGGTCAGCTCTGGTCGGTTCCATGCCTACAGACCTGAGGAATTTGTCCAAACGATTCCACCATCTTCTCGGTGCATCGTTCAGACCATAGACTGGTCTGAGACAAAGGCCAACCATCCAGGTAGGCAAACCGATGTCAGGAGGCAACTGAACCACAACCATGCGAGATGACAGATTGTAGTGTTCCCCCTGAAGGAAAGCGGTCTTAAGATCCAAATGAAAAAGATCCCAATAGTGATTGGCAGCGCACTGCGCAACCAAACGGAAACCATACCGAGTAGCCGTAGGGCTGTCCGTTTGTTGATCCCAGGCAAACTTGTCCTGAAACCCACGACAAACCCATCGGGCTTTGAACTTGGAAAAGTAACCGTTCTTGTCAACCTTCACAGTAAGGACCCAACGTCCGGTAAGAAAATTGACATCGGTTTTAAGCTTGCGACGGTCCGTCAACCGAATTGCATCATTGTCCAAGTAACTCTTGAACTCTTCAAGTTTAGCCTTCCGAATTTCGGCGGCATACTTGCGCTGCATCTCCGGCGTGAGGGTACCTGCCTTGATTTTATCTTGTTTAGTCAACCACGACGCAAAACCATCACCATCCAACGGAACAAAGGACGGAACCTTGAAGTCCGACGGAAGGCGAATCAAAACGTCGTCGTCGCCAGCAGCCAAGGCAAGCAAGCTTTCATCACGATAGTCAACCGTAGCATCCGAATCAGTATCCTCACCAGCTTCCGGCACCGGCGGTTCCGGGGTGGGTTCCGGGAGTGGGGTTTGCTGGATAGGAAATTCCCCCTCAGTCACCGGCAAACCAGGAACAGGAGCCGGATCAGAAGAAGAGGAAGCAGGTTCGTGAAAACCTGGAAAGTCACCCGACGGATCGGGATCCTTCTTTCCCGCAGACTGCCCAGGCAACAACACAACCGGAGGTCCCACAACAGTACGTGACTTGGCCTTAGACACATCTTCAGGATGTGTGCCTCTGGCACGTGTCTGAGACACATTGCGAGGCGACGGCGGTCGCATACTCTGTGGCACCGGAAAGTGAGGATGCGGCGGAATTGGAACAGGAACAATAGGTGAAGGTGGTGCCGGCCACGGCATCGGTGGACTAAGAACCTGATCCGGGTTCGCAAACTGAGGCGGAGCCCCAGGAGAATCGGGAGGACCTCCAGGAGGAGGCGACTCCTCGTGAAACTCCATCGGAAGAGGAGGCTCTTCCGGTGACGGACCATAACCAGGTCCCGGTCCCTGAGGACCGCCTCCTGGCGGATGTCCATCACCGTCCGGATCGTGATCCAGGTCGGAATCATCATCTCCCCCTGGTACCGGTACATGAGTACCGCCTCCAGGAGGTTGTGACGGAGGGTCACCACCGACATGCAACTCAACAGGATTATCATCTAAATCCTGCTCGGGATGCTGTAGTGGCATTTCCTCATCGTCCACAGGCATATCACCGTGTGGATCATCATATCCTGGATAGTCCACATCATCGTCTGTGGCTGGCGGTTGCGGTGCAACCGGGGCCGGCGCTGGCTGGTCCGTGAAGTCCAAGCCAACATCAGGCCCGCGTCTGGAATTGTTGTTATGTGACTCATTCCAGAACACTATCATGGACCAGTGCGTTGATTGCATATCCTTAAGGCAAGGAAGCAACTGTGCCATCGTCACGAAAAACACATGATTCATATCACCCTTCTGCCACAAAATGACAACAGCATCAGGATGACGATGAACCAAAGGGAGTGTTTTCCCTTGAGTCCCCCTGTAGACGTTACAGTACTCAAACTCCAGATACGGCAGAGTCAACACGCGCACATTCTTAATCATCGGCCGCAAGGCGACCGCGTCAGACGATGTGGTCGTGTGAACTTCCAACTCAGTACCGGGAAGGAGACTGTCAACATATGACAGAGTCTGGACCAAAGACGATGTAACAAAACGCTGCGGCGCAACAAACCTCAGAGGTGTCGGAAGCTTCCCTTTGTCATTGTTTGAGAGTAATGAGTACTCTGCTTCTGACGGAAGAACCGGTAAAGCCTCTGAATTGCGGTCTGACCGCAAACACAACGCACACAGTGTTCCATCATCAAAATCCTCAAAGATATCTTCGAACAAGTAACATTGTCGGAGATCTGATCGTTCATCACCCACAAGACACTGCGAAAGCAGCACAGCAAACCTTGGATCAAGTGCGTTAGCAGAGTCATAGCCTTCTTCCAACGACTCCAAACGGCCAAATGATCCATCAGGCAGATTAGTGAGAAAAGAAAGCTCACCATGCTGACGCTTACCGTGGTCATCTCCCCCTGAAAGAAGTACACCACGGTTCTTGAAGGTGTGGAATGAAAGTCCTCTCCTCCACTTCAGCGAGCGACTACTCTGCGAAAGCCAAAACCCACAATGAGAAGGATACATGATGGTCACGAAGTATCCATCACCCTTGTCATCTTGCCAACGGCAGACTTCGGCACAAAAGTGCCAGAAGGCATTGGTAGCCTTCCTGGTCCAACCATCAGGGATGACAGGATGAATCAAAATGTGATTAGGCTCTGCCTTCAAGATCACTCGCCAAGCGGCCTCAATCGAAGATTGGATAGACTTGGCGTTCCATTCACCAAACAACACAGGTTCACTCGCATCAAGTCCAGAATGGACTGTGCACGCAGTAAGCCCGGTGAGGCGAGGTGTGATCTCAACGAAATCGCTCTTGCCTGAAGTGAGAGTGTGGTAACAGATCTCATGCTCATAGCAGAACCCAGAACCGGCACGATCAAGAATATCGTCGCCGATGCGGTCGAGTGCCTCTTCCTGAGAAGAGCGTCTCGGGACCTCATCTTTCTTCAGAGGAATGGCCACATCATGCCACGGATCTCCATCACGCCTGACCTTCGACTGATTAACCCGAAGAACGGCACGATGAACTTCAACCAACACCATGGCACCTTCCTGTGACACAACTATGCCTCTGACCCAGGTTCCTTCAGACTTCTTCTTCGACTCATCCTTATGCCAAACAAACACGCGGTCACCCTTCGAGTAAGGACCATCAGACGGCATAACTCTCCGTGCAAGGTCCTTCCGAAGGTCAAGTGATTGTCTAGCCTCTTGATGAGCCCGCATGGCAATCCTCTGGAGTTCCAGAGTGGTTCGATCCTCCTCGGCAGGTTCAGCAGAGAGCTGTTCAGGAGAACTGTTCTCGACATCAAACAAGTCTGGTGGCCGTCTTCCTGTAGCTATCTCCAAAGGAGAATAGCCTGAGACGGTAAGCTGGCAATTTCTTGCCCAAGCCACCTTCTTGACTGCTTGACGAACAGTCACCTTCTCTGCATAACCCTCATCAGCTAAGGCCTTGGCCATGATTGCCCAGGTGCGCTTGAAAAGACGCACTGCGGTCTCAGCTCGATTAGGCCAAGGAGTCCGTGGTCCACATGGATACGGAGTAATGCCATGGAACTTGTAGTAAGACGTGAACTGTGGCGTGAAAAATGCTTGATCTCCTACGATTCCCTTAGGAACGCAGTTGTTCTCCTCTGTCCATTGTCTAAAAGCTCCCAGAGTCTCTGGCGCTTCCAGGCTTGTAAGAGCCGTAGCCCACAGAAGATTTGAAGCACCATCAATGATGACCAAAGCCAAGTAGGCTTTAGTACCGAACTTGATTTCTTCATGATCAACAAAAATGAGATCACCGAAGGATGATGCTCTTAACCCTGCGATTCTGGCTCGCGGAGGCGTAGGCACCGAGGTGCTGCAAACACGACAGCCTTTGACAATGCGGTCGTACTTGTCATAGATCTCTCCTGGCAGACCAAGCATGCTGGTCCTGCGTCGAAACTGAGCAGGACTCATGTGGTAATGCTTCACATGCAACTTGTAAAGCTCAACATCATTGTTCAGCTTTTCCAACATGCGCTGATACTGCGGAGAAGCCCTTGAGACCTCGTGGCCTGGCAACGGAAGCGCGATCCTCCTAGGTTCTAGCGACTGTGGCTCTGGGGCCTTCGGAGGACTCGGAGGAAGCAAATCTGCATCCCCCGGTTCGGAAGGTTCGTACTCTTGAAGATCCGGATCATCCTCAGGAGCAAGAGGAGGAGGAGCCGGTTCCTCGGGTGCCTTTCCCTGTGGAAAGCTTCCCTTGGCTCGAATCCTTCTCTTTGCCGGTGCCTTTCCTTGCGGAAAGCTTCCGGATGCTCCTGTGTTCTTCGAGCTGTCTTCAGGCTTACCTGCGCTAACCATGTCCTCTGGAGATCCTACCTTTCCACGGGTTGGATCCTTGGACTTGGCTGGCACCGAGGTTCTACTCTCGATGCCACCAGGCAGAATCTTGAAAATGGTCTTGCCTTTCCAAGAGTCAGTAGTTCTTGTTGAAGAAAGCTCAGAAGAACGCCAGTCATCTTCTTGAGTAACGCTCTTTCCCTTGGAGAACTCCATGATCGTCTTGCGCTTGGTGTCCAGATACTCCAACGGAATTGGCACATAACCCGCCTTGGGTTCGTACTTGACTCTTCTCATCTTCTTGTGGATGCGAATCATTTCCATGTCGGCTTCGTTGATCACCCATTCATCATCAGTCGCCAACACGAGATTGTCAGGTACCTGTTCATGAGAACAGCATCCCTCGGTCTTCTGATGGAAGCCGTACTCGTAGTGGGAGAAGTAGGTGAGGAAGCTCGACTTCTTATGCTTGCTGAAACGCACATTCCACATCAGCTGACTGAGTTCAAGAAGATCAAGTACCAAGTGTGAGCTGGGTGCAACCTTCAGCCTCACATCCTTGATTCCCAGCACAGGGCTGCTGAGCAAGGCCTTTTCCGGATGGAGCTCGAACTGGAAACGAAGATTGCGCATCTGAGGTAAGGACATGAGAATGGGAACATGCCCTTGTTCCACAATGTCGAACTCTGTGGATTGAACTGCAAAGTCCCGGTCGTACATGCAAATGACCAACTTCTGGTTGCATTTGGTAGACTCGGAATTGGCAAAGGTGAACTGAGAAGTGGTCTCAGCAATGGTGTACCATATGCCACAGTTCTGGTTCTTGTCACAGAACTCCATGAGGTCCTGTGCGGCCACTCTCGAAGCCATTGCTCTCGTGCATCCCAAGTCCAACACCATCGCGGTCGGCGTCAAGGGCTGAGAGATGAAGGCTTCCTCGATCTCATTGATCTTCTCTTCGGTGGCCATGAAAGAAAAGTTCGGAGTGTTGAGATGTTCAACGAAGAAGGTTGTGGCGGCTGTGGTGCCGCTCGGGGCAGCATCAGCAAGCTGGCTCTGTCCGTCTTTTCCGGACTTTCCATCTTTTCCATCCTTGCCAAACTTGCTCTTTCCTTTGCCCTTCTTTCCTTTCTTTCCTTTTCCTTTGGCTGCATAGGATTCCTCAGACTCATACCAGGACCAGTCATCCCAGGACTGATCGCTCCACTGGTAATCTTGCCATTGTCCTTCTGCTTGCCATGCTTCTGATTCTTCGGCAAGATGTGACCTGCCTTTCTTCCTTTTGAAGAAGCGCCTTCCTTTGGATCCTTTGCCACCTTTTCCTTTGCCTTTACGGTGGCCCTTGAATCCGCGCCTCATCTTGCGGCCTTGGAAGCGCCGCTGGAACCATGAATAGTTCTCGTCGTCGTAGACCCAGAAGGCGTCCTCATCCGCTTCGAGGAAACCTTCGGTGCCATCTTCCTCGTCCTCGACCCAGTAGCCTTCATGATCGTTCAAATATCCTTCATCGATCACAAGGAAGGTCTTGCGGCCACCGTGGCCGGAAGGAGCGAGGAGTGGATTGTCGACGGTAGTCTTGGTCGTACAGAAGATCTCCAGGTAGACTTCGCGAAGCTCGGCCGTGTTGTAGTCAGCCAGGACTCGGTTCCGATGCGCCATCAGTGATGTCAACACCTGACGCTGATCCTGTGTCAGATCAGACAGAGACACAAAGATCAAGGCGACCAGGTTGGGCGTGATCGGAATGGTCCGAGCATGCTGCTCTCTGAGCCGTTCGTTGGCTCTCTCCATTGCCTGAGCTGGCGTAAGGTTTTCTTGTTCTTCTGGAGGAAGTCCTACTATGAAGGCTCTGACCTCTGCATTGTTCGGGTCCTCGATCGGCAGATAGGTATCGTTCCACGCTTCTTGCATTCTCTGAACAGAGAGTTGAAACCTGGTAATCCAACGAAGCATGTCTCCGTTCCCACGGTGCATGTTCATGAACTGCTGGAAGCGATAGAGAAAAACATTCGCTGCTCCCTTCACGAAAAGCGGCCGCAGGAAACTCTTGAAGTACTTCACTCCGTTGTTCGGGTCCTTCAGGCGATCTCTGTCGAGAAGTCTCTTGTGGATTGCTGCTTCACCTTCTAGCCGATTTCTCAAAGCTGGTCCACGCTTATCATTGTCTAGCTCAGTAATGTCACACCAGTCATCGATCGCATCTTCATAGGCAAACCAACTGCTTCTACCATCATAAGATGGAGGTACTTTTGTGGTCACCTGCTGGAAAGCTGAAAGACGGTGTAATTCATTGAGATGACGATGATTAGTCGCGAAAGATTCATTTCCGTGGAGGAGGTAGTCATCATCTCCTCCTTCATGCTCAAAGATAGTCGCAGAGTGGCTAGCCATTGCGCTGTTCTTGGATCGAGCCCCGGGAGAAACCTCTTCCGGTTATCTTCACCTGAGTGAAGTGTGCCGGAGAGACTCCGGTCACCTTCACCTGAGTGAAGCACACCGGGTATTCCGGTTGCCTCCACCTGTGTAGAGAGTACCGAACGGGTACCTCCACAAGTGTGAAGCTTCCCGTTTCCCGGGAGCTCCGCTACCACGTTGAGATGTAACCTGGACGTGTATCCCCTCGCTAGGCGTACAGGAACACAGGCACTCAGGTGTCTCTTTTGCTACAGGCGCACAGCTGTAGTCCACTGCACTAGAACCTTGAGCAACAGGCATGGATACATGCAAGTGATACGTGAAACAGACAGGCACCTGGATGTGTAACATTCAGTGTTTCACCCCCTCCCCCCCACTCCCCCTTCCCTCCCGCCCCTCCTCCGCTCGCTGACAGGTGCGAGCTTTTTGGAGTTTTCGACGACATGGGACTGCAATGTAGCATCTTTATGTGCGTCTCAGGCTTGTTTTAGACGCCCTTTCGTTGGGATAGGCGGAGTAACGTGGTTGAAAAGGCTGTGATGCTTCCCTAATCCAAGACGCCCACGAAATCCACAGCCTCAACGGCCCATACTTAAGGCATCCCGCCGCTTGCGAGAGTCTTGGTATCCAGTGTTTCGGAATGACGACACCAAAATTCGTACTGATACTACCACTACTAATACTACTCACAATCATCCTGCTTCGTGTTGCTATGAACATTACTTTTACTATAAGTGCGATTCCAACTGGTACTTTTTCCTACAAGAGCTTGCTGCAGATAGTAGCCACTCGCCGCATGCGCGTACAGCCGGGCCGAGGCGGACGACGCGCAGCGTTTCAAATTATCATTTCAGCTGTTCCTTAGGGATTGTAATAACCAAAAATTAAAAAAATGTTCTAATATAATAACCAAAAAGTAAGAATTATTTGTCATATAATAACCAAAAGTTAAAAATATTTCTATGTACCCCTAAGGAACCAACTGTCGCTCCGAGCTTCCCGCAGGCGGCACTGATGCCGGCGGCTGCACCCCGGACCATGCTCGGATAAATCTCTGCGGAGATTGCCTAGGAGACCCACGGTGGGGTTTAGGGTTTAGGGTTTAGGGTTTAGGGTTTAGGGTAACAGTTTAGGGTTTAGGGTTCCTTAAAGGCATCTATTGGGGGTTTAGGGGTTCCCTAAAGGGCTCCTTAAAAGGGATCTACGGGTGCTTAGGGATTCTTAAAAGGTGTCCCAGTAACCTAAATTAGGGGTACCTTATTTTGGGGTCCTTAAAGGGATCTATGGGGTTTTAGGGTTCCTTAAAATGGGTCCTAAACTAGGATACCCAGTAACCTAAGAATAAAAAGGCCTCTCTTTTGGTATTGGGTAACTTTATAAGGAACCTAGGACTACAAAAAGGGAATAAGGGTACTACTGGGCATCCTAGTTGCCATGGTGGTGACCCCAGGGAGGCTCTGAAAAGAGAGCTGCAGGATGTAGAACAAAAAGAAGAGGGTGGAGAACTCCCGCAACTCTTCGTAGGCGACTGCCAAGATCAGGTTCGCCACCCCGCACCCGATGAAGCCAAGTAGCTGAACCCTTTTGCTGGAGACCTTGGTCAAAAACCAGGGTGCGAAAATCAGCGATGGGATCACGAGGAGGCGGCTCCACAGAACCTGAAGGATGCTCTCGGCATAGCTGGCAGAGACATCCTCACTGAAGATCGCTGCATCGTTCTGCTTCAAGCCATACTCGACAATATCAAAGAGGAACCAGCACCCGGCAGTGCCGAGAAGTGCGCGCCAGTAAGGTGACAGAATGGTCCATGTGCTGTCGTGGTGCTTCCGTTCTGCCTTCTTGCTTTCTACGAACTTCTGGCTGTCCTGTGTGGTTAGGTATCGCAAGACTAGGCCTAGAGCAGAGAGAATGACGCCGACTCCAAAAATCCATCGCCAAAGCAACTCGTGAGGAACGCCGGCAACCTCCATGACGTAAGTTACCAGTGGGCACAATGCCTGGCCAAAGCCGCTTCCGAAAAGGTACAGCAGGGCAATGTTTCGAGCTCCATCGCTCGTCTTCTCGGAAGACTCTGCAGAGTGTGCGGAAGCAAGCGGATATTCGCCACCCATCCCGACTCCGGTGATGATGCGGGCCGCGATGAGTGCGTTCTCGCTCCAGGCCAGGGCAGAAAGCAGAGCACCAAGCAACGTGATAATGGAGCAGAGTATAAGACCCAAGCGGCGTCCAATGTAGTCCGAGGCCGGACCCATGACAATCATGCCCAATATGCATCCTGCGTACATGGCGGCTTTCACGAAGTCCTTCTGAGAGTCAGTTGCATGAAACTCAAGTGCATAATGCTCAACGAAGTTCGTCGCACCGAGCATGTACTTGTCGGTCAACAAGCCGATGCCGGTGGCAAGTGCGCTAAGGATGCGCACCATGGCTGGGATGGGACAGATGCACAGGAACACGAGCAAAATTGCTGCAACAACAGAACGCACCATGAGGTCTAAAGCCTGCAAGACCATACCATCGGAGAAAGCCTCTTATCAAAATACTGGGTTGCTGCTGAGGATGCCATAGTGGGGAGACCGTAGCAATCACTAGAGTATATCTCCCTGCACCCTAAACCCTAAAGTAGATCTCCCCATTGTGGTAACTAAAAACAATTTCTTTCGCCGCAAACCCGGGATCACGACAGGCTCTGCCGTGATCACAGAAGAGCCAGGCCACATCTAAAGGTTCACCTGTGGCTTTCAAGGACATAAGCTATGCTTGGAGGATGATGGGACTTAGTAACTAGGACTGTTGTAAAATAACTCTGCTTTTGTTTCTTTTACGCCAAGTTACGGTACATATGACCTTACTTACTGAGTCCCATGATCCTTAGAACCCTGAACCTTAGCAGATCCCTTATAAGGCCCTTTCAAGAACCCACCTAAACCTGATAGATCCCTTAGCGAACCCCTGAAGGAACCCCACCTAAACTTTGTAGATGCCTTGGAGGACCCTCCAAGGAACCCCACCTAAACCTTGTAGATCCCTTAGAGGACCCTTTAAGGACCCCCACCTAAACCTGATAGATCCCTCAGAGGACGGAACGCTTGAAGTTACTAAGTCTCATGATCCTTCAATATAGGGGCCTCAATAAATACCAATACTTCTTGTCGGTTCCTTATTATGATTATAGTATAATGGGCCCATTAAACATATTCTAGATATCAAGGCCCCTATACTGACCCCCCATTATACCCCTTATGGCATCCCTTAAAGGAACCCTCCAAAGGAACCCCCAAAACCCTATCCTAATTATTGAGGCAACTCTACTAAGAGCTCCGCTCCTTGAACCCTAAACCTTATACCCTATCCCCTATACCCTAAACCCTAAACCCTAAACCCTATACCCTAAACCCTATACCCCAAACCCTAAACCCCTTAAGCTCACGATACTCTAAGAGCTCCGCTCCCGGGGCCCCTTAAGGAACCCCTCAAGTTCCCTAAATTCCTCCTTTAAGGGAGCCCTTAAGCCGGCCTAAAGCCTAAACCATTCCTTTAAGGGAGCCCCAAACCATTATTGCTTTAACATAAAAAAGCCCCTTTAAGGGAGCCCCAACACCCTAAACCCTAAACGAAGAGCTCCGCTCCTGGGGCATCTTCGTCCAGGAGAGGCGCCTCAGGCTGCCGTTCACCTGCAGCCTCACGGGGTTTAGGGGCTTAGGTTTTCTAGGGGTTTCTAGGGGTTTCTAAGATTTTCTAGAGGTTTCTAGGGGTTCAGGGTGTCTAGGGGTTTCTAGCAGTTTAGGGTTTAGGGTTTAAGGTTTCTAGGCTTTTCTAGAGGTTAGGGCTTAGGGTTTCTAGGCGTTCAGGATTGAGGGGCCTCAGGCACCGGGTTCCTGAAAGGGTCCTATAAGGGATCTACAAGGATCAGATCTAAGGGATCCAGAAGGTTTAGGTGTGATCCTTAAAGGTGTTGTAAGGGATCTATAAGGTGTAGGTGCGGTTCCTTGACGCGTCCTATAAAGGATCTATAGGCAAAACTGCCGTAATGTAGGGACATTTCTAATTAGAATCGGGTTTTGGTGTATATTATATTATACTATACTTAAAACAAGTAACCCCCAAAGAGGTTTAGGTTATTATTAAGGCCCCTATATTAAGTTGAAGCGGCCAGGGGCTTATTGCTGAGGGCTTCAGTTTAGGGTTTGGGGGGCTTGGGGTGTAGTGCTTTTCACCCCGCCTAAAGTACTTGTGTCCTTACTTCCGAAGTCCCATGATCCTCCAAGGAGGCCCCTAAACCCCTAGACCCCTAAAACCCGAAAACCCTAACACCTTAAAAACCCTAAACCCCTAAACCCCTAAACCCTAAAGCCCTAAAACCTCGAAAACCCTAAACCCCTATACCCCTAAACCTTAAAGTCCCCCTTGCACTTGGCTGAGTCTTGAGACGGCTCACCGGCCTGATACTTGGAGGATCATGGGACTTAGTTTCGGGGTTTCGGGGTTTTGGGGATTAGGGTTTCTAGGGGTTTAGGGCTTTGGGGTTTATAGGGTTTAGGGTTTGAGGGTTTAAGGGCTTTGGCTTGGAGGATCATGGGACTTAGCAAGCGAGGTTATACGTACTGAAACTTTCGTTGAAGGAAGTTTTCAGTTTAGATACCATATTTAAAACACTATTAGAAAGCCCCGTGATCCTCGAAGTAGTGCTTGGGTTTTTGACTGCAAGCCCTAGACGCCTAAAGACCTGAAGCCCTCAGTAAAAAGAGTCCAGAGAGCTTGAGGGTGTAGGGTTGAGGGTCTTAGCGGTTAAGAAACGGCGTAGGGCTCATGACTCGGAAAAAGCTGACAAAGATCCAGCGAGCTTGAGGGTGTAGGGTTGAGGGTATAGCGGCTAAGAAAAGATCCTCGGCTCGCACAGGGCTCATGGCTCAGGTTTCCTCAAGCTGTGGACCATCGCACAGACTCCGAGTGTCAACTCATCGAAGGACGCATCGTTGAAGAACTCCTAAACCCTAAACCCCAAACCCCAAACCCCTAAACCCTAAATCCTAAACCCCTAAACCCTAAACCCCTAATCCCTAAACCCCTAATCCCTAAACCCCTAAAACCCTAAATCCGGCTCTCACCCCCTCAGGGTTCAGGGTGTAGAAAAATGGCTACTGGCGGTCCTTGTCTTTCTATGGCGGTTCTCAAGACCTGTAACTAAAACGCCTCTTCTTCTTCTACTGCCACCCAAAACTCTGAACCCAAAGACTAACCCTTAAATAGGGTCCTAATATAATCCTTATAGTCACTATTACAGGGTGGGGGCAGCTTCTAAACTAAGCCTCAAAAACCCTGAACCCAAACCCCTCCCCTAAACCCTAAACCCAGGGTTTAGTTTAGGGTTTAGGGTTTGGGGCAAGAAACCGGACGCGGTAGCCGTCGCCAGCCCGGCCGTCTGCACCAATCTTCCAGCAAAGGGACCTTTAAAGGGATCTATAGGGATTCTATAAGGGTGTAGGGTTTACTTGGAGGTTCATGGGAAGTTATAAGTAGGGCTCCTTTAAGGGTTTAGGGTGCCTCACGACCACTTCATACTTGGAGGTTCATAACTGGGGGTTCCTTGAAGGGATCTATAGGGCTTAGTGTAGTTAGAAGGCTATAATTGAAGTTCCATTAGGGGGTTTAGGGTAGTTCATACTCGGAGGTTCATGGGAAGTTAAAACTAGGGCGCCTTTAAGGTTTAGGGTTCCCAGAAGTGTTCTATAGGGTTTCGGGTTTAGGGATAAGGGTCTAGGGTGATTACAAGTGGAGTTATGTGTCCCCTACTGCGGGTTCCTTGAAGGGATCTATAGGGCTTAGGGTAGCTAGAAGGCTATAATTGAAATTCCATTAGGGGGTTTAGGGTAGTTATAAGAGGTGTTAGAAGTCCCCTAATATGGGTTATAACTACTTACCTTACTTAGAAGCCCACTTATAACTGCCCATGAACCTCCATTTAGACTTCAAGGATTCTTTGAAAGGGTTCCTTTCAGGAGTCTCTAAACGGTTATATCAGGGTTCCAAAACAAAAGAGCGATTTACTGAAGGAGGCCAAAATAATAGCCAGTAGAATCGGGTTCCGGTGGAGGGTTCCTGAGTTGGGGTAGTTGTCGCGCGCCCTGCGGTCCTTCAAAAAGGCTTGGGGCTTCTGTTTGGGGGGATCCTTTGATCTGGGGGCATTGTGGTTCAGAAAGGAGGTTTGGGCTTAGGGTTTAGGGTTTAGGGTTTAGGGTTTGCTGCCAGGGTGTCTCAGAAACGGAAGCAGTGGACTCGGGTGATGCGGGCGGTTCTCTATACTTGGAGGCCTCAAGAGATGGGATGAAGGTAGGTAGGATGTGGGATCCCTTGTTCTAGGGCTCCGCTTCTGGGATTACCCTACCTACCTTCATCCCACTCTTGGAGCTCTTCGATAAACTGGGTCCGTTCCAAGGATCTGGGCTGAGCCGTTTCGCAGTCCGTCAGGACGGAAAAGCCTAAAACCTAAGCCCTTCCAGATCCTTGTAGAACCCTTTGAAGGCCCTGCTCGAACCCTTGTAGATCCCTCTCAAGGAACAAAGCCCCAAACCCAAAACCCGAAACCTACACCCTAAACCCCAAACCCTGAAGGAGATCCCTTCAAAGGAGCCCGAAATCCTTATAGATCCCTTGTCACTTGAAAGCAGCCCTAAGGCGCCTCGGCGCGGCTGACGACGGTCCAATCACCGCAGCCTCCGCCGGGTCGCCGCGCCGAGGAGGATGCAGCGCCTCTCTTGGGGGTCTATAAGGGGGCTCCTTTAAGGGGCTCCATAAGGGTTCCTTGAAAGGGATCTAGAAGGGTTGTATAAGGCATCTACAGGATGTTACGGGCCGTAAGGGTTTTGAAATGTTTTTCTCTTTATTTTTTTGGAGGGGGGGGGTGTTTGAAGGGTTTGAGGCTTTAGAGTTTGGGGTTTTAGGGTGGTGGGGATCGACGGCTCGAGGAGTTTACGGCTTTGGGGATTCGGGGGTTTAGGTTAGGATGGCTTAGGGTTTAGGGTTTAGGGTTTAGGGTTTAGGGTTTAGGATTGAGGGTTTAGGGTGATTAGAATGGGCTTTGGGGGTTTGGTAGAGATCTATTACGGAACCCTGAGGAATAATGTTGATAGCTTTTCTATTTCTTTGCTGCGCACTTCCCCCAAAAAGCAACCCTGGTTCTGGCTGCAGGCGTGCAGATCTTTGCAGGAGCCCAGAGTAGAGTTGAACAAGGGTTGTTCGGCGGCTTTGCAAGATACTTGTTGCACACTTGTCGAATGTTCATACGAGTCGTTGACTTTTGGCTTGACAGGTAAGGAGCCTGACCCTAAACCCTAACCCCTAAAACCCTAAACCCTAAACCCCTAAACCTAAACCCCTAAACCCTAAACCCCTAAACCCTAAACCCCTAAACCCTAAAACCCTAACCCCTAAACCCTGAAACCCTGAACCCCTTAGCCCTAAACCCCCAGAAGTCCGGTTGAGGATCCGAGGCGTAGGGGCTGATGGAAGCAGAAGCTTCGGGTTTAGGGTTTTACGGTTGGGGCTTTAGGGTTTCGGGGTTTAGGGTTTAGGGTTTCGGGTTTAGGGTTTAGGGTTTAGGGTTTCGGGTTTAGGGTTTAGGGTTTCGGGTTTAGGGTTTTAGGGTTTTAGGGTTTAGGGTTTAGGGTTTAGGGTTTAGGGTTTAGGGTTGAGGGGGCCGAAGGAAAGTTGGCGAACATGGTTTGGGCAGCGGAAAGTTTCAGTCTCACGTGGGTTTGGGCTCAGGGTTTAGGCTTTAGGGTTCGGGCTTGAGAGTTTACAGTAGAAGCCCAAAAGTGGGAAACCCAATAGCCTCAATCCTTAAGAGTAACGTAAAGGGGAATCCCAGCTCCATTTGGCCTTAATCCGGTTTACAACTTTATGGGGTTTGCTGTAGGGGGCTTCAGGGTTCCGGGCATTTGCGCTTTTCTGAGCGGGTTTAGGGTTCAGGGGCTCAAGGTTTAGGGAAGCCGTAGAGCACTAGATGGCTTTCGTGACAGATTGACTGATGTCTACATTTACATTTACAGTCTCGGGATCTAGTTCCGTTTTGTGCTCTTTTGGAAGGTCTCGACTGGTGTTAAGGCTACTGCTGATGGACAAATCCTGCGGTCGATTCAGTAGCCTAGACGACAGGAATCATGGTACATTCCGTATTGTGGACCACGCAGGAGTTCGTCATCAACTACAACTAGTATTGTTTTGCTTCTGATACCACCACCAAGTCCCAGCGCTGCCAGGACTGAGGTCTCGAGCATACTGATTCTGGGCTTTGAAGTAACCAGGGAGAAAAAAGTATAGACTTTTTTTAACATAATGGCTCCATTTCAGTAACAGGTCCCGAAAAAGTATTAAAGTATGGTGCTCCAAAGCCCAGGATCAAAGGGGAAAAGGAGGGACCCTTAATAAGGACCCCTGGGTATATACCCTTAATATAGCTAATATATACCCATTATATAGCCCATTATAGGGTAGGGGTCCCCATTAAGGGTCCCTCCTTTTACCCTTGGAGAGGATTAGATTGCAGCACTCAGGGCTAAGTTCGGGTCAAAACCTGCGTGAAGGGCGAGGCGTAAGGCTCTGTGCTCCTTGTTGTTGTAAGGGTTTAGGGTTTAGGGTTTAGGGTTTAGGGTTTAGGGTTTAGGGTTTGCCAATAGTATTTTGGGAAGTTCCTTGCTCTAGTTTTAGTATAAAGGGCACCAGAACCCCATTCTAATTATTAAGGCCCCTATATATGGGTGGTTGTCAAAATTATGGTCCTTTTTTTGGGGCCTTATTATGATAGGGCATCTAATATTTGGGCTACCCAAAAAGGGACCCTAATTTTGACAACCACCCATATGGGAGTTTCCGAAAATTAGGAGTGCCTTATTTTGAGGTCCTTATAATAGGGATCCTACTATTTAGGGTACCATATTAGGGTTCCCTATTTTCGGAAACTCCCATATCGCACTGTTCATGACGGTAGTGCCTTGTCCGGGTCGTCGTCCACCCAGATCTGGAACGTCTCCGGAACTGGGCTCAAAGGATGCTGGAAGTCGTGTTGCAAGACGTGCGAGAGCAGCTCTGGGCTTTAGGGTTTAGGGTTTAGGGTTTAGGGTTTCTCAGTTTTCGGGATTAGACTTGGTGCTCTGGGGTAAATAGCTTTAGGTTTTACTGCCGTGCGGTTTAAGGTTGAGGGTTCAGGTGTCGGTGCTTGGAGGGACTGGATCCTGCAGTATCTCTACTCAGGAAGGCAGCCTATTCCTAACTGTTGACACTACTTAAGGTAGTACGGAGTGCGCATCAACTCCTTTGAGAATATTTCCGCGCTGCTGCACCGTCTAGCATAGAGGTAGCCCGAAATCCTGAACCCTAAACTCGAATATGTGACAACCCCCCACGGTGGATGATAGAAATCCTGCATTAACCATAATGGGGAAATATACCATAATTCCCATTGCTTAGGGCCCTTAAGGTAAAGCAGGATTTATATCATCCACCCTAGTAACTTTTTTGGCAGCTCGGGCACAGCAAGCCGAAACCCTCAACCCGGAACTTCGCCGACTACTCTCCGGACCCCAAATATGCAGCGAAACCAGGGGCTAAACCCTCAAACCCTGCCTAAACCCTAAACTCTAACCCTGAACCCTAAACCCTAAATCCTAAACCCTGAACCCTAAACCCTAAACCCAAGCCCTAGACCCTAAACCGTAAGGTGGGAACAAGCACAAAACAGGAAGCTTCAATGTCATGTGAGTCGACTCTCGGATTCCAAAAAGCCCTTTCCTGACATCTGCAAAACTTCGCAGGCAGTTAGGTTTGGGGTTTAGGGATTATTTAGGGTCTGGGGGTTGTGGTTGAGGGTTAAGGGGTTGGGGTTTAGGGTTTAGGGGTTTGTGCAAGCAGTCAACTCGGCCGATTCGGGCGATATGCACCCAAGGATCCCAGGGTTCAGGGGTTTAGGGTTGTGCGACAGCCGCATAGCAGCACTAAGTTACATTGCTCGTACGACGAATAACGTGCACAATGGGAACAATAGCTCCGTTGATGACAACGAGAGGAACACTGGCAATGACAAAGACAGCTGCAACAGCAATGACAACATCGAGAACAATATCAAGCAATGAACATATTGAGCGAGACTGCGCTACTAGTACTAGCAATAAGAAAACCACTACTCTTCTCATAACACCAAGAGGACGGTTAGCAGCAAACAACGACGTCAACAATAACCACACGAGTAGCAGCAACAACACGTGCTGATGCTGCTGCTACTACTATACTATGCCTGCTCTTTGAAGCCTGGCAAACTCATCCATACCTGAACACCCTATGAACCCATTATAAAACCGTAAAGAAACCCTTGAAACACCCTACAAACCGTCATCAAGACCCATGTGAAACAAATCCAAAGCAAAAAGCAAAAGCTAACCTGAACCCTACACCCTAACACCCTAACTCCCCAACACCCTCAAACCCCTCAAACCCCTAAACCCTAAAACCCTCAAACCCTAAAACCCTCAAACCCTAAAACCCCTAAACCCTTAAACCTTCTAGATTCTGTTATAGATCCCTTTAAAGGAACCCTCGATCCCTTTAAAAGAGCCCCAGAACCCCTGGTCCGAAGCTGAGAGCGCGTCAGTCGCTCTCCAGGCCGATGTAGCCCTCGAAGGTGTCAAGTTCATCCTCCAGGGATCTATATGGGATGTACATAGGGGACCCTAGGGTTCCTGAAAGGGATCTATATGGGTTCCATAAAGGGTTTAGGGTTTAGGGAGTTTCCGAAAATAGGGGACCGAAATATAGTACACCAAAGAGTAGGATCCAAGGGACCCTTATAGAAGCCTTATAGTAACCCTTATGGATCCCTCTAAAGACCTCTTTAAGAAACCCCAGTCCTAGGGGAAAAGGAGGGACCCTTAACAAGAGGTTCCTTGAAGGGTTCCTTTAAGGGATCTATGGGGATTTAGGGTTCAGGGTTTGGGGTGTAGGAGTCCCAGGGGAAAAGGAGGGACCCTTAATGGGGACCACTACCCTATAATGGGCCATATAATGGGTATATAATAGCTATATTAAGGGTACAAACCTAGCGTTCATCCTCCCTGGATCTATATGGGAGTTTCTGAAAATAGGGGATCCTAGGGTTCCTTTAAAGGGTTCCTTAAAGGGATCTAAAAGGGTTCCATAAGGGGTTTAGGGTTCAGGGTGTAGGATTCTATTATATGGGTGGTTGTCAAAATTAGGGTCCCTCCTTGGGTACCCTAAATAATAGGTGCCGTATTATAAGAGGGACCCAAAAAGGACCAACCGCCCAAATGGGTTTCTCCATGGATTTAGAGGCGTTTGTATGGTTTAGGGCTTTGTATGGTTTTGGTTTAAGCTCAGGTTTAGGTTTATGGCGTCGGGTTGGTTTGAGGATTAGGGCTTAAGCCCTAAAACCTACACCCTAAATCACAAACCAAGTCCTTCCGGGCTGCTAGCAGGCTACCACTTGGAGGTTCATGGGCAATTATAAGTGGGGTTATAAGTTATAAGTACGGTAACTAAAATTTTGGCCCATATTAGGGGACTTAAAACTCCACTTATACCTACCCATGAACATCCAGGTAGCTCATGTTGCTCCCCAGGGCTTGCAAGAACAAACAGATATGCTCCTTGAGGCCAGAAACCCTTAGCCCCCAAACCCGATTGGAGGATCATGGGACATAGCAAGTAAGGTTATAGGTACCTGAAGTGGGGTTATAATACGTATGGTTACCTTCTTTCTAACCTTAGTTGCTTTAGTTCCATGATCCGCGAAGTTGGGTTTTTTGATAGGGACCCAAAAAGGCACATAAGCATAAGCATTTTGTGGTGATATCCCTACCTTATGGGCTTCCTTTTAAAGGGGGCTTATATGGGACATCCCTATCCTAATTTTTGCCTATGTGCTTTTTGGGGGGCCCTATCTGAGGGATTTACGAATCTGGGGCTTCGAAGGCGGGAGTTGAGGGCCTGTGGGTTCAGGGTGTCCCTGTTCTGTAGGGTTTAGGGCTTAGGGGGTTTAGGAATTAGGGGTTTAGGGTTTACGGGGTTTAGGGTTTAGGGCTTAGCGGGTTTAGGAATTAGGGGTTTAGGGTTTAGGGTTTAGGGGGTTTAGGGTTTAGGGCTTAGCGGGTTTAGGAATTACGTGAAAAAAGTTTTGGCTCTCCGGCAAGGACACGAAGCCTGTCCCTCTTCGGTTTCGATTTTGCCCCATCTTGGTCACGGCCTTCGGAACGACACAAGAAGCTATAAGCTCAAGCCGCATCCCCGCGCAGCAAATGCACGACTTCCACATGTCCTTGACCAGATGCACTCATCATTGGTGTCGAGCCCTTGTTGTTGGCCAGGTTTTTGTCGGCACCGGCCTCCAACAGAACCCGCACGACTTCGACATGACCTCGGTGAGCTGCGAGCATCAAAGCTGTCGAGCCGTTGTTGTTGGCCAGGTTTTTGTCGGCACTGGCCTCCAACAGCAACCGCACGACTTCGACATGACCTTGGTGAGCTGCGAACATGCAAGCTGTGAAGCCGTCGTTGCCGGCCAAGCTTACGTCGGCAGCTGCCTCCAACAGCAAATGCACGACTTCCACCTGTCCTCCAACAGATGCAGCCGTCAGTGCTGTCGAGCCGTTGTTGCTGGCCAGGCTTTTGTCGGCACCGGCCTCCAACAGAACCCGCACGACTTCGACATGACCTCGGTGAGCTGCGAGCATGCAAGCTGTCACCCCGTTGCTGTCGCCCAGGTCCTTGTCGGCACCTGCTTCCAACAGCAATCGCATGACTTCGACATGCCCCTGCAAAGCTGCGATCACTAATGCCGGCTGCTGAGTGGTGCCAATCAAGTCTGGATCTTGTGGCAGCTGCATCATGGATTCGACCTGCAGGGTCTGCAGATATGCAGCCATCCTCAAACTCAAAACCCCTAAACCCTGAACCCCTAAACCCTCCTAAAACTCTGAGCCCCTAAACCCCAAACCCTGAACCCCTAAACCCTAAACCCTAAAACCCTAAGCCCTTAAACCCTAAACTACAGCTTTTGTTGCTGCCGGTCTTGGCGCTTCAGCTTTGAGCCCCGAGCCCTTAGAGCCTTTTGATTTAGGATTTGGGGTTTGAGCCCTTAACCGTATCCGAGCGAACCTACTTGGAGGCGCAGGGGACTTAGTAAGTCGTTCATAAGTAGGGTTATTTATAAATGCGGTAACTCCATTTAGGGGACTTATAACTCCACTTATATCCTACTTACTAAGTCCCGTGCCCCTCCAAATAGGCAATTGTCCATGACATATGACAGGAGTCATAACATGATCAGTAACTCTAATCCCTACACCCCAAAAGGCAAGTCCTAAGCCCTAAACCCGAAACCCGCTTCACTGGGCTTCACCGGTCCAGTTAGTTACAGAAGACGGATCCCTCAGTCCCAGAAGGAGTTGGACAAGGGCGACATCCACGGCAAGACCAAGCACAGGCAACGGGTTTAGGGATTGAGGCTTGCAATGTCCTACAGACTTGTTCAGGTATGTATGCTGGTTGAAAACTTCCCACCTCAGAAAGGGAGCCCTGCGAAGCAGAAACTGCAAGCTCTTCCACCTGCGCTTCAGAAACATCAGAAAAGGTCAACAAAACGAGGTCCAAGTCCATGGGGCAGTCCAGCCTCACGGCTTCCTCCAAATACTCGCCGCAGCAGAAAACCCTCTGCCTGAATCGTGGTGGCAAACCGTGCAGCTGAGTCAGGCGCTGCTTCAAGCCCTTCACGTCGTGTACCTCCTCCACTGGTATGCTCGTCAGAGCCTCCCCTGATAGCGTTTTGACTTCCAGCATCTTCGCGAAATGGCGAGCCAGCCAAGAAGTGCTACGACTCCTGGGCATCCTAACAGCAAGAACACCTGTTGAGCCAAATCATTCAGGTGGCAATTACACTTCCAGCTATGCATACATACATACACACATACATGCAAACATACATACATACATATGTACGTATGTATGTGTGTACCTGCGCATACGTTTAAATAGACATATAAAGGTGCAGAGACATGTACATGTACATCTATATGTATAAACATACATGCATACACACATACATACGTACGTACATACTTACCTAGATCACAATACATACATACATGCATACATACGTACGTACATATATACGTACATACCTACTTACATGCATAGGCACATACATACATACGTACGTACATAGATACATACATACGTGCGTGCATACATATATACATAAACATAAACACATTTATATGCATACATATATGTATATATATATATATATATGTTTACACATGCACATACATATGCATATACATACACCCTTATATACATATACACCTTCGTTTGTTGAGTTACGGAGTTCCTGCTGAAACCATATTATGTGTGTCTCGCAAAGGCCCAAGACCCAGGGAACCCTAAATAATAGGTGCCGTATCACAATAGGAACCCAACAAGGGACCCCAATTTTGACAACCACCCATGCGTGTCTCCAAAGGCCCAAGACCCAGGGGGAACCCCACCTCCTCGTTGACACGGGTCATTGGCAACCCCTCGGACCAGGCCGTCATGGTGCCCTGCAGGAAGTAGCCGCGATAGACCAACGTCCTGTCCTCGAGGATCTGGGGTGAAGGGCTTAGGGAGTTACCGTTTTCATTGGCTCTAAAGGTGCTGAGTTAGGGCCCAAACCCGACAACCTAGTCGGCCATAACCCACAAAGCCTCTTTTGGGTTTAGGGCTCAGTGCTTGCAGTTTAGGGTTGTTGGGTTGAGGGTCATAAACTCGAACACGCGTGAACATCACCCGACGAGCCTCCTCTCAAGTCAAAACCCGACCCGAATTCCACCTCTGAGACACTTAAGGAACCCTGAAGGAACCCCTTCCGTTACTGACTATAACCCCAACACCCTAGGGTCCGGGACCGAAAGACCAAACCCTAAACCCTCAACCTGAAAGTGGAAGCAAGCCGTTGATTGAAAACCTTATGCCGATTGAGGAACCATCGGCTATACATTCCTGTAGCCCCCTGCCTGTGCTTGCAAACCGATAACGTCTAAACCCTAAACCCTATAAGTCCCGTAGTAAATATCATGACCACAGTTTCCCTACGTGTAACTCCATTATTAACTACCCATGAACCTCCAAGTAAACCCTAGATCCTACGTCTCTACAGGAACCCGTAAGGAACCCTTAGAGGAACGCTTGGAGGAACCTCTACTACCCATGAACCTCCAAGTATGGAAAACCCTAAACCCTGAACCGCCTTCTCCATGAGCTTGTAGGGCCACCACAGAGGGCCCTGCCCTTGGCTCGCCTGCGCACTGCGGGGTTCCTTGAAAGGGTTCCGCTAAACTGTACTTGGAGGATCACGGGACTTAGTAAGTAAGGTTATAAGCACCTTCATTGGCGTTAGAAGCAGTTATAAGTATAGTTACCCTAATTACAACCCTTGATACTAAGTCCCATGATCCTTTAAGTAGACCCGAAACCATAGGCCCTAAACCCTGAACCACTGGCGGATTCTTCGAGGCTTGGGGAGCTTGTCGATTTTTAGGGTTGCATACCAAGCCCAGACCTTCCAAAATCCCTTAATTAAGGAATATACCTTAAATGATAATAGGATCCCTCTTATTGAATTAAGGTATATTCCTTAAATGAGGGATTTTGGAAGGTCTGGGAGAATCCAAATGGCAACACATCACCATTAAAAGTCAAGTACAATGCCACAGTTACCACAGTGAGAACAGCAACTAACAGTATACGATCAACAGCAAGCTGGTCAAGAAAACCCTAAACCCTACACCCTAAACCCTACACCCTAGACCCCAAACCCTACACCCTAAACCCTACACCCGCCCTGAACCCTAAACCTTGAAACCAAACAAGAAGCTAAACCTGAGCCACTGTAAATCGGCCTTGGACGGGACCACTGGAGGCTCGGCCAAAACCAGGTGATGAGCGCAGTAGCCTCTGGAGGCGTTTTGGGGATTTAGGGTTTCGGGCTTAGGGGTTGGGATTTAAGGTTTAAGGGTTTAGCACTTCAGGTTTAGAAGTTGAGGGTTTAAGGTTTAGGGGTTTAGGGGTTTAGGGGTTTAGGGGTGTAAGGGTTTAGGGGTTTAGGGGTTGGAGGGACAGTAATGGAGGACTGTTGCATTTTTGGTTGCGAAACCCAAGCGGCCAATGTTCAAGATGCAGGACGGGGCATTGTATTGAGGTCTTTCTCGAAATCCGTTTGCAGTGTGACCCGAAAACTCATAAACACGTATGGAACGGGCACGCGCGAGGAGCGCGTCAACAGGTGGAGACAACCCTTCCTTGTAGGACCCTGTATAAAGCCCGCTGCAAGACCCTTGTAAAACCTTCCTGAGACCCTTTAAACCCTAAACCCTAAAGAACCCTAAACCCTGAATCCTTTAGAACCCTAACCCCGGAACCACAAGACGCCTGTGGTGGCAAAGGAGGACACGCCAAAGATCTGCGAGGCGAGGCGCCCTCCTGCATTGTCTTTGCGGGCGTTTTTGCGGGCTTTGGAGTTTTGGGGTTCAATTCAATGTAATTCAGTTGCGGGTTCCATTGCAAGGATTTTGGGGTTAGGGTCTAGCTGTAAATGTTTGGGATCTAGGGTTTAACTCTGCGGGTTGATATTCTGAAGGGGTTACAGCGTCTAGGGTTTAGGATCTAAGGCACAGGGTCTGCCCGACAGTTTATTGTCCAAACGACTTTGCCAACGCCGGCGGCCAACTGCTCGCGGCAGTCGATGCGGGATCCTCAGAGGGGCCTGTGCTAATGACTGGAAGCCGTTAGCCGTCGCAGAATCTGTCGAGCTCTGAGCATCCCCCAAAAGCAACAACGCAGCGGGTGAACTCGATCCTGAGGGGTCTGTATAACTACGGTTGATGATATAAATCCTGCACTACCTTAATGGCCCTGAACTATGGGAATTATGGTCTATCCAATTCCTTATTATGGGTAATGCAGGATTTATATCATCAACCGTAGGATCCTGCTACTTAGGGCCTGCTTGTCGCGGTTCAGTACGTCAGCCCTAAACCCCGAAATGAAACCATCAATTGATCCCTGCGACCCGAATCCCTAACGGTGTAGGGTTCGGGGTTTAGGGTTTAGGCCCTAACAGGTATTAAAGTCGCTGTTACTACTGCTACTGCTACTACTACTACTCTCTACTACCACTACCACTACCACTACCACTACCACTACCACTACCACTACCACTACCACTACCACTACCACTACCACTACCACTACCACTACCACTACTACTGCTGCTCCTACTACTACTTTTTCCAGTGCCACTCCCCCCTTTGCCCATCCTAGGTGAACGACCGTGCCTGCCAGCGCTTCCGTTGGAATATGGAGACTCCTGTGAGGATGAGGTCGTGCTTAAAGGTAACCAGGGTTTTAATTAGGGTAACGGGGTAGCTATACCTAGAATTACTTAAGGTACTTATAACCTTACTTTCTATGTCCCGTGATCCTCCAATGGGGACTTTATTAACGTAAGGGGCTTAGACTTGAGGGTTGAGGCTGGGGGCTTAGCGTGTAGGGTTCCAGGGTTTCGGATTTAGGGTTTAGGGTTCAGGTTTTGGGTTCTGGGGCTTAGGGTCCTAGGGCTTAGGGTCTAGGACCCTATGTTCTGAGCCCCATGTTTTTGGGCCTTGTTTTACCGAGCGGGGCGTCTTTCTAGACATCGGGAAAACAGAATCTCGCGTGCGTGTTAGTCAGGCGATCGAAAAATGGGAGGGAGAGAGAGAGAAAGAGAGAGAGAGAGAGAGATAGTGAAAGAGTTTGCTTAAGTCACAACAATTCCAGTCTCGTCCGATTCGCATTCGGACCCTGTGCATTTCCACACAGTCCCGTTTTGTATCATGAAACCCTGAGTCCCAACAAAAGATGAATAGGATTCAAGCCCCAAACATAGAAGCCGGGATACCGAGCAATATGAGTCCCCAGTGCTCCTTCAGACTGATTCTGGAGTACACTCAAATACCCCCAGACCCTACTTGGATGGGCAGGGGACTCAGTAAGCAGGATATAATCAGTAGAGTTATAAGTACCCGAAACGGAGTTACCCCAATTATAACCCTACTTATAAACGACTTACTAAGTCCCCTGCCCCTCCAAGCAATACCCGGACACCCTCAGCCCGAAACCCTCAAGCCTAAACCCTAAAGTCTAGACGCTAGATTCCTAAACCATAAACCTCACTATTTAGGTTCGGGTCCCTCATTTTCGGAAACTCCCAAACACCCCAAGACGCTATTCTAGTCATTAGGTTTTTAAGCCCTGAAAGGCGCCTTGTTCGTTCTACATATGACAGAGTTGCTAAGACCACAAAACCCCTGATACCCTAACCCCCCAAAGCCTACTTGGAGGGGCAGGGGACTTAGTAAGTCGTTTATAAGTAGGGTTATTTATAATCGGGGTAACTCCATTTAGGGTACTTATAACTCTACTTATATCCTACTTACTAAGTCCCCTGCCCCTCCAAGTAAACTTCTCATAGAACCCTTAAAGGAACCCTTCAAAGAATCCTCTTACTTCCTTATAGAAGTTCTAAGGCCCCAAGATGAAACACAGGCCCCTGGTCCGCGTCATAAGTATAGCTACCAGCTTCATGACCCTGGCGACTGCGTTCCATGATCCTTTAACTACCCTAAACCCCAGTTTTCGGACCCTTATAGTAATCCTGATTGATCCCGTATAGTAATCCTTATAGTAGTCTGACCCTAAACCCCAACTGTCGCACCCTGATAGTACTCCTGAGAGATCCCTTAAAGCCCCGGCCTCCGCGTGCCAGTTTCGTCTTCGGGCGGCTCGAGGGCCAGCGTGTGCAGGTGCAGCTGGGGCCCATGAAGGCCACGGCCCTTCGGGAGGGCTTTGTAATGGCTCGAAGATGGCTTGGGGTTTAGGGTTTAGTGTCCAGGGTTTAGGGTTCGGGCTCAGGGTTAAGGGTTAAGGGTTAGGGAGGTTCGGTGTTGAGAGTTCCATACTAGTTCCATAAGGTTTTGGGATTTGGCGTGAAGGGTTTCGGGTGTAGGGTTCAATAAGACTGGCTCTATATAGAAAGGTTCAGAAAAGCTGCAACGAGGCCTCTCTCACTGGGTTGAGAAGCGTTCTTAGAGGTTATGTGAAGGGATCCTTCTACGGCTCACACAAGGTTTAAGGACATCGGATTCTGACGTTTAGCTTGCTACTCAGGAACTTTCGTCAAGGATTACATGTTTACTCACATTAGTACCTGCATGTGTACAAACATACACACATACTTACCTGTTGATTGGGAGAGCTCTTTGGGATTGACTGGGGATCTGAAAACGAAGAAAGACGATAGCGATGATGACGATGATGGTCAGCTTCAACAACATCATCATCATTGTGGTACTGGTGATTGTTGACGGCCATGGGCACTGTGAGTTGCGAAGGCTTCCGGCGATGCGGAGAGCTATGACGACGACGGCGAATCTGGTGATGATGCATACAACGGCTACTGCGATTACGGCCAGCAGCAACCCACATTCTTAGCGCTACTGCCTGGCACCGCCGCGGTGGCGGAACGTTTTCCTACTACCACAACTTAGTGGTACTAGTACAAACACACCAACGATAGCGTATATGGTATAAAAAAGACGTCATGCTATCAAGGATAGTCAAGGTTCCTACTGCTGCTCCTACTGCCTCCTTCGCCACTGCCGTCACACCGACGACGACGATATCTCACGAGTCGGCTCAGAGGAAAGCTTTAGAATAGAGGGTTCTTAAGAACTCAAACCCAGGTTTGGGGATATCGTCAACTATAGTTGCAGAAATTCATATCAGCAACACCCTAAACCCTAAACCTTTCAAGCTCCTATAGTGTTCCGCGAAATCCAGAAAGAAGCGAATCCAAGTCTGCACAGCCTAGCACCCCGGAGCCGGATATGCCACAACCTAAACCTAAACCTCCTTACCAGGAGTTGCAGCTGGGCCGTAGCCCATGGCAGCAGCATCCTCTCTCTCAAGGGATGCCAACAGGAAGAGCCCGCACTCATCTGGGCTCTGATGCACTTTTGTCATCCTCTCACCAAGCTCTGCCTGATCCACCAATCCAAGGTTCAGCAGGCTCGCGAGGATCTTCGTGGCATACTCGCGGCACCTCTGTGACACAGCGTGAAGCAGCTTGAGGCATTATCTTCCGCTTTTCACCAGGTGTCCCGGTCAGTGTCCACGCCGGGCATCGGTCGAGTTCTGCTGCGCCGGATGCTTTCCACAGGGCGCAGTCGTTTTTGGTAAGGTATGCTTCCATGCACGCATGCCATTGATTCTGCAGACTGGCAAGCACCCGCAGAGACCCAGCTTGATAAGTAGCCACTTGATAGTGGCTATTTGAAGTACATTAGAGGGTAGTTGGGGGGTCTAAGTAGACCCTGCACTTTACACCCACAACCCCAAATTGCAAACCTCAAGCCCTAGAAACCATTCATGCCAAATCCCGAAACGCGCTAACCCCTCATACTGATAGAGCCCGTTTTGAGCCGAAGCCCTAAACCCAAAACCCCAAAACCCGAAACCCTGAAACCCCATAATAAATCCCCGTAACGGAACTCCTGTAGATCCCTTTAAAAGGAACCCAAAGCCCTTCAGCCCTAATCCGTCAGTCAGAGCACAAGCAAGATCAGGCACTAAACCGCGAAAGCCCTAAATCCCCAAGCCCCACACCCCGAAACCCTATAATGGATCCAACTAAAGGAGACCCATAGATCCCTTTAAAGGAGCCCTTAAAGGATCCCTCTGAAGGAACCCTAAGCCCAGGGCGCCAGCCCTAAACCCTAAACCCCAAACCCTGAACCCTAAATCCCCGAACCCTAAATCCCAAACCCTAAATCCGAAACCTAAACCCTCCGGTAAAGAAACCCCTATAGATCCCTTCATAGATCCCTTTAAAGGAACCCTACGCCCAGGGCACCAGCAAGATCAGATTCCGCGCGATTCCCAGGAGACCCCCGGCAACCCCAGCGTTGCCGAAGGAGGCCTGTCTCGGGTGAGATCAGGGCTCCTTAAAGGGTTCCTTAAAGGGCTCCTTAAAGGGATCCTTAAAGGGTTCCTTAAAGGGTTCCTGAAAGGGCTCCTTCAAGGGTTCCTCAAAGGAAGTATTGAAGGTTCTTTAAAGGGTTCCTGAAAGGGATCCTTAAGGGGTTCCTTAAAGGGTTCAGGGTTCTTGAAGGTATCTTTCAAGTGATCTATAAGAGTTCAGGGTTTAGGGTTCTATAGGGGTTTAGGATTCAGGGTTCTATAAGGGATCTATAACGGTTTTTGGGGCTTAGGGTTTAGGAGGTTTCTACAAGGGATCTACAAGCGTACTATAATGTAGGGGCCTTAGGAATTAAATAGAGTTTGGGGGTACATTATACTAGTAAGTCTCGGGTCATATTGGGCTTGGGGTTTGGCTATCTAAAGCATCTACAAGGGTTTTTGGTGGCGCTTCTGTGGTTTTAGGGTTTACGGTTTAGGGTTTGGGTTTGGGGTTTACGGTTTGGGTTTGGGGATTAGGGTATACCATTTAGGGTTTAGGGTTGGGGTTCAGGGGTGCGGATTGATGTGATGTCGGGGTTCGAACAATTAGCAGATAGCTCAAAAAGATTCTGTAAGGAGTTCAAAGCGGGTTCCATCGGTAGACTAGGGTTCTGACAATCCTTTGTCTTAGGATTTCGGGTTTAGGGTCAAACTACTATAAGGATTACTATAAGGGATCTATCAGGATTACTATAAGGGTTCTATAGTGGGGGTTTAGGGTACTTAAAGGATCATGGGACTTAGAAACTACAGCTACAAATAAGGTGACCATATTTATAAGTACTTATAACCGATTTACAGTGCTTCTTACCAAGTCCCATACCCCCTTTAAACAACCCTTGTACTTCTTTGCAGGTATAACCTTATTTACTCAGTCCCCAAATCCTTTTAGACCCCAAACCCTAAGCCCCAAAGTAAAGGATCTCTCTAAACCTTAACCGGCAGGCCCTAAACCCCTAAATCCTAAACCCTAAACTCTAAACCCTGTAGAAGCTCTGGCACATCTCAACCTTAAAGTTTAGGAAGCCTAAACCGTGATACCCAAGGGCTCTAAGGATTCTGGGGTTTAGGGTTTCGGGGGTACTTGGAGGTTCATGGGTAGTTATAAGTGTAGTTACAAGTCCCCTAACATGGGCTATCATTATAGCTACCGTACTTATAACCCCACTTATAACTACCCCTGAACCTCCAAGTATTGGCCTCAACCCGACGTTAGAAGGAACCCTAATCTCCAGCATATCACCGGCCTTGATGCAGGATACGACCTGGATTTGGAGTGGGGGAGGGTTCCTTTAGAGGGATCTATGGGGGATCCTGTAATTGGGACTAGTCTAGGTTCAGGGGTGTAGGGTTTGGGGATTTAAGGCTTTCGGGTTTGGGGCTAAGCGCTAGAGGTTTGGGGTTGCTCCCGACGGCCCCTCATGGAGCCGGAGACTATATTATGCACACGATCCAAGGACTGTCAAGTCTCCGGGTGTGAGGGTTTAGGTTTTCTTTAAAAGGAACCAGCTAAGGTACAGGAACAAGATCCCCTTAAAGGAACCCGCTATAGATCCCTTATGATCCCTTGAAAGAACCATGGATATCTGGTGGTGAGCTTTCGGAGTACTGTATGTGGCTTGGGGATAGAGGGTATGGGGGTCGGGTTGTGGATCGTGTACACAAGAGTACGGCTTTGCGATTTCGGGTTTAGGGCCTAGGATGGTTTTGGGATTTGGGGTTTGCGGGTTCAAGGTTGAGGGTTTGGAGTTTAAAGTTGTTGCTTTAGGGTGTAGAGTTTAGGGTTTAGTTGGCGTTTAAGCAGCTTGTTTCCTGCCATGTCACTGTTGGGAATCGAACTCAACAGGATTACGTGCTAGAGACCTGACACAGAGTAGCCCCTAAGCCTCAACCCGCCCGTAAGACTTAGGGATCAGCGCGACATGAAAGCTACCAGCGTTGCAAACTTGAGTTACAATGACACATGAGATCGTGTGCGAAGACCCACCCAAAGATCACACAAACCTCTCCCCAAAACCTCACCCACTATCAACAGCCCTCTGATACGAAGGTACCGTTCGCGGATGTTCTCAGATTCTGCACCAACCAGTCTCAGGATGCGCGATGCTCCAGAAAGAAGTTGATGAAGGCGGCACCAAGCTTGGCACCGCAACATCCGCTTCCACTTCTGCTGCAGTTGCCCACTTGATCATCCCTCTTTTGAGTCTCTGGTGTCGCACTACCACCTCCTCGTCACTGGAGAGCACTCTCGGCATGGGTGCCGGGGCATCGAACAGCATCTTCGCCAAAATGAAGATGGGCAAGCGAAGGCAGCTCTCGAAGGAAGGGCGGCGAAGGTGCCGTACTGCGGGCGCTGTAATGGCGATGCCGACGCGAGCCTCCCACACGCCAGGAGGACGCAGCTCACGACTTCAGCGTGCCAAAGCCCTCGACCCTCAACCCAGAAATCCTGAACCTAGCGCCCCTCCCCCTCAAGACCCAAAAACCTGAAACAATGAACCCTGAACCACAAAACCTCAATCATGAACCCCTACGCCTTAAGCCCTAACTCCTAAAAACCCTCAACCGTAAACCCCAAAGCCTTAAACCCGGCAGAGCGGCAACAGGACGGCTGGCGTCGCGGTGGCGCAGGGCTCGTCTCAGCAGCGCGAGCTCTTCCGCGTCGCTGCTCCTGGGCAGGTATTCAGGGTTCCTTTAAAGGGATCTATGAGGGTTTAGGGTTTAGGACTGACTTGGGGTTTAAAACTAGGGTTTGGGGTTTAGGGTTTAGGGTTTGGGGTTTAGGGTGTAAGGTTTGGGGTTTAGGGTTTGGGGTTTAGGATTAGAGTTTGGGGTTTTGCTGAGCTCAGGGCTTGGGGTGTGGAGGGCTTTGTGGGTTTTGAATCGGTTAGTTCTCAAGACTTTGTGGGGTGTCATACTGTTGATGGACAAAATCCTGCATGACCCTAAGAACTCTAAACTATGGGAACTATGGTATATTCCTTGTACTGGGTAATGCAGGATTTTGTCCATCAACAGTAGGATTAGGGTGTCTCAAGGCTGAGGGTTTGGGGTTTACAGGGCTTTGTGGGTGGGCCGAGGGCTGAGGGTTTGGGTATTCGATTTGCTGACAGGCTTCAAAGGGTTTTGTTGGATCTTCTGGGTGTAATCGGGTGTCAGAGGGTTTTAGGGTCGACAGTCTGAAGCCCTAGGCGCAAAAACGTCACCCTAACCCAAGACCCTAAAAACCCCTCAAACCTTTAAACACTGAAACCTTAAGCCCTAAACCTTAAAAACCTATACCTTGCGCTTGCTAGATGATTTGGGTCCGAACCCGATGAAAAGCAGCAGGACCCTGAACCTTAAGCCCCGTAGACGTGGGATTTATGAATTTAGACGCTATCCCTGGAAGCCAAGGAGAAAACGTCTAACCCTCGACCGAAAACCCCAAACCCCCTAAACCCCCCTAAACCCCCAAAACCCACTAGACAGCCTAAACCCCAAACCCTGAACCCCCAAAAAAACCCTTAAATCCCTTGTAGCACCCTTATAGATCCGTTTACAGGAACCCTAAACCTCAAACCCCACAAGTCTTCTGCGACCCGGTGGCGCTTGACCACCAGCCGAGGCTTCCACAGCGTCCAACGTAGCCAGGGGCAACGCACCGTCTCGGGCCGCCTGCGAGTTCCCTTTAGGGTTTAGGTTTTTCAGGTTCAAATACCATATAAGGATCCATATAGTGTTGAGGTTTTTACGGCCCTGGCCCTTGTTTTTGAGGGTCATTTGGTGTTTGGATTTAAGCAATATCCCTTAAATGACAACAGGAACCCTAAGATGTCTGAAGGTGTGTTCCTTCATGAAGAGATTTTTCGAGTCCAGGCATGGAGAGGATCCGGGTTAGAATTCAGGGTTAGGGTTTAGAGTTCAAGCATTTTTTGAAGAGTTCAGGGTTTTTTTTGAAGAGCTCATGGTTTAGGGTTCAGGGGTTAGGGTTCAGGGTTTCGGGTTTCGGGTTTGTTGTTCATGTAAGGTCATTGCGAATTACAACAGAGCTGTGCGTTACGTGTTGGGGACTAGGATTACTAGGTGCTTATACCCCCAAATCTGTGGTGAGAGGATTTGGGTCGCGGTTAAAGGTCTCGGGGTCTTGCAAGGGTCGGAATTCAGGATGTGAAGGGGCTTGCAGTTTGAAGCTTCTTTGTATCTGAAGATTTGCAGGTTTAGTTAGGTAGTGTGTGCATAGTGCACATGGGGTCAGATGTACCGGGCATGCGCGGATTCCGGTCCACTCCTAAACCATCAACCGTAAACATCAAAGCCTTAAACCTTCCCAAAATCCTAAACCCTTCCCCCAGCCCCTAAACCCTGCACGCTACCCTAAACCCTAAACCCTCACCTCGGAGCAACAGGGTTCAGGACGTGGGCTTGGGCCGGCTTGTGGTAGGGTTTAGGGTTTAGTGTTGAGGGGTTTAGGGTTTAGAAGGTTTAGGGATTACTGCTAAACAATAAACCCCAAATGCGGGTTTTGGGTTTAGGGCTTCCTTACGCGAAATCCTGGAACCGGTAGATTCGCGGCCGCGCCTTCGCCAGCACCTCCTTGGAAAAAAGGCATCTGCTAAACCCTAAGCCCTTAAACCCCTAAACCCCTAAACCCTAAAAGCCTAAACCCCTGAACACCTAAATCGTAAAACCCTAAAACCCTAAACCCTTAAACCCTGAACCCCTAAACTCTAAACCCTAAACCCCAAACTCCAAGCCGTCTTCTGCACCTGCACGTCCACTTGGCCCGAAAGCCCGTTGCACATATGTAGTTGTCAAAATCAGGGCCCCTTTTTGGGTGCCCCAAATATTAGGTGCCGTATTATGTTAGGGACCCAAAAAGGGAACATAATTTTGACAACCACCCATATGGAACCTGACGGCCCAAGAGTTCACAAACTCTCCACCTACTTGAAGGCTCCTTGAAAGTTGTCCATAAGGGTTCTATACCGGATTCATTAGGGTTTAGGGGTTTTAGGATGTACTTGAAGGATCCAGGGACTCAGTTACGCAGGTTTTTTTCCGGGGCAACTATACTGAGGATTACTTCTACCCCGCAATCAATGGCCCTATTTACTAAGTCCCATGATCCTCCTTTATAGAACCCTTGCACTTCCCTTTAAAGGATCCCTTTAAGGTATAACCTTGCTTACAAAGTCCCGTGATCCTATGGAAACCCTGGCTTCGGAGGCCCGGGCGCTGAGCCTTGGCATCCCAAACGAAACCCGGTGAGCGTCGCATGGATTCGACGATCATATGCATCTTCACGGAGGCTGAGGGGATTTAGGGGTTTAGGGTTTAGGTGTTTAGGGGTTTGGGGTTTAGGGGTTTAGGGGTTTAGGGCTTAGGAGTTTAGGGTTTTGGGGTTGGGGTTTAGGGTTTAGGGAATAATATGCATCTTCACAGATGATGAGAATGATGCATGATGGTAAACATGTTGGGGTGGTGCTGATGACCATGGTTTTAGTGAGGTTGATGTGTGCCAACGCTGATTTCTCCTTTTTAATGTGCCGGTGCTACTGGTATCGATGGGTTCCTCCACCACGAAGCATACCCTGGAACCCTCTGCAAGCTTTGAACAGCCCAACTAACCAAAAGTTGCAGAAGGGGCAGCCACCAAAAACGCCAGAACGAAAAACATCTTCAGTTATCACCGCCTTGACCATCATTGTGGTCATCACCATCATCACTGACAGCATCATTCTGAAATCCCGACCACCACCACCACCACCACCGTCATCATCATCAACACCAGCAAAAGTTTTGTAAGATCGCCACCATGATCGTTGCTGCCAGAACAAACGAAGGCCACAGCCAAGTCACGCTGACGCTTGGAGCGTGGGGGGCCTTGAGACTCGCGGCTTTACCTTGGCTGGGGAGGTACGAGTTTAGTTTCGGGTTTGGGGTTTAATGGTGAGGGTTCCTCCAAGGGATACTACCTGCAATTAGAATCGGGTTTTGGGGCCCATTATATTAGGTTTCTTATAAGAAACACCCAATAGTATAGGTAATCATAAGGGCGCGTGTAGTAGTTTCGGGTATAGGGGTTTAGGTTTCGTGTTTCGGGCTCGGGTTTAAGGTTCGGAGTTTGGGGTAAACCCAGACCCCAAGAACCCTGACTGTGGGACTTCAGGGTGCGGGGCTTGGGGGTCAAATACTGAGTAACTAGGATCATGCTTCAGGAAACTATACGTGTAGTTATGTATAACCCCAATTAAAGTATTAGGACCCGACGTACTAAGAGTCCCATGATCCTTTTTGGATCCGTATACGTATAGGGAGGGGGTATAGGGGGCATCCCTAGTTCTCCACAGCCAGTACTTGCTGACGTTTGCGAAGGATCCCGAGTATCCTGTGCCGCTGAAACGCTAATCCCTAAACTTGCCCGAAATCTATATAAACTCCCAACCCTCACCCCAAAACCCGAAAGGAAGCACAAAACCCCAGCACCGTTATATCAAAAAGCTCCTACAATGTATAATGATGAAGCTAAGCCCTTGCCGGCATCTCCTTTGCCAGGCTGCCCGAGAATTTCGAGCCGACTCCCACCTCAGCGCGTTTCTGGATGTCGCGGTTTAGCGGCTTAGGATTTCAGGTTTAGGGCTCAGGGGTTTGGGGTTCGTGTAAAGGGATCCATAAGGGTTCTTTAAGGGATCTAAGGGTTTTACGGGCAAGGTTCAGGGTGTAGGGCTTAGGGTGCTCAGGGCTTAGGGCCTTTTATCGGGTTGAAGGTTTAGGGTTTAGGGTTCAGGGTTCAGGGTTTGGAAGTTGTTTGTTCAGGGTTGAAGGTTGAGGCCTCAACTCCTGTATAATCCCAAACCCCAAACTTCAAAACACCCTCAACCCCTAACGCCGAAATTCCTCAAACCCTGCGCCCCAAATCCTAGACCCAGAAGCCTAAATCTTGCTAACAGTGGAAACCCCAAACCCTAGACAACCCCACCTTTCATCCATCCCGCAACAACCGAAAACCCAAAACTCCAAAATCCTCGCAAACCCTACAGACCCCCAAATCCCTCAAACCCTAAATACCTCTACTTGGAGGATCCTTGGACTTAGTAAGGAAGGTTACAGTTTGAGTTGCATGTGGTGATATGGCGCATGGCCTTCGCCCAGACTGGCGATTGGTTCCACTGGAGGCCCCAGCGTGATCGTCGGTCCAACCCGTGGTGAGGTCGTAAGCGACCCATCCTGGAACGATGCGGCAGCAGTGTTGTACCTGACTGCACTGGGTTGTCATTGTGTGCAAGTAACAGCACAGCAGTGATACGCGGTTAAGTTAGCCAGGCAAGCGCCCGTGTAGGTGTACCACCTCTCGCCCCATCGCCAGTACCACTGCGCGTCTAACCTCGTGGACAACAAATACATCACAAGCAAGCACGCCGAGTCGAGAAAAGATCAGGTGTGGCCGGCAGGTGAGAGGCTTGGATTTGCTGCAACAGCAATCAAAGACTTGGATCTGCTGCACAAACCCTGCAACACTTCACATGCGAACCCCGTCAAGCTAGACAGCAATCTGCATCAAAACTATCATGTCGGAAGCTTGGATCTGCTGCAAGGCTCTGCAAGGCTCTGCAACAGGCTCAAATCTGCTGCACATGCGAAAGCCAGGCCACAACCTCAGAAGCTTGGATCTGCTGCACGATGTCAGGCTTCGAGGTGCTGCGCGAGCTGCAAAAGCAGAGCTCTGCAAAAGCTGTTACCCTCGGATCTGCTGCACATGCGAAAGCTGTCCGCAAAAGCAACAAAGGCGAACTGTCAAAGGCTTGGATCTGCTGCGCAAACATGTTGAGTCGCAGGCTTGGATCTGCTGCACATGTGAAACTTCAAGGCAAGCGCAGGCAAAGGCTTCGAGCTGTGCTGTCGACGCTTCGATTGAATGCTCAAAGTGTGAACCTTTCCACCCTAATCCCAACATCTAAACCTCTATCAACTCCAAAGCTTCTCAACACGGTGAAAACAGCAAGTGCCAAGGACCAGGCTCATGGTTCACCAAGCTTTCACAGGATCTGCTAGCTTGGAACACGTGGTTGCTGATGTGCGAATCTCGACTCATGTCTTTGTTCTAGCAGGGTTGAAAGAGGAATAGTAACACGACAAATCTTGCATAGCACATCTTCAACTCTTTAACCGTCTTGATTCTTGCAGTGCTGGAAAGAATTGCTCAAGGCGTGGTATACAGCCTGTGCGATGGTGAAGATATGGATTCTCTGGCCTCCGAAAACAAACACGGACACAACACTAGCGAGAGTTCTGGAGAAACTGGGACTGCTGTATCACTCAGGCACGGCCCGGAAAGGTTGTCCGACGTCCGTTCTCGAGGTGGCTGCCCCCATGCCTGACGTGAGAGCTCGCGTGGTATGATAACGGGCAGAGCACCGAGGCGCAAACCGTCCCAAGACTGCGTGGAGGTCGGCTCGGCGGGATGCGTGGCTTGCTCAGAACTAGTGCTTGCGATGCTTCCGGTTGTTCGCTCAGACAGAACTAAGGGACTAAGACATCATCGGGCCTGGCTGCTGCGAGAGGCGAGCTTTTTTATGTAGAGTGGGCGGTTTGTCTCTGTCTGAGAACTGCAATGTGAATCCAGCAGCCGTCTTGCTTGTGGGGAGAACTAACAGGGCGAGTCCAGGAGCTCCCTAGCCTGTGCAGACCACCAACAAGGTGAATCCAGCCTGCGCGGACCGCTAACAAGGTGGGGTCCAGCTCGAAGCAGGCAGCTACATTTGGGCACTTAGGAGATTGCTGGATTCACCGTGTCAGTGGTCCACAAAGGCTGGACTCACCTTCCTTGTTAGCGGTCTGAACAGGAAAGGAAGTTCCTCGATCCACTCGTTAGTGGCTAATTAGGAGGTTGCTGGATTCACTTTGCCAGTGGTCTGCACAGTGCCCAGTCAAGGCAAGCGAAGCTGAGGGCTCCAAGCTTCGCTGCCTGCAAACTTTTTGAGCTAATGGAGTCCGACAGAGCAGAGACCAGGACCGAGCCGACACGTCACGCGAATCGTAACAGCACTCAGAGTTCGTCGCCTCGCACATGTCAGGACAATGCGGTTGAGCGAGGATGTACTCCTTTCGGCCCAGCAACCGAAACGGATGCTGCCCCACGCCTGGACGACAGGCAGAATGGTATGCACTCAGCCCTCTTCAGTTTAGGTGAGACGTCCCTCGCATGTGTAACTGCGCCGCAGGCGGTGATATCACCTTATGGACTCCAGCTATCAGCATAGCTCCCAGCGAGTACGTCCCAGCAGGAACACACTCCTTCGCCGAACCAAACCTTGCAAGTATGCGTGTCCTGGTTAAGGCTTGATCCAGCACACTAAACCTGTGCCGTGGCAGCTGCCCAACACTGAGGGACAATACTTGCCGATTAGACGATGCCTACGTCAGTTTCCCATAGCGCACGCAGCGTTTCACGCGTGAAGTGCTTCAGTCCGGCTACCTGAGCCGTCGAACAGAGATCGCACAGATGGAATGACACGGACGTCCCGTGCATGCATCGGCAAGTTTACAGGTATGCAAGTTCGTGAGTCTTCCCAACAGCCCGGACCGTTGGTATCACCCTCCTGGGCTCACTTTCTTGGATTTGCCCTGTCAGTTGTCAGCATGGGCTAGAAGGCTTTTGGATTCACCTTGGCAGCCCCACAAAGGCGAGGAGGCTGCTGGATTCGCCTTGTGGACCGCACAGTTTAGGAAACTCCTAGATTCACCTTGTTAGTGATCCGCAGAGGCTAGGAGGCTCCTGGGTTCACTTTGTGCATGGTCCGCACAAGCGAGGAGGCTCCTGGATTCACCTTTTTAGTGGTCTGCAGTGGTCAGGAGGCTTCTGGATTTACCTTGTTAGTGGTTTGCACAGGCAGGAGGCTCCTGGGTTCACCTTGTTAATGGTGTTAGTGCGCAGGCTAGGAGGCTCTTGATTTCACCTTGTTAGTCGTTCGCACAGGCTAGGAGGCTCCTGGATTCACCCTGACCATCCATTGCAGTTGTCTGGGCACTGAGCAATCTGCTCCGGAACTCATCATTGCTCAGCCCTGCCCACCCATCCCGGTTGCAGATGCGGCCGTTATCCAGCTCGATCTGCACAGTGCGTTCATGAACTCACTGTCACTGAACTCTTGTCATGCGAACTGCCGACTGGCGATCTGGTGACCTGCTTAAACCCGGCGTGGAAAAAGAAAATTGAAAGCAGGACGCACATACAACGAGACACGACACTTGCAGGGCAGATGGGGATGAAACCTGCCGCGGGGTCGAAGCGGTTGGAGTGACCGAAAACCAGCAACCCCGGCAAAAGCACTCTAGCAAAATGTTACTGTTGGCGGGCTTGGCTAGAAAGCTGTAATGAAACAAATAGCAAAACGGCATATAAAGACCTTACTTGGGGTTAAAAGTAACTAAAAGTAGAGAAGACGTATTTCTCACCCTCCCTGGTTACAATAAGTCCCATGACCGTCATGACCCTTTAGGAAACATTCAACCCCCAACCCCCAACCTAAACTCTAGCTCTCAAGCCTTCACACTTAGCATATCAAGGTGCAATGATACAGGGAATATACAGGCCTACGATTAAATCAAAACCCTTAACCCTGACCTCCCAAAAACACCCAAACCCTGAACTCCAAAAATCAGAAACTCTAAACTCCCGAAAACCCTAAACTCCGAACACCCAAAAGCCCTAAACCCCAACCTCACACAAAAAAAACAGAGAATACTCAAGCTGCTTCCCAGGGCTCGATGGAACCTCGATCTCCTCCAGCGCTCGTCCCCGACGGACTGCCCAACAGACAAACCACCGCACCTCCAAGGGTTTAGGGTTTAGGGTTTACTTGGAGAAGCAGCGGACTTAGTAAGTCGTTTTATAAGTAGGGTTATAATTCGGGTAACTCCACTTAGGGTAGCCCCTCCAAGTAGGGTTTAGGGTTGAGGGCTTTTATCGATTTGTAAAGCATAATGAGGAGTTGATACAGCGGCTCCTTGAAGGGCTCCTTTTCAAGGGATCTATAGGGATTCTAGAATGGTCTAGGGCTTCGGGCCCACTATCTGCCCAGAGACTCCCATATCCCTTGATTAAGGAGTATTCCTTAAATCCTATTGCGCATCCTACTACAATTTAGGATACTGTTCCTCAATTAAAGGGGTTTCGGAGTCTCTGGGTGTAAAGCCTCAGGAGGAGTCTGGAGGAGTTTTGGTGGGATTGTATAACGGTTTAGGGTTTGGGGTTTTGGGTTTTGGGTTTAGAGTTTCTCTAAAGGGTGCTTTAATAGGAACTTTACAGCGTTTTTCTTTTTTTATGGTGCTTTCCAGAATGTTGATAAGGGTTCCATGGTTTTCTAGGGCTTGTTTTTTTTCAAGGGGAGGACCTATCGTCCTGAACCCGGTACTTAAAGGATCATGGGACTTAGTAACTAGGCTTATAAACAAGGTAACTATGCTTATAATTACTTATAAGCCAACTTAGGGTACTTATAACCTTACCTACATGATTCTCCAAGTAGAAGCCCAGTTCTAGCCTTCTGCAACCGCAACCCCAAATAAATCCTTATACTCCCTGTGCAAGAGCTCATGAAAGCAAACAAGAACCTCATGTAGCTCAAAGTCTTACATAACCCATTAAATCCATAGAAGGCAAGTAGTACTGATAATACTCACATAAAGCTTTACGATCGTCACATATACTACCCAGAAGACTAGTAGTAGTAAGCCCGAAGCCACCGATTTGTCAGAACGAAGGAGTAAGGCTCCTTGTGGGTGTTCTTCTAAGGGTCCTATAAGCGTTCCATAAAGTCCCTCCGTAAGGGTTATAAAAGGGTTGTACTACTGTTGATGGACAAAATCCTGCATCACCCATTATAAGGAATATACCATAGTTCCCATAGTTTAGAGTCCTGAAGGTCATGCAGGATTTTGTCCATCAACAGTTTGGCCCATTATGGCGTTATAGGGGTTCTACAAATGTCGTTTCTTCTTGAGCCCAGCTTTAAGAACTGCTGGCCTTCACCCGGTAGGAAGCCGTCAGCTGAGGCATCAAAGGACCGGGTGCGGCCGCTAGGCGCCAGAAGCCCTCGACAACGTTTCAGATTCAAGGCTTGTTTTTTAAGTGCAATGGCTCTTTCTCCACGAAGCAAACTTTGCAGGTCCTGAGCCTGCCTCCAAATTCAAGGTTTAGGCTTGAAAGTTTGGGGTTTTGAGTAGACATCAGTAAAATGCAACATGATCATCCTCGTTGGCTGTAGGGCAAAGATGTGGAATCCCAGCACTAGTCACCTTTATCCCAGGGATTCCGGTTCAGAGTTTAGGGTTTGCTGCTGGGCTCGTGTGGCGCTACTTTGTTGATGTCGGGTTCAAGGCCTGGGGTTTAGGAATGATTTCGGGTTCAGGGTGTTAGTCACTCAAGCTTAGGGGTCTCGGGCTGGGGTTTGAGACATTCAGGTTTCGGGATTAAGGCTTGGGGATTTCTGAATTTAGGTGCTGTGGATTTCGCACAATGGTTCGGGGCAGGGGCCAGTATAGCAGGTAGTAGATATGGGATACCTTATTTTGGGGTCCTTATAATAAGGATCCTACTACTTAGGGTACAAAAATTAGGGTCCCCATTTTCGGAAACTCCCATATAGCAGCAGCAGCGACGCCAGCGGCAGTGGGCAGTGTCAGCAGTAGTGGTGTCATGTTAATGAAAACTACGCTTAAGCGGATAGTCATTCGCTTGCGGAAACGCTTGTTTTCGGACTCAGGGTGTGGTGCCTACACAGGGAAAACACTCAGCAGCCCAAAAGCATTGTGCAGAAGACGAGAACACCAAACACTCTGACAGAACATCATGCGATCTACCATAGTAGCTGTAGCTCGTTGAGGTCGGCATGGTGTGCCCTCGTGTTTGCGCAGTTGAATACTTCTGGGGTCGGATGCGCTTTAAATGCTTGCATGGTGGAGCGGAGCACTCCGGCCGGCCTACGTAACCCTTGTCTGTACTTAAGCACTTATACCCCTAGACCCAAGAGTAACCTAGGAATAAAAAGGGCACCCTTTTTGGTTTAAAGGTGCTTTTAAGGAAACCTGAACCCTGAAAAAGGGCATAAGGGCCTACTCTAGGTCCTGGACCCATTTCGCAAGGGGCATTAGCAACGTAGGCTCCTGTGCCTTGAACCGCGAACCCACTACACGTTAATCAAGGAACATTTCGGAAATCTCAAGAAGAAGAGCTACATAGCTCAAGTTGGCTCTGAATAAAAACTTGATTTGGCTTTCTGGGTCTGTCTCTTCTTCTTTAGGGCGATTAAACATTCAGAGTTCTTGGCGGCAGTAGTGGCAGTGAGAGCAACACGACCGGCAACGATCGTACGGTTGATGATATAAATCCTGCATTACCCATAATAAGGAATATACCATAATTCCCATAGTTTAGGGACCTTAACGTCATGGAGGATTTATATCATCAACCGTATTACTCAGGGTTTGGGTAGTCATCACCGGCTTAAGGATAGCAGGGTTGTCAGCATACACGGTGCTAGCAATGAGAACAACTTGTCAAGACTTCCCCTTGATACTCTCTCTCCAATTACATGGCTAAGATATCATGCACCCCGAAAACCTATTCTACCCGCTGACCCAACCCTAAACCCCTAAACCCTAAACCCCTAAACCCTAAACCGTAAATCGCCCTAAAGGGCAGCTTCCGACCAAGAACCCCAAAAACTGGCCCCAAACCCGAAACAAACCAAACGACTCTGAAGGCCTCAGATGGGCACCTTAATCAGAACAGGGGTTGCGGTGCTTCGCTACATTGTACTACTCATTCTTCACGCCCTAAATTAGGGTTTAGGGTTTAGGGTTTAGGGTTTAGGGCCCTAAATTCGAAATCTTAAACCGGCAAACCAAAAGACTGTAAACTTGGACCTCCTGAGCCTTCAACCGCTGGACATCAGAACCGAAACTCTGGAAACCTTAGAATAGACTTAGGCCCTCAAGTCCTTAAGTGCCTATTAAGGAACCCCTTTAAGCCCAGTAGACACTACATGGATTCATAAGATCACTATGCAGTTCCTTGAACCACGAGCCGCTACATAAAGTATGAAGCCTAATCCCCATGTCCATAGATATCCCTTAGAAGCTGCCCCCACCCTGTACAAGTGGTATAATGGGAATATAATGGGGCCCTAATATAATCTGCATAGTCACTATCACAGGGTGGGGGCAGCTTCTTATGGAAACCCTTTGAAAAATCATGCCGGGCCCAAGTCGCAAACCACAGTTGCAAGCCTTCTGCACGCCCCAAAACCCTAAACCCTTAAAGGATGCTCAAAGAACCTTATAGAACCACTAATATTAAATACTCTATACACAATCCCTATGAACTTCTACAAAAAGAGCTATGAACACCCTACACGAAGCCCTGCAAAAGAAAACCGAAATCTGAACTCGCCCGCTCTTCCACTCACTAGGGCCCTGGCGCTGCCGGCACATCGTCAGGGACTCCTCCGGGCCGGTGATCCAGTGCACCGAACTCCTGGGCTTTCTGGAGAAGGATTCCTAGGGTTCCTTAAAGGGATCTATAGGGTTCCTTGAAAGGGGTAGGATTTAGGTTTAGGGTTAGGGGTTTAGGATCGGTAGGGCTCCTTTAAAGGGGTCCCTACTGCTCATGGACAAGATCCTGCATTACCCGTTATGAGGAATGTACCATAGTCCCCATAGTTTAGGGTCCTGAAGGTCATGCAGGATTGTGTCCATCAACAGTATGACTCAAAGGGTTGAGGGTATTGGTATTATTGGGGGGTTTACGGTTTTAGGGCTTTGGGGTTTTAGGGTTTAGGATCTTGGGGTGTTGGGGTTTAGGGTTTTGGGGACTGTGCACGGAGCTCCTGCGCTGTCTACGTGCAGGTTCATGGGTTAGGGCTTAGGTTTAGGGTTTAGGGAAGTTATTCTTGTACTTACCTTAATTTTTTTAAAACTCCAGGTATAAGTACCCCTGAACCTCCAAGTAGAGAAGGATTCCTTGCAGGGCTCCTTATCAGGTTTAAGGTTTAAGGTTTCAGTCGTCGGGTTTTCTGTTTAGGTTTAGAGTTTAGGGGTTAGGAGTTAGGGGTTTAGGGGAGAGTTTAGGGTTTAGGGTTTAGGTGTTTAGGGGTTAGGGTTTAGGGTTTAGGGGGGTTTAGAGTTTAGGGCTTGACGGTCGAGGGGTTAAGTGGCTTAGGGTTTCCGCGTTTTGGTTCTCTGTGTCCCTGTTAGGACCATTTAGGGCTTAGGTTCCGGAGTTCCTTTAAAGGGTCCGTTTACTAAGGGTTCGATGGAGGTCATTCTAAGGCTTTCCTGAGCCTCCCGTGGTCTGACAAGGGTTCCTTTATAAGGCTTCCGATGAGGTTTCTGTAATGTAGGAACCCGATTAAGAAAACCTTGTTTCTTTAATAGGGTTCCTTATATGCGCCCTAGTAATTCGAGGTTATAGGGCAAGGGTTTCTTAATCAGGTTCCTACATTCGCCAATTATGCGCTGAACCGGAACCTAGATCCTAACCTAAGGCCCTCACACTTCAATTCTGAACCCTGGGGCCTTCAGAATTAGAATAGGGTTTTGGGGCCCAATACACTATAACTATAATACAACCCTATGGATACCTTGTAAACCCTTATAGGTCCCCTTGAAAGGAACCCTAGACATCCCTACATTGATTCCTACTTACAACAAGGACCCCCCCCCCCTCCAAAAAAAAGTACGGCTGATGATAGAAATCCTGCATTACCCATAATAAAGAATATACCATAATCCCCATAGTTTAGGGCCCTTAAGGTAATGCAAATTTCTATCATCAACCCTAAACCCTAAACCCTAAAACCCTATAGATCCCTTAAAGGAGCCCCTTAAAGGTAGCCTTGTCGATCCCTTTAAAGTGACCCTACATCAACCGTAGTATTGGGCGTTCAGTTTTAAGAAGGTTTCAGTATCCCAAAAAGTTTAACGTTTATAAACTCAGCTACGAACATAAGGACCCCCCAGAATACTCTTGATGGACGAAATCCTGCATGACCCTAAGGACTCTAAACTATGGGAACTATGGTATATTCCTTATAAAGAGTAATGCAGGATTTTGTCCATCAACAGTAGTATTGGGGCTCATTCAACCCAATTGTTCAAATCAAGCAGTAAATGGTGCCGGAGACGGTGTGCTGATTATTTCAGAACCCTGCAAGACGATGGTGCAGGCCATCACACAATCTCTTTGCAAGGGCAGAGCTTTGCTCTGGATAACCAGATACTTCAATGAACCTTGAACCTGCATGACACAAACTAACCGGTGGTTTTGGGGGTTCCCTTGGCTCTTTAGCTCCTTATCTAATAGGGATTATCATCATCCCTGGCTCCTTAGCTCCCATAATATCAATGGTTAGCAAACGTAGGAATCCAGGGAAGTAATGGTCGAGGACTTGGAGCCCCAAAACCCCAAGTTAAACCCTAAACCCAAAAACCCTAAACCCTAAACCCCTAAACCCAAAAACCCTAAACCCTAAACCCTAAACCCTAAACCCCTAAACCCAAAAACCCTAAACCCTAAACCCTAAACCCCTAAACCCCTAAAACCCTAAACCCTAAACTGCCGAGAGCAACCCTGAACCTTGACTCCACCGGCTTTGTCTGGCTTCTTGTTAAGGCATTTATCTTAAGTTACCATGCTAGGGATCTTTGGTAAATAATCGGATTTCCTTATTATGGTAACAACTTCTTGTTGACGCGTTTGTTTTAAGTTACCATGATAGGGATCTTTGGTAAATAATTAATCGGGTTTGCTTACTATGGTAACAACTTAAATTTGATCCCTTAACAAGCACCCAGGGATTGCAACCAAGAGACGCCAGCGCAGCCACGCACTCTCCCTGCCAGGGAAATGCTGCACGGCTGAGGGTTCAGGATTTCGTCGTGAATGAAAAGTGGAGATGTTGCGGATACCATTCTGAACTAATTTGTTCGTGATATGCTTGTACCAGTAGAGCTCCATGTAACATTTGTGCGCGAGCTATACTACACCACACAGCACACTCATTGGCCTTGTGGTGTCCGGAGCGCCATACTTGACTTGGGGAACCGACATGAGCACTTCTTCGCTACACTTGAACTGGATTGGTTTCGTGTCATAGCATTCCTATTCCCTTCCCATTGCTTCCAGGTCTTTGATTCAATCTGTGATCTACCCGTCCCTTTGTGTGTCGTACGAAGCTTCGATGCTTGTCTGCGGTATCCCGGTATCCCAAAAACAACAGGTGCAGGCTCACTCATGTACCTAGGAAGGCCTACATACGGTGTGCACAAATCAAGAATTAGATCCCGAACATGAAACTGTTCTTGCGAGTGTGTATGCATGTTTGCATATACACGCATAAAACTTTAGATATATACACACACATGAAGAGAGAGCAGGGGGGCAGGGGGGCTGGAGAGAGTTCGTTACAGCCATGTGTTCGCGCGGAAGTGTGTACATACATACTCGTATCCTATGTAGCACCCACATGCTGATGCACATTCACAAATATATATATATATATATATACACACACACATATTTATGTATGTGTGTGTATGTATGTGTACATAGATAAAAATAAGTGTGATTGTTTCTTCTTTAATCTGTGCATTCGCATTGTGGAGCCTTGCGCACGCCGACAACTGCGCGCTCGACGGCCATCAGAGAGGACGCATCACCTGAACAGGAATGCAAGCTCCAAGAGTCGGGTTTAGGGTGTCGGGATTGGGCTTGAGGGTTTACAACAGTTCAGGGTCTCAGGTGTAGGGCCAGTGAAGGGCGTATGTCCAAATTAGTACGGGATCAAGTTTCCAAACCGGAGCATCGACAACAGGTTTCGTTAAGGCTAACGGAAAAATTCAAGAAGACGTCGGCGCACTGCAAATAGGCATGAAAGCTTCCAACATCGAACAAATAATTCGTTGCAAAGCATGATACAGAGTGACACACGACGACGTGGTACTGTTCCCGGTATCAAACTGTCGTGTTGCGGTACATTGGTCAGCCATACTGTACATGCTTGTAGAATAGGCCACAGAGAGGCCTAGGAAATCGCACACAGGATCACCCAAGGATGCAGATACCGAAGCATGCGGGGCGGCGACGATTTCTGCGATTGAAATCGGCCAAGAATACTCCAACCCATATATGGGAGTTTCCGAAAATTAGGGGTACCTTATTTGGGGGTCCCTATAACAAGGTAACGCCACGCGAAACGACCCGCGCGACAGCAGGGGTGCTCTTTCAGGCAAAAAGGTAGTTTGCCGAGGTAAAACGATGATTTCTGGATTATAAGTTCTTGTTTTGGCAGACATCGTTGCGCAACCGGGCAAGTTTTAGGGACATGCTTTCGCGATTGTTTTATCTTTTGAATGATTGTTTTTGCTGTTTTTGCCTCGGCGAAAGCAAGGTTTTGCATTTGATGGCGTTATTGTCCGGCAGCATGTCTTTCAAGTTTTCCGGATAAAACGGTGTTTTGGGTTTTCGGTCGATGTTTGCGTTTCTGGGGCTTCGTTGTCGCCATGCTTTTGTAGTCTGTGGGGGGCCTTCGGGCAAAATGGCACTTTTACCGAGGTAAAAAGATGATCTCTGCTTTATCAGTTCATGCTTTGGGAGACAGGCTTGGGCAACCTCTACAGTTTTCGGGTCTTTGTTTCGCTAGTGTTTCATGTTTGGAAGTAGTGTTTTGCGTGTTTTCTGCCAAGCGAAACAACGTTTTGGGATATCGGGTTTAAGCTTTGAGCTTGGAGGTTTTAGGGCTTGTGCTACTTCGCCAGGGCCTTGGATGCTGGCTTTAAGTATCCTTGCCGAAGCTGAGCCTGGTAAGGCTGCGGTTCCAACACTGTGAGCTTGCTAAGCTGAGTCTTCTCAGGCGATTCTGGAAAACGCGAGGTTGCGAACCCTAAACGAAAATCTGCTCAAGGCCTCCATGTGTCTCTGCAGACAAGCCTGGAAAGGCTCTGCTTGTTCTAACTCTAGCGGACCACTACACACATTTTCAGCACTGCACATTTCCTGTTCTTAGATTGGCCATGCAAATCTGTCTCGACCGACAACTGAGTTCTTGCTCAACTGGTTTGTTGCATTGCATTTTAGCAAAATTATAAGTGCAAAATAGCTGAGTTATCGACATTCCTTATCACTTTAGTATCTCAGGTAAATCAGTCAATGCATGTATCTAATTCTAATATTTAAATTGCATAAGAGCCTGAACCACATTAATGGTTTACAGGATTTAAGTGAAAACAGCATAATTCATTTAAGCTGTTGTTACAGTTACTCAACCTGTAACAAGTTACAGCGGCTTATGAAGATATACTAACAACATATCACATGGATACTGACCCGTGTATCTGCCTTAAACCATTACCAAACCACCAGCCCATCTAAGTACTCCCAGGACTGCTTTGTGATGGACGTCGTCAGACAGAACGAAACTAGCCCCCCCCCCCCCCCCCCCCCACCCCCCCCTCACCCCGCCCCCCCCCACACCAGAGAAGCAAGCAAAAACAAGCCTAACCCGCGGGTCAATTGGTAGTGCGTTAGCTATAACAAGGATCCTACTATTTAGGGTACCATATTTGGATCCCGATTTTCGGAAACTCCCATATCCTATCGGTGACAACCTTCAGCTTCAACGCGAAGTATTGAAGGCCTACCGCTTCAGGGTGCAGGGAGCGGGCGATCAGGTTGAGTTTTCAACAGAACTTTCGGCCCTGCGAGTATCCTGACGAACTATAGGTTTCAGGGTTTAGGTTTCTAGGTTTGAAGTTGTAGGGCAAAGGGTTTAGGGTTTAAGTTTCAGGATTTAGGGTTTAGGGCTTAGGTTTTGGGTTTCACGGGATTAGGGTTTAAGTTTTAGGTTGTGCGGCTTAGGGTTTAGGGTTTAGGGTTGAGGTAACCTTTGGGAGTATGTTCTGATTCCATAGGAATTATAGTACCCTGAAGAAGGCTAAAGGTTACCTGCTCTACCAGTAAGTGAAGCCTTCTTGCCTTGCAATCTGGTCCAAGTGAGTTTAGGATCAACGCTAAACTCTAAACTCTATCCCTGAAAGCACCCGGTAGGCCGCACCTGTGTCTAAGTTCATGGTGGTCCCGGTCAAATTCAGGAACTCGGCGACCTTGGTTTAGGGTTTGGAGTTCAGAGTCGTGCGCCAAGCTTAGAACCTAGTGGGCTTTTAAGGTTGTACAAGAGTTTATAGGGTTGGCTCATAGGACTGGGTAGCGGTTTTAGGGCTGATAGTATCGGGTTAAGGAGTTCAGCTTGCGAAGGTTTCATTTAGGGCTTCAGGGTTTGGGGTTTGTGCTTCAGGGTGGTTCTGCGTCAGGATGTGGGCAGTTCTTCTCGCTCGTGTATTCTGATGACGACCATGATGACGACCATGTCACCAACTGCAAGAATGTTTTCCCACGCAGGAAATCCTACCGGCAAAAGAAGCAGCAAACAACAACAACAACAACAACAACAACAACAACAACAACAACAACAACAACAACAACAACAACAACAACAACAACAACAACAACAACAACAACAACAACAACAACAACAACAACAACAACAACAACAACAACAACAACAACAACAACAACAACAACAACAACAACAACAACAACAACAACAACAACAACAACAACAACAACAACAACAACAACAACAACAACAACAACAACAACAACAACAACAACAACAACAACAACAACAACAACAACAACAACAACAACAACAACAACAACAACAACAACAACAACAACAACAACAACAACAACAACAACAACAACAACAACAACAACAACAACAACAACAACAACAACAACAACAACAACAACAACAACAACAACAACAACAACAACAACAACAACAACAACAACAACAACAACAACAACAACAACACCAGCAGCAGCAGCAGCAGCAGCAGCAGCAGCAGCGGCAGGAGCAGCAGCAGCAGCAACCACGAATTTCACTGTCAGTACTTAGTGACACAGTACCAGTCGTGGATAAGTAGACATCCGAATCATGGCATGAACATCTGAGTACGTACAGGAAGAAGAAGAAGAGGAAGAGTAGAGACAATGCTACAAGGACAAGAGCACTGTAAGAACCCGAAACCCTAAAATTCTTCAAGTCTTGTTACGCATTCAAGTCGCCAGGCCCTAAACCCTAAGACTCCAACACCCCTACGTCCCGACCCTAGACCTTTGGAGACCCCTCAAAGTATGTCTTCAACCCCGGTGGAGCCCGAGAAACCCTACAAAACGCCAAAACCCGCAAAACGCGACAAAACCTCAATTAATACAGCCCTTTGAGACCTCAATACAGGCCCTATAAAACCCCTGGACCCCAAAGCGGCCTGGCCAACGATCAAGGAGGGGTTCGAGGCAGCTCTTGACCCCAGGCCACCTAGACTTCTGGTGCTTAAGACTGCTTAAGAGTCCTTGTAGAATGCCTGATCTAGGTTGGCCCTCTAGAGCCTCTGAAAAATTTTCGTAACTATGGTCCTATTAACCCCAATAAGGGAAAATGTAAAATGTCCCCAAGGCCTACCTAGTGAAAGAAGACCGTGTATTCCTTTCTGCACTTTGCCTGAAGCATCTGTAGGTAGAAGAGCAGGCTTCGGATTCGCGGTTCCTTCAAGGGCTCCCTGAAGGGTTGGGACTTAGGGTTTCGGGTTTAGGGTTCTGTAAGTGGCGAATGCTCTCTTGGTCCTTCTTTAAGCTACTCTCTGTTGTTCATGCGGCTTTCTCTGGTGACTCGTGTGTTTCTTTATGCGTGTCGATGGTTTGTGTGTTTGTCTTTGCTTTTTTTCAGTGTTGTTGCTTCGTGCTTTTGGTGGTTCCGCTGCAGGCTGTTGCTTCACGCTGTTCTTTGCAAGGGTTTCCTTGGGCTTTGGGGTGTATTCAATATTGGACGTTGTAGAGTTTGTTGAACTTGGGGCTCTTGGGTTTTGCTTTCTTTCGTACAATGATGCCGTTCGGGCTTTAAAGGGCTTCGTAGTACAGGGCATGGTTTGGATTAAGGTTTTAGGATGGTTTAGCCTATGCTGTGGACGGTGGGTTGCAGTGACTGTAAGTACACTAACCAGGGCTCTGACACTCAAAATCTACTCGTGTTCGACCTACGAAATCCTGGATGGAATCATCGCACGGAGAGAGAGAGAGAGAGAGAGAGAGAAGAGAGAGAGAGAGAGAGAGAGAGAGAAGAGAGAGAGAGAGAGAGATAGAGAGAGAGAGAGAGAGAGAGGGAGAAAAGAGAAGAGAGAAGGGAGAAGGGAGAGACAGAATCAACTCCGGGTGGTGTAGGGCATGCAGTCTGGATTTAAGGCTAAGGGATGTTCAGGAGCCTGTCGTCATGTCGGTTTCGAGTTCGGGCTTCGGCTCATGGCTTGGGGGCCTTCAACTTCCCCCCTTGCTCCAATCATGAAAGTGTTCGGGTTTAGGGTTTAGGGTTTAGGGTTTAGGGTTTAGGGGTTTAGGGTTTAGGGTTTAGGGTTTAGGGTTCAGCTTCTCTGACTTTGGAAATTTCGAGTCAAGCTATTTCAAGCCAAAACCCCACCCGCCCATAGGTTCCCCTCACATTATGAAATAACAATCTTTATTTTATATTCGGATGGAATACGATTCTTCTTCGGAACTTTTTTCAATAATACTTTAACCTATTGTCTCGCTTATTGCGGCGTTAGGAAGGAAAACCTCTTGTAGAATTGTTTCGCTTATTGGGGCGTTTGGAAGGCAAACCTCTTGTGGAATTGTTTCGCTTATTGGGGCGTTCGGAATGGAAATCTCTTGCGGAATTGTTTCGCTTATTCGGGCTTTAGGAAGCAATACCTCTTGCAGAATTGTTTCGCTTATTGGGGCGTTCGGAATGGAAATCTCTTGCAGAATTGTTTCGCTTATTGGGGCGTTAAGATGCAATACCTCTTGCAACATTGTTTCGCGTATTGAGGCGTTCGGAATGGAAATCTCTTGCAGAATTGTTTCGCTTATTGGGGCGTTAAAAAGGAATACCTCTTGCAAGAATGGTTTCGCTTATTGGGGCGTTCGGAATGCTAAGCATGACACATTTCAGGCCGGAAAAGTCATCTTTTCCGCCTTACAGAAAGAAGCATGACACATTTCAGGCCGGAAATGTGTCATCTTTTCCGCCTTACAGAAAGAAGCATGACACATTTCAGGCCGGAAATGTGTCATCGTTTCCGCCTTACAGAAAGAAGCATGAAACATTTCAGGTCGGAAATGTCTTACACTAAGCTCTCTGCTCTAAGGCCACCCTAAGCTTGTCCCCACCCCACCCTCGGACTCAAACCCTAGGCCCTACACGCTAGGCCCTAAACCCTAGGACCTAAACCCTAGGGCCTAAACCCTAGCCAATTTCCATCTAGCGTCGCTTATTGTAAAGCCAAGAGTTTAGGGACTAAATCTCGGGCCAAAAGTTTAGGCCCTAAATCTCGGGCCAAGGGTTTAGGCCCTAAATCTCGGGCCAAAAGTTTAGGCCCTAAATCTCGGGCCAAAAGTTTAGGCCCTAAATCTCGGGCCAAGGGTTTAGGCCCTAAATCTCGGGCCAAGGGTTTAGGCCCTAAATCTCGGGCCAGCCCTAAATCTCGGGCCAAGGGTTTAGGCCCTAAATCTCGGGCCAAGGGTTTAGGCCCTAAATCTCGGGCCAAGGGTTTAGGCCCTAAATCTCGGGGTTTAGGGCCGCCCTAAATCTCGGGCCAAGGGTTTAGGCCCTAAATCTCGGGCCAGGGGTTTAGGCCCTAAATCTCGGGCCAAGGGTTTAGGCTCTAAATCTCGGGCCAAGGGTTTAGGCCCTAAATCTCGCGCCAAGGGTTTAGGCCCTAAATCTCGGGCCAAGGGTTTAGGCCCTAAATCTCGGGCCAAGGGTTTAGGCCCTGAATCTCGAGGTTTAGTGCCGCCCTAAATCTTGGGCGAACGGTTTGGCCCTAAATCTCGGGTCCAGGGTTAGGGCCCTAAATCTCGGGCCAAGGGTTTAGGCCCTAAATCTCGCGCCAAGGGTTTAGGCCCTAAATCTCGGGCCAAGGGTGTAGGCCCTAAATCTCGGGCCGAGGGTTTAGGCCCTAAATCTCGGGCCAAGGGTTTCGCCACGAAGATTGATGAAGTCGCCACGAAGATTGATGAAGTCGCCACGAAGATTGATGAAGTCGCCACGAAGATTGATGAAGTCGCCACGAAGATTGATGAAGTCGCCACGAAGATTGATGAAGTGGCCGCCCTAAATCTTGGGCGAACGGTTTAGGGTCGCCCTAAATCTTGGGCGAACGGTCCCTAAATCTTGGGCGAACGGTTTAGGGCCGCCCTAAATCTCGGGCGAACGGTTTAGCGCCACGAAGATTGATGAAGTCGCCACGAAGATTGATGAAGTCGCCACGAAGATTGATGAAGTTGATCAGCTGAAAACGTCAAGTCGCCACGAAGCCATTAACATTTAAATAACTATAGGTAGAGAGGTTTAGGGGTTTAGGGTTTAGGGTTTAGGGTTTAGGGGTTTAGGGTTTAGGGTTTAGGGGTTTAGGGTTTAGGGTTTCTACCCTGAAGCGCTGAAACCCTAAACCCATATTCAACCCGAAACCGAAACACCAAAACAATGAGACAAAGCCCAAATCCTGAGTCAAAAGCCCCTGTGACGAAGCAGACTCGCGAGCGACAGCAAGGTGACCAGCAGAGGATTCTGCCCACATGCACAACAAGGGAACCAAATCTGCCAAGGCTGCATCTCATGAAGGCTGCGTCTCACGAGGGACCCGAAGCAGCAGACGGGTCTTCACCCAGTGATCGGCAAGGAGATTGCAACATTCGCATGGCAGCATCCCTGCCACGGCACTGATCTTCGATTGCATTTTTTCTCAGGTCAGAACTTGTCATGGCAGCTAGCGCTCCCAACCTTGAGTGATTCTGCTACTGATTTGATGGCGGGGCCCCGAGTGTCGGGCCCGCGAAGAGAAGCTGGATGAGGCGTGATGAGGTCACGTTCATCTCGGACGAGCTTGAGCTTGTTGCCGTCATCGAAGTCCCGAAGAAAGTCACTAGCATGACCAGTTTCGTTTCGGACACAAACGCAACCAAGCTTGAGGCTTGCTTGCGAATCGGTTGCCCGAGGTCGCTGCATCAAAAACCAGCTGTCTGATCTCTGGCAAATTCGCAACGACCAAATTCGGACCGCGTGGTCGACCAGTGTGGTGTTCCAGGTCCAATCCAACAGCACCAATATCAAAAGGATCGCATTCACGCAACAGTTTAGGGGTTCACACCCGAGCCCTAAACCTAGTGACCCTGTAAGCTTGCAGATTCCGTGTAGAACCCTTATGCAAAGCCCTTTAGGTATTGCAGCAAAGCCATAAAGAGCCTTTTACACCGATGAAACCCTTATTAAAACCTATCAACTCCTCCGGGCCCTCATCTTCTCCTCTAACCCAAAACCCTTCCCCCCTGAACCCTAAACCCCCTGAACGCTCAACCTCCCTTTCAAGGTACCTTAAATCCTAAGCCCCCCCCTGAACCCTAAACCCTGAGCCCTCAACACCATAGATCCCTTTAAAGGAACCCTGAACCCCTGAACCCTAAACCCGGGCTCAGATTGCTTCAACTCCCTAGGGCCCCCTCGGAAGTCTAGGTTCCTGAATAAGGGTACCCTTTATCCTAACACTCAACAGTAATAACGGAACCCCAAAACAAAAAGGGCAAAAGGGTACTACTCGGGAACCTAGCAAACCCTCAACCCGCATAGATCCCTTATATAACCCTTTCAGGAGCCCTTTTAAGGAGCCCCTTAAGGAACCCTTTAAAAAGCGTACTACTCAGGAACCCTGAAGTTGAGCTCCGAGCTCAAGCCGCAGAAGACCCCATAGGGTCGCTCTTGGGAGCTCCTGCCCAGAGAGCCCAATACCACTTAATTCGCCTCGCTTGGCCGAAGCGGTGTTCCTATTCGGATTCCCTTTATTCCCCCCCCCTTAATCCCCCCCCAGTGACCCCGACACCAAAAATCGGGGCCGCTGCCCCCCCCCCCCCCCTAAAAAATTGAAACGTGTCACTGAGCTCCAAGGTACGGCGGTGAATTCTCGCCCCCTCCAACAGATTTTGGCTTCTGTGGGCAGTCCCACCCAATTTTCACCGCTTCCCCCCCCTCCCCCCCCCTCCCCCCTTCCCTCCCGCGCCTGCTCCGCTCGCTGACAGATGCGAGCTTTCTGGAGTTTTCGACGACACGGGACTGCAATGTAGCATCTTTATGTGTTGGGGCTCGCCTTTCAGGCTGCAGTACCAAGCGAGTTTCAAACCTGAGTTCCTAACCCTACACCCGTACCCCAGCCTGAAAAACTTTCAAAGCCCGGACAACACTGCACCCGAAAGCACGACGCCCCCCTCCACCGCCCTGCCCCCCCGCCTCCCCTCCTCCCTCACCCTCCCGCCCCTCCCCCCATCGCTGACAGGTGCGAGCTTTCTGGGAATTTCCGACGACACCGGACTGTAATGTAGCAATTCGTACTGATACTACCACTACTAATACTACTCACAATCATCCTGCTTCGTGTTGCTATGAACATTACTTTTACTATAAGTGCGATTCCAACTGTTACTTTTTCCTACAAGAGCTTGCTGCAGATAGTGGCCACTCGCCGCATGCGCGTACAGCCGGGCCGAGGCGGACGACGCGCAGTGTTTCAAATTAAGGAATATAGCTTAAATCATAATATGCATCCCCTACCCTAAACCCTTAACCCTAAACCCTAAACCCTGAATCCTAAATCCTAAACCCTAAATCCCCTTATAGTTTAATTAAAGTTTTTTTCTTAATTAAGAGTCGCTCTTGGGAGCGCCTGGAGCCCCCATGGGATCCGTTAAAGAAAGCGTTCCTAGGGGTTGGTTTAGGGCTTAGCGTTCAAGGTTTAGGGTTTAGGGTTTAAGGCTTAGGTCTTAGGTTTTAGGGTTCAAGGTTTAGGGCTTAGGGTTCAAGGTTTAGGGTTTAAGGCTTAGGTCTTAGGTTTTAGGGTTCAAGGTTTAGGGTTTAAGGTTTAGGGTTAGGGGTTGAGGGTTGAGGATTGATGGTTTAGGGTTAAGGATTTTGGGTCCGTTCAAGAAAGAGTCCCCAAGGCTTCTTCCAGGGATCCGATAAGGCTTGATAAGGTTCCTTTCCAAGGGCTCGATAAGTTCCAAGCGCTCGAGGAAGGGGTTCAGATTACGGCGCGTAGTCAGGGTCTATGGCCTAAGTTTCTAAGCTTTGCTGCATACGGAGTGCACGAACCTCCGGCCCGGCTGCTTGCTCCTTTGCTTGGGGGCCTAGGGCCTTGGATTCATTTTGGGGCATCCACCAGTCCGAAGCAAGGTGGTATATACATAGGCCCCAAAGTCATCACCTGTATACGGACTACTTTAAGCCCTGAACTCTTCAGACTCGACGCCAACACCCCAAAGATCCGTTGCGCCATCCCTGAACCCGTCCTCTGCCCAGCCGCGCGAAGCGCGGCCTCATGGCCCTGCGCGTCGCTTTCCGGGGTTCTGGATCTTGGGGAAAGAGAACTGCTGCCGCTGCCGCCGTTGCCCCTCATTCCCCTTAACTACTCTTCTAAAGATGATGACAATGATTCGGGTTTAGGGCTCAGGGTTTAATTGAGCGTCATAATCATTTAGGACGATGATGCTACTAGTGATACTAGTGGCGATGATGACTGCGCTGATAATCTAGTTCATGGTTGGGATAGGATTAAAAATGTACACTGTTATTCCTTATTGGGTTGAAGTACCCACAAAAATCTAAAATGTTACCCTAAACCCTAAACCCTAAACGCTAAACCCTACGTGTTGTGGCCGGGTCCTCCAGCAACAGGCGGCAGCGAGGGTCCATCTCACGGGCATCTTCCGCAGCTATGCCGAAGTACCTGCGAACACAGCCTAGGATACCCAGTAACCTAAGAATAAAAAGGCCTCTCTTTTTTTTGGCATTGGGTAACTTTATAAGGAACCTAGGACTACAAAAAAGGAATAAGGGTACTACTGGGCATCCTAGCAGCTCTAGAACCTACATCCTCAACCCTGAGCCCCCCCAAAACCTAAACACCCTAAAACACTAAACCCCAAAGACCTTAGCACCAAAACACGACAAAAAACTTAGCCTTGAACACCCAATTTCTGAATTCTGCATCCCTCTCCTATGCCCTGAACCTCGACGGGTTCCTTTAAGGGAGGAGGGATACTACAAGGGGTAGAAAACGGGTTCTATAACATAAGGCTTTACGGACTTAGGATTTCAGGTTCTGGCGTTCCGGGTCCAGGGATCAGAATTCCGGTTCAGCGCATGATTGGGCTCATGTAGGAAGCTGATTAAGAAACCCTGGGCCTATAACCTCTACAACAGCAGGATTCTTATCAGCAACCCTAGTAAAGGCCACAAGGTTTCTTCTTGGGCCTTTATTAAGATCCGACTATTTTTAAGTTATATTTCCAGGGGCTCTTGGTTCCTACATTATGGGGCTTGGGCCCTCGTCGTAAACGGCAGGCCTTAGGGTGTAGGGGCTTAGGGTTTTTTGGGGTTTAGGTTTTAGGGTTTAGGGGCTTAGGGTTTTGGGTTGAAGGTTTAGGGTTTAGGGTTTAGAGTTCAGGGTTTGGGTTTAGGGCTTAAGGTCTAGGGTTTAGGGTTTAGGGTTCAGGTTGGGTCACCTAACCTGCGCAAAGCCAGGTGCGCACCGGTAGTCAAAGTCGGAGACACCGCAGCCTCAGGCATAGCAGAAGGTTTAGACCCTAGACCCTGAAACCCGAAAAGCCTAACCTCGAAAACCCCAACACTCAAAGCCCCTAGTCCTTTCAGAACGCATATGGAACTTGCTATGGAACCCTTACTAATACAGGGAACCTGATAAAGGAATGAAACCTAAAGCCTGCAACACACAAAGGCTTCACCACTGCGATATCACATATGCGGCATTGAAACCAAACACCCGCAACAATAGCAAGAGCCTAACACTCCAAAACCCAAACCCGAATCCTAAACCCAACTAGACCCCAAACCCCAGACCCAAACTCGAAGTCCAAAACCTAAACCCTAAACCCTAAACCCCAAAACCAAAACCCTAACCCTTAAACCCTAAACCCTAAACCCCAAACCCTAAACCCTAAACCCTAAACCCTAAACCCCTAAACCCCAAAACCTTAAGACCAACGGCTGACGAGAGAAATCCTGCATTACCCATGAAAAGGAGTATACCATAAATCCCATACTTCAGGGTCATTAAGGTAATGCAGGATTTATATCATCAACCCTAAACCCTAAACCCTAAAACCCTATAGATCCTTAAAGGAGCCCCTTAAAGGTAGCCTTGTCGATCCCTTTATATCATCAACCGAAGGACTGAAGAAGCTTCGGCCAAGCAGCTGCGATAGAGCACAGAGTGGTGCTTGCAGTAGATCTGAGGCCGCAGAGAGCCCAAGACCCCTTAATTAAGAAATACCTAGGGTTCCTTTAAGGGATCTATAGGCTTAGGGTTTAGGGGATTCTAATACCCCTTAATTGAGGAATATACCTTAAATCATTAGGGGCTGCATATTATGATTTAAGCTAGATTCCTTAATTAAGGGGTATTGGGCTCTCTGGGTGAGCCGCAGAGAGTTTTATGGTGGTTTAGGGTTTAAGGTTTAGGGTTTGGGCGGCTGTATGGGTTTGATGAGTTTAGGGTTTAGGGTTCTATGGGGTGCATGGGTTCAGCGGGGTCTAGGGGGTCTAGGGTATGGGAGTATAGGGTTGATTTGCAAGAAGATCCCAAAAACACTGCGAATAGCAGATCCAAGAAATCAAGCTAATAAACTACTGATCAGCTACAACTTCAGCGAGAACAAAACAAGGGTAAGAGCACCTTGGACTCATCTTGGCCGGAATCCGCGCTGAAGTACTCGTCGAGGTCCCACTTGGCCCCATAGAACTGCCTCGACCACAGAGTCCGACATACGGCTTATAGGCTTTAGGGCTTGAAGGTTTTAGGGCTTTAGGGCTTTAGGGTTTTCACTTTTTTCGAGTTTGAGGGTTTTTGATCTAGGGCTCCGATATTGTAGGCTTCAGGATCATTTTTCGGGTCTAGGGCTCAAGGTTTCGGCTACGTTCTTCGGGGGTGTAGGGTTTAGGGCCCCCGCATTCCTGACAACAGTTTTCTTGACTCGAGACCCCTACTCAACACCGTGTGCTTACAAAAGAATGCCGGATCGTCTGCTATGCGCCATGTAATCAACTAATCAACAAACATAAACACGACTCCCCAACCCCATACCCTGAACCAAAAAAGCCTAGTTTGCATAAAGCCTACAATAGGAGCCCTTAAAGGACGTAGGCATAAGCATCTCATAGGGATAGCCCTACCTTATTGAGCTTCATTATGAAGAGTTTACACGGGGTGTCCCTGCCCTGTGCTGTTTTGGAAGCCCCCGAGCCGATATCCATCGAAACCTGAAGCGAAACCGCCAGCACCACATGGCTCAGGGTTTAGGGTGCTATGAGGTTTATGGTTTAGGGTTTAGGGTTTACCTTAACCCCAGATAACCTACCTTTTTAGGGTTCCTTATTATTGCTTCCTTATGTAAGTCCTTGAAAAGGTAGGTTCTTCCTAGTTAAGGTGGGGTTTAGGGTCCCTAAACTCCAGAAACCATGAAGCGCCTAAAACCCATAAGCCCCCCCCTTAAAAAACGAAAGCAGCCTCAAACCTTTCAAGGAAAGCACTACAAGACCTGACGTGTTTGCTTCTGTAGCTACTTACTTAAAGGGTCATGGGACTTAAGCAACTATGGCAACTATACTCATAAGTACTTATGACCCCAAGTACGGCACTTACCTTACTTACTAAACCAAGTCCCATGAATCTCCAAGTGAGCCCTAAGCGCTAAACCCTAAACCCTGCACCCGAGTAGAACCCCCTCTAGGAACCCTTCAAAGAACCCTCTTTGTAAGAAGTGCTAAACCCCAAAACCCTAAACCCTAATAGAACCCCATCCTAAGAGCCCTTAAAAGAAACCCTGAAAGGATCCCTTAAAGGAACTCCTTTTTTTTTTAAGAAAACCCCCTAGCCTTTCTTGGAGTTGGCGGACGGATCGCGGGGGCCCCACGGCTGGCGACGCAGAATCAAGGCCGCCCAGGAGGGAAGCCTCCGGGGGGATTTCAGTGGGTTTTACTGAAACAGAGGGTTCTTTGAAGGGTTCCTACAGGGGTTCTACTAGGGTTTAGGGTTTAGGGTTTAGGGGGACTTTCCCAGAGAGCCCAATACCCCTTAATTGAGGAATATCGCTTAAATCATAATATGAAGCCCTATATAATTTAAGCCATATTCCTTGATCCGTAAAAAAGGGGGTTAAGGGTCTAGGGGTTTAGGGTTTCGGGTCCGTATATCTAACTGGGATCCGCTTTAAGGTTTAAGGGTTTAGAGGGGATTCCAGTGGTTTTTTTTAGGGAGGCCCTGCGCACTCTGTGCGTGCGCTTTGGCGCCAACTCGAAAGACGATTTCCGCAACTGTCGCTGTACGAAGACATACTTCAGTGGGTTTTAGTCTACCAGGGATCCGCTTTAAGGTTTAAGAGTTTAGGGGTTTAGGGTTTAGGGTCCGTATATCTCTACTACAAGCCCTCCAGGTACCCCTAAGGGTCCATATCAAGGGCCCATACTTCCAACCTTGGATTAAGGATGGCTATCGGCTTAGGGTTTAGGGTTCCGATGCCTTTCAAGGGGTACTATAGGGCTCTATAAGCGGGTCCTTTAAAGGGTTTCGTTCTATAGGGGTTTAGTCTAACTGAGATCCGTATATACCTACTTAATACCCTCTAGGTACCCAAACGGGTTGCTAGAATCCCCCCTCAAGGGCGGAAGGGTCCTTATTGAGGGCTAATACTTGTAACCTTAGGTTTAGGGTGCCTATGCGTGCAGGGTTTAGGGTGCCCTTCCCTTTAAAGGGGCACTCTCAGGCTCTTTCCGCCCTGCACAAGCAAGGCCTGAACCCGTTCCTTATCTTACCTTCGGTTAGTAGGGAATGCAAGAATGGTAGTAATAGTTGTTATAATTCTACCCCATTCCTCCATTCCCTACTTACCAAGGGTAAGTTGTTCTGGGACCCTAAACCGCAAACCCCAAACCCTAAACCCTACACCTGTAAGTAGTTATACGTATTGTTACCCTAATTATAACCCCCTAGCTACTAAGTCCCATGACCCTTTAAGTTTCCTTGTCTACGCTAAACCCTAAACCCTAAACCCTATACCCTAAACCCCTAAACTCCTAAACCCTAAACCCTAAACCTCTAAAACCTAAACCCCTAAACCCTTAAACCCTAAACCCTGGGACCCCCCACCAGTAAGGGTACTGAGCTGGTCCCCCGCAGGCACAAGGAAGGCAGCTCGACTTCCAGCGAGGCCTCGGCCCCAAATTTAGGGCTTTAGGGTTTTAGGGGTTCCTTAAAGGGATCTGTAGGGTTCCTCAAAGGGATCTATAGGGTTCCTTAAAGGGATCTATGGGGTTTAGGGGTTTAGGGCTTTAGGGGTTTAGGGTTTAGGGGTTTAGGGTTTAAGTTCCTTTAAGAAGGACATCTCTTTTCTTGTTTGGAGCTTACTTAGAGGATCATGGAAGAGGTTCTCAGTACCTTAATTGGGGCTGTCAGTCATTATGAGTCTTATAACCTTAGTTACGAGGACCCTGATCGTTTTAAAGTAGGGCTTGTTGGATTTCCCCAAACCGGTTCCTTTAAGAATGGTTCTCCTTTTACTTGAAAGGTTCCTTAAGACCGGAGTTCCTTTCAGTAAAAGGTTTGTTCCGGGGGTGATACGACGCATCTAAGAAATCTAAGATGCGGTACCTTACAGCAAACAGTACACCAGGGATTTGTGATACTTTATACTTATACCTTAACTCAGTGAGGGGCTAGAATGAGATGCGTGCACTTTCAGGATCATGGGGCTTGGCAGGTAACCTTAATTGGCGCGATGAGCAAACACAACTATAGTTACCATGCCCATAACCCTAGTTTCTAAGTCCCATGAAGCTCAAGTACTATTTATTCTAGATTGTAAGGTTTGGGGCATGACGCTTCAGATGTTCAGGGTGCAGGGCATGGGGGTCAGGGTGGTTTGTTTCGGTGCCGAGGTTTAAACGGCTTAGGCTTTAGAGTGTTGGGCTTGGGTTCAAGAGTCTCTTTGTGGGTTGGGGGCTTGGGGTTTCACGAGGGTTCAGGGTACCGGCGATGGTGACCACCACCAATACCGCCGACACTGCTGTTGAGTGAGGCTCCGGTGGTGTTGCTGGCGCTAGCGACCCTAAACCCTAAACCCTAAACCGTCCTGGAGAATGCCAGCATGGGCGTGGGGGGGTCGAAAACCCTCGAAACGTAAGTAGCCTTGCGTCTGAAAGTTCGGGGAACTTCAGACCCGCTCCTTTCGCTTGCATCAAGGAATTCCCAAGAAATGCTAGGAGTTAGGAGCTGTGGGCTTTGTCTAGTTTCCCTTCGGCCACAGACCGCCTTTTCTGAGCTTTTGCCGGCTGCTTCGCCGTGAGGAAACCGCCGCAGATCATGTCGGAGCCGACTTGAGAAGTCCCCGGACGTCATCGTTTCCTGGTCTCTTGTGAAAGGATTCAGTTTAAGTTACCATATGGGTGGTTGTCAAAATCAGGGTCCCTTTTTGGCTCATTATTATAATACGGCACCTATTATTTTGGGTACCCAAAAAGGGACCGCAATTGTGACAACCACCCATATAACAAGGAAACCATCTTATTCATTATAGGTTCTTGTTAAAGGGTCTAGTTTAACTTACCATGATAAGGAGACCATCTTATTTATTATAGATCCATATTATGGTAACTTAAACTCCTTAACAAGAACCCAGTTTCTCGACTTCATGAGTGCTGTGGAGCCGTTGTCGTCCTGCGCATCCCTGTGAGCACCGGCCTCCAGGAGCAACTCCACCACTGAAGCGTGACCTTCCTTTGCTGCAGCTATCAGAGCTGTGTTGCCCTCAGCGTCACGTGCCTCCAGTTGAGCACCGGCCCCCAAAAGCAACTTCACCACTGGGCGATGACCTTGCCAGGCTGCATCTATCAGCGCTGTTTGGCCATCTTCGGCACGCAGCTCCGTCTGAGCACCTGCCTCAAGGAGCAACCGCACGGCTTCAACACGACCGTAAAAAGCTGCAAAGATGAGCGCTGTGCAGTTCTCGTCATCGGTGGGATCCGGATCAGCTTTTGCCTCCAGCAGCAGCTCAACGACTTGAGAATGACCGCGATTTGCTGCAGCCATCAACGGTGTATCGCCCCAAATGCAGTCGCCGTGGAAATCCGCCTGCGCCCCCGCTTCCAGGAGCAGCCTCGCGACATCAACGTGGCCATGCAGCGATGCTTGCAGGAGGGGTGTGGTGGCAGAATTGGCAGAATACACAAGATCCGGGTCCAGCGGAAGCTGCAGCAGGGCTTCGACCTGACATGCAGCAGCTTGGGAGGCTTGGGGCTCGTCCGTCGGAGAATCCAAAGAGCGAAGGACAAGAGATTCGGCTAGTGCAGGGACTCTCGTCCCTAGGGTTGATGATGTAAACCCTGCACGACCCTAATGACCCTAAACTATGGGAATTATGGTCTATTCCTTATTATGGGTCATGCAGGATATATGTCATCAACCCTAGGGTTTACGCTTCTGAAAACCCTAAACCCTAAACCCTAAACCCTACAACTTCGCCCCTAAAGCCCTGAAGGCGTAACATCCGAATCTCTGGACCCCTTGACCTAGGTTCCTGCACAGCCCCTTTATTACTTGAAGGATCGTGGGACTTAGTAACTAGGGTTATCATTAGGGTAACTATACTTATCACTACTTATAACCCAATTACGGTACTTATAACCTTACTTATTAAGTCCCATGATCCTGCAAGTATAAGGCTTTAATGTTTAGGGTTTAGGGTACCCTTCTCCCAATATTCAGTTTCGATAAGGGAAGCCAAAAACTGAAACAAAAAAGGTCGAAAGGTACTACTCAGGAACCCTGTTCAAGCTTTTATATCGTGGGAGGCGGGGTTATCTCAAACAACACGGGCGAGTCGGAACCTTTGGAGGCTTTGTGGGGATGTCTTAACAACTTGAGGGTCTTAGGATTTGGGGCTTGGATTTAAGGGATTTAGGATTTCGGGAATTTTCAATGGTTCGGGGGTGTAGGGTTTAGGTACCTCAAGCCTGAAACGCGAAAGCACAGCTCCCCCTGCCTCGTCCACGAGGCCTTCTTGAGCCGCTTGCCGCAGCTCTTGCGTCTCGGCCTCGGAAGCCTCAGCGAGCGGCAAAGTCACCACCTGCAGCTCTGTCCGATCTTGCTCGGAAGCATCGGAGGCCGTCGAAGCAACAACCTGCAAATCCATCATGGAATCCAGCTTCACGGCATCATCCAAAGTCTTGCCCTCGTGAAGGAGCCTTTGCCTGAAGCGCGGTGGCAGCCCGTGCTGCTGATGCAATCGTTGCTTCAACGTCCTCACATCGCTAAGCTGCGTCACGGGAATTCTTGCCACCTCTTCCCCCGAGAGTTTCCCGACGCGCAGCATGCTGGCAAGAGGTGCAACAACGGATTAAAGTCCAGGGCTGGGGCAGGTGCCGGGTGATGTCGACTTGATATATAGGCCGCCTGAATAACGAGACTCAGGGTTTCGGTGCTTTGAGACTGGAAGTGGATTAAAAGCCCTTGAGGAGTAGCTATCCGGTGGTTTGGGGGTTCCCTTGGCTCTTTAGCTCCTTAATAGGGATTATCATTATCATCATCCCTGGCTCCTTAGCTCCCATAATATCAATGGTTAGGTAGACCCCTACATCGAGTCTATGGTCTTCGTCGCCTGAGGAATGCAAGTCCAGACTTGCTCTGACCTGCCTCGATGTCAGTCGGTTTAGGGTTTAGGGTTTAAACAACAAGACTTTGACCTCTGCAGCATTCTTTAAGGGCTCCATAGCACAAGGATGCTGCTAATTCGTGCTGCTGGGATATACCATGAGGGCACTATCACGAATCATCCAGACACCCATGGCATTCTGAGGAGAGCCGAAACAGTATGCGTCAACATGCCGCAACTCAGCATCAAACCTAAACCGTAAACCCCTAGGCCCTAAACCTCTAAACCCCTAAAGGCTTAAACCCGAAATCCTAAGCCCCAAATCCTCAACCCTAAACCCCTAAACGGCTGAACCCTAAACCCCCGAACCCCTAAAACCCCAAACCTCTGGAAGGGGCGGGTAGGTATGTAGATCTGTGCCCCCGCCTGCTGCAGTTAAAAAAGCTAGTACTTCAAGGATCATGGGACTTTGTAACAAGGGCGATAATTGGGGTAACTATACTTAGAACTACTTATAACCCCAATTAAGGTACTTATAACCTTCGTTACTAAGTCCCATGATCCTGCAAGTAATGTGGTGGCCTCCACAATAATCAGCGTAGGGTTTTGGGCTCCAGAATATATTCGTAATTAGGAACCGAAAGGAAGAACATTGGTAATTATGTAGGCTTGCTTCTACATTGCTTATGCATATGACCCTGCGAGCACATGACTAAACCCAGTAGCATCCAAGACGTTGCTGAATCACACACAAAGCCTTGCACTCAAGCCTAAGCGAAGAATGGATCGAAAAGTCATACACAAAGCAAGTAGAGTTGCGAGTGCCAACCGGGGTAGGCCTCCTTGCAACTCGAGTTGCAACCTACGACCTACCTACGGAGCCGCACGAACGGGCTTCTGCGCGATGCCGCTATGCTTACATTACAGAGGTTCGCAAAGGTTTGTACATTTGGAGCCGAAAAAATCAGAATCACAATACAGAGGCTTGGATGATGGAGTACAGTTTTGAAGTTTTGGAGACTCTTGCGTGTTGTATTTGCCCTTGTATTTCAAGCATGCTACAGAACCCTTAACCCCTAAACCCCAAACCCTAAACCCATATACCCTACACCCTAAACCGTCCTCGTGGCCCTCAGTAACTGATTTCAAACTCAAAGCATTATAGTCTGTAAAACCCTTGTTTATACCGTAACTATAGAGCCCTTACAGATCCCTTTAACAGAACCCTTATGAATCCCTTTGATAGAACTCTTACAGACTAGATCCCTTCTGGAACCCTCACAAATCCCAAAAACAGAACCCCTGTATAGATCCTTTTAAACAGACCCCTTAGGACCTTAGGATTTCTTATAGAAACCGTGTACATCCGTTTAACAGAACCCTTTAACACAACCCTGTAGATCCCCTTTTGTGCGCCTTACTTAAAGGATCAAGGGACGTAGTAAGTCAGGTTATATTTAGGGTAACCATACTTACAACTACTTATAACCCCGATTAAGAAACCTATAACCTCACTTACTAAGTCCCATGATCCTCCAAGTAGGGTGCCTACGGGCTTAGGGCTTACGGGTTAGAGGGCGCCTATGGGTCCAGGGTTTAGGGTGCCCATGGGTTTAGGGTTTACGGTTCCGATCCCTTTGAACCTGGTTTAGGGTTTAGGGTTGAGGGTATTGAAGGGGTACTTACGCCATGGTGATCTTCCAAGTCCTCGCAGTCCCCCAGGGCCCGGCGAGTTTAGAGGTTTAGGAGGGTTTAGGAGGGTTTAGGAGGGTTTAGGAGGGTTTAGGAGGGTTTAGGAGGGTTTGGGAGGGTTTGGGAGGTTTAGGAGGGTTTAGGAGGGTTTAGGAGGGTTTCAGGGTTTAGCAGAGTTTAGGAGGGTTTGGGGATTAGGTGCAGCCGAAGCACGATACCGATGCCACGGACCGACTGGAGATGCCTGAGGATCGGGAACACGAACACATTCACTACCGAACAAACAGAAGAAACTCTTGAACCCTAAGCAGTAAAGTTGAAATCCTGAACCCTAAACGGTAAGCTTGAAATCCTGAACCCCTAAACCCTAGATCTAAATCTTTTGTTCTGGAGCTTGGACTGTCCAGATGGCACTTACCCCCCCGGGCAGGTTCCAACACCCCATCAGCCGACACTACACGCAACCCCAAGGGTTTAGGGTTTAGGGATTAGGATTTAGGGTTTAGGGATTAAGGGATTAGGGTTTAGGGTTTAGGGTTTAGGGAATTGAACTCGGAACTAACCAAGGCCTCGATTCAAGAGCTTCTACCCAAGGCCACAGCCCCTCAACCCTCAAACTTGAATCTACAGCTGACCCGGGGCCCCCCTCCCTCACCCCGAAAACCCTAAACCCTACTTGGAGGATCATGGGACTTCGTAAGTAAGGTTATAAGTACCCTAATTGGGGTTATAAGTAGATTTAAGTATAGTTACCCTAATTATAACCCTAGTTACTAAGTCCCATGATCCTTTAAGTAATCCCCGAAAACCGTAAACCCCTCACCCCGAAAACCAAGAAAAGACCGCAGGGACACGAAGCCACGCGGCGCACCGCGCAAAGTCTGCAAGCCAAGCTCCTCCTCAGGCATGACCTGCCGGGTCGGTGTCTGGGTTCTTGTTAAGGGATCTTATACAATTAGTTACCATAATAAGGATCTATGGTAAACAATATGGTTTCGGTTTAAGTCCCTAAACCCCTAACCCCAAAATCCCTAAACCCCTAAAAACCTCAACCCCTAAACCCGAAACCCCGAAACCTAAACCTCTTAACCACTCGAAACCCCTAAACCCGTAAATCCGAAACCCTAAACCAGAACAAGCAGAATGTCCCGAGAACCTGAACCCTCATACAGGGGCCTAAATAGTTTCCTATACTATTTTGGGGGCTCCTTATTCTAATTATAGTATAATGGGCCCCAAAACCAAAACCCTATTCTAAGTATTAAGGCCCCTACATTAAACCCCAACCCCCCCACACCCCTGTGATCCTTAACCCATCAAGACCATGAGCTTCTAGAAGCCGGCTGTCGGCCCTGAAAGCGATTTTTCCCTGGACCATCCCAGGGCCCCCCAATGGCCCTTTCATGGAGCCCTTATGGTCCTGAATTCTGGGTGTTAAGGCATATCTCTCCAAAAGTAGAACCTAAACCCTAAACCCCATAGATACCTTTAAGGAACCCTTATAGACCCCTTTTAAGGAAACCGTTAAGGAACCCTAGTTACTAAGTCCCATATCTCTCAACTCACCGCCTTGAATCCCTCAACACCAAACTAAGTCATGCTAAACCCGAAACCATGAACCCTACTTGGAGGGGCGCGGGCCTTAGTAAGTAGGATATCAGTGGCGTCATAATTGGGGTAACTCCATTTAGGGTACTTATAACTCTACTTATATCCTACTTACTAAGTCACCTGCCCCTCCAAGTACAGTAGAAGCCAGAAAGTTGGAACATGGCTTTAGGAGGATTAGTGCTAGGATCCCTTATACTTTAAGGGCATGAGGAGTCTGATGTTCCAACTTTCTGGCTTCTACTATTCTACTATAACCCTAAACCCTAAACCCTAAACCCTAAACCCTAAACCCTAAACCCTAAACCCTAAACCCTAAACCCTAAACCCTAAACCCTAAACCCGAAACCATGAGCCCGGTCAGTCCCTCTCAAGCCTTAACCTTGAACCCCGAATGCCGGACTACCTGAAGCCCTAAGCTATAAATCGTAAACCTCTCAACCCCAAAGGTGACCCAGGATTTAGGGCTTGGAGCTTTGGGAGATTTTCGGGTTTGGGGTTCAGGGATTTAGGGCTTCGGGGCTTCAATGCTTTACCCTAAACCCTCAACCCTAAACCTTTAAGGGCTCAAGTCCGAGGCCTCAAAAGGTGGGATGAAGGTAGGTGGGATATACCCAAATAAGAGTCCTGATATAAGAGATCCTTAATCCTACCTACCTTCATCCCACCTTTTGAAGCCTCCGATCAAGGTCCTCAAGGTGTCACGGGGTTGTGTTGGGATCTCTGGCCGTTGCCTTGGCTTGCTCCAGGAGCTTCTCGTACCTCGGGGCCCGGGTGTGGCGTCTACTTGGAGGGGCAGGGGACTTAGTAAGGGTTCTTAAAGGGCTCCTTGAAGGGACCTCTATAGGGTTCCTTAGAGGGATCTATGGGGTTTAGGGTTTAGGGTCTACTTAGAGGGGCAGGGGACGTCGTAAGTCGTTTATAAATAGGACTATACTTGGGGTAACTCCATTCAGGGTACTTAATGACTCTACTTATATCCTACTTCCTAAGTCCCCTGCCCCTCCAAGTAGACCCTAAACCCTAAACCCCATAGATCCCTTTAAGGAACCCTATAGAGGTCCCTTTAAGGAGCCCTTTAAGAACCCTTCCTAAGTCCCCTGCCCCTCCAAGGAAGGTGGTTCCAGGAGGCCCTGAAAAGGACATTTTTTCAGGGCGGCGGTTCTGTGTTTGGATGTCGCCTGATTGTGCGTGTGATGGCTGGCAGAGCCATAATCATGAGCAGTAGCAATCCCTAAGGCTCAAAATAGCCCAAAAGCCTCATATAGTATGGTCTTTGGGCCCAAAACCCTTAATATATGAGTCCTTAGAGGTCTAGGGAAATTGCAAATTGCAAAACCGCAGTGCTCACCCCGCACCCTACACCCCGATCCAAAACGCACACACCCTCCGCCCAATCCAAACAAGCAGCCAATCAAAACCTAAACTCAAGAGTAGCCTAGGAATAAAAAAGGGTGCCCTTTTTGGCTTAAAGGGGCTTATAAGGGGACCTGAACCCTAGAAAAAGGGAATAAGGGCCTACTCCAGGTCCGAGAAACTCCTTGCTGGAATTTAAGACATGTCAACCTAAACTCATTATAAACTCATTAACGAAAATTGCCGTTAAGTCGAAGAGCTCCCTAACCCCTAAACCCAAAACTCTAAACCCCAAACCCCTAAAGCCAAGCCTTGAACTCTAAACCCCAAACCCCAAACCCTAAAGCCCCAAACCCTAAAGCCCAAAACCGTAAACCCCAAACCCTAAAGCCCCAACCCTAAAGCCCAAAACCACGAAGCCCAAAACCCTGAAGCCCCAAACCCTAAAGCGCAAAAGCGTAAAGCCCAAAACCCCTAATCCCAAAACCTCCCTGGCGAGGGGCGTCTGGACCAGGGATTGCGGGACTTCCAGGAGCTCCTCCAGGGAAACAAAGGGGGTCTCAGGGCTTAGGGCTTAGGGTTTAGGGTTTAGGGCTTAGGGGTTTAGGGGTTTAGGGGTTTAGGGTTTAGGGGTTTAGGGTTTTAGGGTTTAGGGTTTAGGGTTTAGGGGTTTAGGGTTTAGGGTTTAGGGTTTAGGGGTTTACGGGTTTAGGGTTTAGGGGTTTAGGGGTTTACGGGTTTAGGGTTTAGGGTTTAGGGTTTAGGGGTTTAGGGTTTAGGGTTTAGGGGTTTAGGGTTTAGGGTTTAGGGTTTAGGGTTTAGGGTTTAGGGTTTAGGGTTTAGGGTTTAGGTTTTAGGGGGGGCTTAGGGGTTCCTTTCAAAGGGATCTAGAAGGGCTCCTTTAAAGGGATCTATAAGAATTTAAGGGCTTAGGAGTTCCTTTCAAAGGGATCTAGAAGGGTTCCTTTAAAGGGATCTATAAGAATTTAAGGGCTTAGGGGTTCCTTTCAAAGGGATCTAGAAACATTTCTTTAAAGGGATCCATAAGGTTTAGGGTTTAGGGAAGAGTTTAGGGGCTTCGGAAGTTAACGGGTTTTTGGGTTTGGAGGTTTAGAGTTTCAGATTGTTTCGCGATGGTTTGAAGTTCCTTGCAGGGCCTGCCAGGGTGGTTTAGGGTTTAGGGTTTAGGGTTTAGGGCTGATGGGCTTCAGGGCTCAGGGTCGGAGAAGAACCCCCAACCACGGATTTAACCTTTGCTCATTTCGGTTTAGGGTTCAGGGTTTATTCAGGGTTTAGGGACCACCAAGAGCGCAATCTCTCTCCAAACCCGAGCAGGAAGTGGACCAGGTCCAAGGGCCGCCCGATGCGCAAGTTGTAAGTGCGCTGCCAATCTTTTGACAGCTGCTGTACCGGCATCTCCGGAAAAAGTTCCTCAAATCACAAACCCTAAACCCTAAACCCTAAACCCTAAACCCTAAACCCTAAACCCTAAACCCCAAACCCTAAACCCTAAACCCTAAACCCCAAACCCTAAACCCGAAAATCGGATCATGCCTGGCTGCCGACGACGCGTTGCGGTCCACCGAGCCAGACGCGACATTCGCCGGCCGGTTTCAGCATTTCAGGGTTTTAGGGTTTTAGGGTTTTAGGGTTTAGGGTTTTAGGGTTTTAGGGTTTAGGGTTTTAGGGTTTTAGGGTTTAGGGTTTAGGGTTTAGGTTTTAGGGTCCTTGGTGGTGGCTGTTTGTTTCTGTACAGCGTCACAAAGGCATTTACAAGGGTAGTCACGAAGATGTTCACACCGAAAGGCTCGTACTTGTGGTTCGTTGGGAGGTTTAGGGCTGGGTGTTCAAGGCTTAAGGGTTCTAGGGCTTTAGGGTTTAGGGTTTAGGGTTTAGGGTTCTAGGGCTTTACGGTTCTAGAGTTTTGGGGTTTAGCCCTAGAGGAGTTTTGTCAGGCTACGTTGTGTCAGAAAAAGTACTTACAGGGAGTTTGAGATTGTTTCAAATTTCAGGGCTTCGGGTGAGTGACGTGGGATGTAGGCTTCGAACTCCTAGAACCCCTATAAAGATCCGAAAACCGCTAAAACCCAAAACCCGTGACGCCCCCAAAACCTCTTACATCCCTAAAACCCTAAAAGCCCTGAAACCCGTAAACACCTGAACCCCTAAAACCGCCCAACACCCCCAAAACCCCCCAAAACCCTTACAACCCCAACATCTTACAGACCCCTTATAGAAACCGAAAGGATCCCCTTCAACGAACCCTTATAGATCCCTGTAAAGGAACCCTTATAGATCCCTTTAACGGAACCCCTATGGAGCTTTGAGGAATCCTATAGATCCCTTTAAAGGAACCCTTAAAGATCACTTTAAGGTGAACCGTATAGATCCCTTAGAGATCACTTTACAGGAACCGTATATATATATATATATATATATCACTATGTGTATCTTTAAAGGAACCCTTATAGATTAGAACCCTTGTAGAATCCCCCTAGAACCAGAAGCATTCCTCGCCTCCGCGGCAGCCTGCTGCTCCCTCGTAGCTTCGATCTTCAGGTCCAGTTGCAGGAGGGGCCCTGGGAGGCTCAGGGGCCTAGGGCTTTAAGGGTTTAGGGCTTTAAGGTTGAGGGTTTTAGGAGGGTTTTGGGGTTTAGGGTTTAGGGGTTTAGGGGTTTAGGGGCTTTAGGGGTTTAGGGTTTAGGGTTTTAGGGTTTAGGGTGTAGGGCTTGGGGCTTTGGGTTCGAGGGTTCCTACACTTTGGGGTTTAGTGCAGCAAGGGCTGTGAGAGGCCAGGACCGCAGAACTTTTAGAGTTTGGGGTTGGGGGTTTCTAGCTCATGGTTGGGATACTAAACGTTTACATTTATATTCCTTGTTGTGTTTATTAAGTAACCATAAAACTGTAAAATGTTGCTCAACTATGACACAGATTTAGGGTTTAGGGGTTGGGGGGATCATGGAACTTGGTACGTAAGGCTCCTTACAAGGATCCTTCAAGAGATCCACAAGGGTTGTATAACAAGAGTTGTATAAAGGAGGATCATGGGACTGAACCCTAAACCCTAAACCTGAGGGTTCCTAATGAGGATACCATACTTGGAGGCCCATGGGTAGTTAGTGGAGTTATAAGTCCCCTAACATGGGTTATAACTATACTTACTTATGGCTATCCATGGATCTCCAAGTCAGGGTTCCTACCTCAGCTGGGGTCCGAGTACTCCCTACTATAGCACTTTAGGGCCTTTTTAGGTATCCAAGCCCATAAACAAGGACTACTTGGGCCCTTAAGGAAATAAGGGCCTAAACCCTAAACCCTAAACCCTAAACTAAGCGCTAAACCCTAAACCCTAAACTAAACCCTAAACCCTAATCCCTAAACCCTAAACTAAACCCTAAACCCTAAACTAAACCCTAAACCCGAAACTAAACCCTAAACCCTAAACCCTAAACCGATACCATAAGGGTTCCTATACTCTTGGGGGTTCAGGGCGTTTCCAGGGCCTCTCAGCAGGCCAGGGCCGAAGACTTCTGGGTTTAGGGGTTCTACTTAAAGGATCACTTTTGGGCTCCTTTAAAGGGATCTTTATAGGGTTTCTTAAAGGCATCTATGGGGCTTAGGGTTTAGGGGTTCTAATGATCATGAAACTTAGTAACTAGGGCTCCTGAAAAGGGCTCCTTAAGGGATCTATAGGGTTTCTTAAAGGGATCTATGGGGTTTAGGGTTTAGGGTCTATTTAAAGGATCATGGGACTTAGTAACTAGGGTTATAATGTGGGTAACTATAGCTATAACTACTTATAACACCAATTAAGGTACTTATAACCTCACTTACTAAGTCCCAGGATCCTCCAAGTAGGGTTAGGGATTCAGGAATTCAGGGTTTCAGGGTTTGGTTTTTGCAGGGCTTTAAGGTTCAGGATTTAAGGAATTATGGGTTGCAAGGGTGCAGGGTCCGGGTCTAGGGCTTTGGGGTTTTAGGGTTTAGGGCCTAGGGGGTTTAGCGTGTAATATTTGAAGGGGTTTCAAAGTTTATGGTTCAGGGCTTAGGAGCTATAGTATCCAAAACTCGTAACCTGGAGAAGCGCACCTATGATTGCACGATGCTAGAACCGCCAGGACCCGAAACCCCCTGAACCGTCTCTACTTCTGTAGCCTAAACCTCAATAGGCTGCAAAGGCTTGGAACCTGTAAACTGTAAGGGGAAAAGGAGGGACCCTTGAAAAGGAGCCCTAGGTACAATACCCTTTATATAGCTATTATATACCCATTATATACCCTCATTATAGGGTAGGGGTCCCCATTAAGGGTCCCTCCTTTTCCCCTTTGAGTAAACCCTGAACCCTAAACCCCGAACCCTAAGCCTGGTTCCGAACCCTGGGACCCCAAACCGCTGAACCCGAAGCCTAAACCCAGAACCCTAAGCCGTGAGACTTGAACTCCGAGCCCGACCTCTACACTCCGAAGCCCTGAACCGCCCTAAACTATACTGAACTTAGAACCCTAGCAAAACTTATAATTTTTGCTATTTCTTAAGGATTATAATAACCAAAAGGTTAAAAAAAAATGTTTCTAGGTACCCCTAAGTAAAACCCAACGCCAAAGCAAACACCCTGCTACACTCATATCCCCAAATCCCGTTTCCCAAACATTCTACCTGATTCTACCTCAGAACATGAACCCCGAAGCATCCTAAACCCCAAACGCTAAACCCCAACCCCTAAACCCGAAACCCTGCAGTGATGGCCAGGGAACCTGTCTCTAGCACCCGAAGAAAGCAAAGGTCGTGCAGGTAGATGAGAACATCCCCCCTTCGCATGTCGAGCCTTGCGCTTCGTTGGGGTTCTTCCTAGGTTTTATAAGGGTTCTAGAATCAAGGGTTTAGGTTGGGTACGGCCCCCACTCAGTAATAGTTGAATGATATTCAAAATATAGATATAGTAGACCCTTACTAGTAGACTCTTACTGTATGGGGGCCGTACCTAAGGTTTAGGGATTTAGGGTTCAGGGTTTGCCTCGCCCAGTTGGTGTGCAAGTCGCCCACCCGTAAACCCAAAGCCCTAAACAACAACTCTTAACCCTGAGCCCTAAGCCGGCAACCCTAAACAAAAGCAGAACCCTCGACTGTCGGAGCTCGATTCCCGCCGGGCAACTCTTCTGAAAACCCTCTGGCCTAATAATTAGAGTAGGGTTTGGGGGTATAATATACGAAAAAATGACGAACTGCCAAAATAGTATTGGTAATTATCAAAGCCCCCATATTAGTGGCTTCCTGGTCGGAGGGCTGAGCTTTCAAGGGAACTATACGGGTTCTACGAGGATGCTTGAGGGGACTATAACAAGGCTCTCAACTCAAAGGGATATTCAAGCTTGAAGGTAAAAGGTTGTGGGGTTCCCTTAAAGGGATCTGTCGGGGCTCCGGTAAAGGGGGTCCATAAGGTTCTCGAAGGGACAGGTAAAAGGTTGAAGGTAGAAGGTTGTGGGGTTCCCTGAAAGGGATCTATAGGGGCTCCTTTAAAGGGATCCATAAGGGTTCTCGAAGGGATAGTTCAGGATGGGGGATGTTTCGGTTGAGGGTTTAAGGTCAGAGTGCAGGGCGTACTTAACGGATCATGGGACTTAGTAACTACGGCTTGTAACCAAGATACCTATGCTTGTAACTACTTCTAAGCCCAATTAAGGAAGTGAGAACCTTACTTACCAAGTCTCATGATCCTCCAAGTAAGTAGTAGTAGGCTTTCGGATAGGGGCTTGGGGTGTTGGGCTATAGATCCCTCAAAAGAGCCCTGTAATGATCCCTTTAAAGGAGCCCTTCAAGGAACCCTTATAGATCTCTTTCAGGAACCCGCTTAGGAGTGTATGGTTCTCAAGCTAGCAGGCGGAGGGTGTAGTGGTCAAGCTTCTGGCTTCTTGGCATTACAGGTTGAGAGTGTAGGCTCGCAACCCCGCACTACAACTCGAGAACCACGTAGAGTTGGAAACCCTAAACCCAGAACCCTGAACCCTGAACCGCTAAACCCTAAACCCTAAACCGACATCTCCAGCACAAGCAACCGTAGCTCCCAGCACGAAGAGACGAAAAACCAAAACGAAACCTCTCAAGTCAATCAATCCTAAGCCCTACCTGGACCCTAAAGAACCTACCTTTTTCGGGTTCCTTGTTATAATTTCTTACATAAGTCATCAAGAATAGGTGGGTTATCCGGGGTTAAGATAGACCCTAAACCATAAAGCCTAAACCCCAACAACAAAAAGACAACAACAACGACGACCACCACAGCCCCGCCCTACAGAACCTCCCAAATCCTGGACCCTGACCTCCAAGATCCGAAACGGTTAAGGGTTTAGGGTTTAGGGTTTAGGGTTTAGGGTTTAGGGTTTAGGGGTTAGGGTTTTGGGTTTAGGGTTTAGGGTTTAGGGTTTAGGGTCGGCCAAGAATTTCAAAAAATCCAAAACTCCACAAGGCCTGGACCAGAAGCCCTAAACCGCCTACAGCCCAAACCCTAAACCCTGAATCCCTAAACCCCTAAACCGCCTACACCCTAAACTCCAAACCTGTAAACCCTACACAAACTGGCCCAGTTGCTGGACAGGCTCGGGTCCTTTGTGCCTGGCAGCGCATCTTGTTGTTAAACTCTGGCTTTCTCTCCGGCTGTGAAGAGAAAAATGTTCGGATACAGACGGTAAAGGCATGCTATGGAAAATGTTATCATCGGAGCCCTGATATAGTACCCCAAACAGTAGGATCCTTATTATAACGACTCTAAGATAAGGTACCCCTAATTTTCGGAAACTCCCCCTATGGACTTATGGTAAATGTTATCATAGGAACCCGGCGGAACACTCTCCGACTCCGAATGCTAGTGCGCCTGTTTCGCTAAATTTTCCGCGTGCAGTTTATAGTCTCGGGGCAAGAATACGCGAGACCCCCAAGCCGTAAAGTTGAGGGTGGTTCGGGGTTTAGGGTTTAGGGTCAGGGCTTTGGAGAGTTTCAGAGTTGTGGAAGTCAGTAGGGGTGGCGAAGTGACGGTGGGGAGCGATGGCGATGGTGAGTGGTGGGTGTTGGCATTGAGCCGCTGTTGCTGCTACAGGTGGAGGACTTATAAACCCTAAACCCTAAACTAAACCCAAGAGTCACCTAGGAATAAAAAAGGGCGCCCTTTTTGGCTTAAAGGGGCTTATAAGGGGACCTGAACCCTAGAAAAAGGGAATAAGGGCCTACTCTAGGACTCTAGGTCCTAAAAAAAACCCTCAATACCCTAAACCCTAAACCCAAAACCCTAAACCCTAAACCCTTAAACCCTAAACCCTAAAACCTAGGACCCCAAACCCTAAACCCCTAAACCCTAAACCCTAGACCCCAAACCCTAAGCCCCTGAACCCTGAACCCAAAACCCTAAACTGGTTGCTTGCTGGCAGCCGTCTGGCCACGCCTATGAGTCCTCTTTCCAGGCTGCACAAGGATATTGCACTGCCTTTAAGCTAAATGATTTTTTGTGCGCCGTTTAGGGTTTTGGGTTGTTTTTTTGAGGGCCTTTTTAGGGTTTAGGGTTTTGGGCTTTAGTGGTTTGGGGTTTAGGGCTGCCATGCCTGTGGAAGTGTTGCGTCCGCTCTTGATACGGGTAGTTGTCAAAATTATGGTCCCTTTTGGGATACCCTAAATTTTAGGTGCCGCATCATAATAAGGACCCAAAAAGGGACCATAGCTTTGACAACCACCCATACAGCTATGGCCACTGCTTCTGCTCATGCTTCCGTCCCTGCTTGCTGGAATTCCCGGCAGCAGTCGGCTTTTCTGTTCTAGGTCAGTCAGCCGGTGTTGGTGCGGCTTTGCCGCTTCATTCTTCTGGGCTTCGCTGAGGACGACGATGATGATGAAGCAGCCGAAGAAGAAGACGAGCAGGGTTCTGATGATGAGGTTGATGAAAAAAGATGATGCTGATGGGCTGTGCTTGTCGTCGTTCTGATTCTCATTCTGCATAATTTGTCGAAACAGCGTCCTCGTCGTCGCTTGTTTCTTTGCTAGGCCGGCTCTGTGTCTTGACTCTGAACCCCGAAACTCTAAACCGGACCTCAGATTCAGCTGCACCACGGTCGGCCGAAACGCCAAAAGCAACACCACCTGTCGGGCGGCGAATGGTTCAGGTTCGATTTTCTGGCTTCTCATAGGGGTGACAGAACAAAAACTTATAAGCTGGTATGAATATGGTGTACATGAAGCTAGAGCTTGCGCATCTTACGATGTAAGGAACTGCCAAAAAGGTGCAAATGTCGGCTATCAATACCGCAGACTAAGACTTTGACCCCTAACTCTAAACCCGAAACCCCAAATGCTTAACCCCAAACCCAACCACCGACCCCTACTTAAAGGATCATGGGACTTAGTAACTAGGGTTATAATTAGGGTAACTATACTTATAACTAGTTATAACCCTAATTAAGGTACTTATAACCTTACTTACTAAGTCCCATGATCCTCCAAGTAACTCTAAACCCTAAACCCCACATGCTTAACCCCAAACCAAACCCTAAACCCTAAACCCAAACCCAACCGCTGACCCCTACACGCTACCGTCACAGGATCTTCGAGGCCCAGCTCAACCGCTTGCGGATTTTTCGGCTCTTTCTTCCTTGAACCCTTCAAACTCTGATGATGCGAAGCCCTAAGCCCTGAAGCCTATGAATAACCTCAAGGCTCAATAGCATTGAGCTCTCCATGTAGGTTGATGGGAGGCTCTTGGGGTAGGGATTCCTTAATATGAACCATATGAGAGGGTGTCTCCGCATGTATTTTGGTGTCTGTAACATCCAACCAGTTGCATCTTCACATATGCATATTCCGTGTACGTATGCATGGTTTGTGTCCGCACGGTCATGTGTCGTCGATTTTTTGCGAAAGTATTGCTGTTGGTACTCATGTTTTCACTATTGCTGTTACTGTTACCGCTGTAGTAGCTACTGTGACTGGGATCATCCGCTTCCACCATGACCATCCATGGTCCAACCATGATGACGTCCCAGCTCCAGCCGGTCTTGAGCGGACAGCAGGGAACAAGCATAGTGGCGTTCAAAGTCCGATCCGTTTTTGATTTCAGAGCATCCATGGCCCAACCATTATGCCGCTCGTGGTCTAATTCGTATCGAGTGGACAGCATCCATAGCTCAAGGATCCATGGCCCAATCATGTTGACGTCCAGGGTCTAATCCGTTGCGATCTGGTCGTTCTTAAGCGAAAGTCATTCATGGGCCAACTATAGTAGCGTCCGCGGGCTAATCCGTCTTGAGAGGACAGCATACGTAGCACAAGCATGATGACGTCCATGGTCTAATCCGCTCTGAATTCAACGCATCAAAGAGTCTAACGGTTGATGATAGAAATCCTGCATTACCCTCAATAAGGAATGTGCCATAATTCCCATAGTTTAGGGCCCTTAAGGTAATGCAGGATTTATATCATCAACCGAACCAGTCTCAGGTAGAGAGCATCCATGGCCCAACCATGAGGACGTCTGGGGTTTAATCCGTTTAAGAGCGGAGAGCAGGAATGCAGACACAGAGTGAGATATGCCAAAAGTATGGCGAGCGCTAGCCTCCTGCATCTCGCATCTGAGAAATCTTTCGCATAGGCTTTCACTTCAATCATACCAGTGACTTAACTGTACTATGCCATGTCCCCCAGCATTTGATGGCAGGTAGGTGTGGGTGGCGCTGCTGTCTTCACCCACACCGCTGCCTGAAGCGCACCCTGGAGGGTGGGCTGGGGTGGGAGGCTGGAGGGAGAGGCAGAGGTCAGAGGCCTGCTGCTACCACAATCATCAATATTGCCACCTGCATTACGAGCAATAGTAGATAGAATGACTACCACTGCGACTACGACGACGACTGCTACTGCTACTGCTACTGCTACTGCCACTGCCACTGCCATTGCTACTGCCACTGCCACTGCCACTGCCACTGCTACTGCTACTGCCACTGCCACTGCCACTGCCACTGCTACTACTACTACTACTACTACTACTACTACTACTACTCCCACTGCTGCTGCTGCTGCTGCTGCTGCTGCTGCTGCTGCGACTGCTGCTGCGACTACTACCACTACTACCACTGCTGCCACTACTACTACTCCCACTCTACTACTACTACTACTACTACTACTACTACTACTACTACTACTACTACTACTACTACTACTACTACTACTACTACTACTACTACTACTACAAAATATTAATAGTAGTAATAACAAGAAGACACAAAAGAATATGAATAATACCTATTACCTACCCCCCACTCCCTCCGTACCATCTACTACTTGCACCGACTGCCTACCCGACCGCCTACTGCGGATACGCTCACCACTCCACCTACTCCTCCTCCCCGTGATCCTGCCGCTCATGCTCTTGCTGCAGCTTTAAGACTGGGATACCCAGTAACCTAAGAATAAAAAGGCCTCTCTTTTTGGTATTAGGTAACTTTATAAGGAACCTAGGACTACAAAAAGGGAATAAGGGTACTACTGGGCATCCTAGTTTAAGAATGCTCTGCTCGAAGAGTTTCAACTACTCCAGCCTTCCGACGTCCGCAGTGGACGAGGTGACGCCACGCCTGGCAGGCCAAGATCAAATCAAACGTCAAGAGCTCGGTGCCCAAGAATAGCTCAACGTAAAGTTTCTTGCATCTACCATGCTAACAGCACCTCTCCTGTGCTTAAACTCCACACCCTGAACCACTAAACTTACTAAACCCCGGCACCGATAAACCCATAAATCCCCAAATCCTAAATGCTAAACCCTAAACCTCTAAACCCCCAACCCGAAACCCCTAAACCCCTGAACCCCTTTTAAACAAAAAACCAAACCCTGACCCCTAAACCCCTAAACCCCTAAACTCCTAAACCCCTAAACAATGTACCGGCCGTTTAGTTCTTCAAGGTGCAAGTGGCAACTCGGACATAGCTGGGTTTCATCTAACGGGTCATGGTTTAGGGATTAGGGTTTAGGTTTCACGGTTTAGGGCTTTGGGTTTAGGGGCTTAGGGTTTCGCCAAGCCAAAACGAACCGCACCTAGACTCTACTACTTCCTATGTCTACGTTACATAACTTACATAGCCCTTATCCTCCCGGAGACCCGAGCCCGGCCCTAAACCCCTAAACGCTAAACACTAAACCCCCTTCAGGTCAACGGCCAAGTCCCTGTCCTCAACCCTAGACCTTCAAGCCTTAAACCCCAAGCCCCCGAAAACCTAATACATATGAGGGGACCTTAATGAATAGGACAGGGTTCCCTAAAGGGGACCCTCGAAGGGGTCTATAAGAGATCTCCAGTTGGGTTCTATAGTATAGGAGGCCTTAATGATTAGAATAGGGTTTCGGGGCCAACTATACTCTATATAACTATAACAGAGTGCCACCCCGAGGGTTTTCTCCCCACTCCTGTCTCATCGGCTAGAAGGCCCTAGCAGTCTCCAACCTCTGCAACATCCAATCGCAGCCTCTGAGCTGGTGTAGCCTAGACCCGAGAGTAACCTAGGAATGAAAAGAGTGCCCTTTTTGGTTGAACCCCCCAAAGTGTTCTAGGTAATTATTAAGGCCCCTATATTAAGACAGCTCGAGGAGTCCTTTTTGGGTCAAAAGGGGCCTATAACGGAACCTGAACACTAATAAAGGAATAAGGGCCTACTCTAGGTCCTAGCAAACCCTCAATACCCTAAACCCTAAACCTTGAACCCAAAACCCTAAACCCTAAACCCTGAACCCAAAACCCTAAACCCTAAACCCTGAACCCAAAACCCAGGACCCTGAACCCTAAACCCTAAACCCTCTTGCGCTGCTTGAACAAGGCTGGGACTGAGACTGGTCCACAAGGCAGCCCTTGCAACTCTTCTACGGGGAGTTTCCGAAAATCAGGGCCACCTTTTTGGGTTCCTTTAAAGGGGTTACGATAAGGGTACTATAAGGGCTCCTTTAAAGGGTTACAAAAAGGGTACTATAAGGGTTCCTTTAAAGGGCTCTGTAAGGGTTTAGAGTTTCCGAAAATCAGGAGGTACTCCGTAGAACAAGTATCCTACTACGTAGAGTACATTAGGGTCCCATGTTGGTCGAATCAGTAACAGGCAAACAACTAGAGGATTGGGGCCTGCCTTTCTCAGCCAACTTAGCTTCCAACATACGAATCTGAAGATCTGTATCCTCATTTGCAAGGGGCTCAAGATGCTTAATCAAGTAATTGATCAAAGTTTGAACCTCCTTGCTAGGTTCGTCACCCTTTGAGGAAGAAGCAGCAGATTGAGGAATGCACTCGGGATGGCGTTTTACGCATTCCCTAGCCAAGCTATCAATGTCCCAACGTCTCTTGGACTCTCGAATTGCAGCCAACAATCCCGTAGCCAACATCGACTCGTTAATTTTACGACAAAAGACAATCGCGTAAAGGATCCCGTCGAAAGATGGCGAAGATAGAAATTGTTCCATCCCCCATATGCTAGCTCATGGAGTTTCAAATCGCTAATTGGTCGCCCTGCCAGTCCGTGCTTCTGGGGCCAATTTGTCAATTGGACTTGCTTAAAGAATTTCCGGCCAAACAGCTCTCTACTGTCAAGGCATTGGCTATCAGGGCAAAAATCAGCAGGAAGTTGAAGTTCTTGCTTTCGCTTTCCTTGAGGGCTTCTAAGTTCCTCATCGGAACCTTCTCCGTGCCAATCTTTCCATGACGACTTCTGATTGCTCCCTCTTCGGAAACTCCCGTATGGGTGTTTCACTGCCTTCATCGGACGTACCATCTACAGGCACTGCGACGCCCTCGTCGGACGCATTGGACACGAGCTCCATGTCACATGGCCCATCCACAGCTCCGGGCATTGAGCAGCATCCAGGAACAATCCCCTTAACCATCCTGACCCCCAAGAGCTCAAAACTCTACCCCCAAAACCTAAACCCTAGACGACTGAACTCTCGATCCTAAAATGCCTAAACCCTGTAACCGCAAAGTCCTAAACTCCTGTGCTCTTTCACACTTAGGGTGTAGGGCAGTGTAGGCAACCCCTGAATCCCGAAACCCCTAAACCCTGAACCCCTAACCCCTAAACCCTAAACCCCCCAATCCTTAAACCCCCAAACCCCGTAAACCCTAGACCCAGAGAAGACCCAAACCCAGAGAAGTCCCAAACCCTGGCGCACCTCCTCGGCAGTGAGCCGGCCATCATCCGCCGCGTTGTCCGGGCTGTCGTCCTAATTTTGGGCTTTCTTTATGAAAGTTAGGGCTACCTTTTGGGGTTCTTCTAAAGGGTTTACCATAAGGGCTTTATCAGGGTTCCTTTGAAGGGCTCTGCAAGGGTTTAGAGTTCCCGAAAATTTGGGGTACCTCGTTTTGGGTTCTTATCATACACATCCTATACTGTCCTATACAGGGTACTATATGGTTCTACAGGGTTCCCTTAATTCTATAAGAGCAGGTTCAGGGTTTAGGTTTTAGGGGTTTAGGGATTTACGGTTTAGGGCTCAGGGTTTTGGCTTTTGAGTTCAGGGTTTAAGGGGTGAAGCGTTCAGGGGTCTAGGCAGATGGGGTTTAGGGTTTGGTGTCTCGGGCTTTGGGGTATGGGCTTAGGGTTTAGGGGCGTAGGGGTTTAGCGATTAGGGATTTAGCGGTTTAGGGTTTAAGGTTTAAGCTATGAAAAGTCTTAGCAGTAGAAAGGTCCCACCCACATTTCTGCTCCGCCGGAGGCCTCCACGCGGTTTGAGGCTCTCGCGGCGGAGCAATGCAAGAAAAACTTGGCAAAGTAATCTGCAAAATGGCCTGATCCTGTGCCGTAGGCCTGATCCCACGACGGATTATCGAAACAAGAACAACACTTAGTTCTACTGCACTGAGCATACGGACGCCGCGCACGCGCAAACCTGCCTCAGTAAGAAACGACTCCTACCACATCTCATTTCTGACAGAAGCTACATGTCAAGACTCCAACCACAATAGAGTATGATGTGTTAGGACTGAGCCTGGTCCACAAGGCAGCCCTTGCAACTCTTCTACGGGAGTTTCCAAAATTCAGGGCCACCTTTTGGGTTCCTTTAAAGGGGTTAATATAAGGGTACTGTAAGGGTTCCTTTAAAGGGTTACAAAAAGGGTACTATAAGGGTTCCTGTAAAGGGCTCCGTAAGGGTTTAGAGTTTGCGAAAATCAGGGGTATCGTATATAGGGGTCCGTAGAACAAGTATCCTACTACGTAGAGTATATTAGGGTCCCCTCTCTTCGGAAACTCCCGTATGGGTGTTTCACTGCCTTCATCGGACGTACCATCTACAGGCACTGCGACGCCCTCGTCGGACGCGTTGGACACGAGCTCCATGTCACATGGCCCATCGATAGGTCCGGGCATTGAGCAGCATGCAGGAAAGCCCTTAACCATCCTGATCCCCAAGAGCTCAAAACTCTACCCCCAAAACCTAAACCCTAAACGACTGAACTCTCGACCCTAAAATGCCTAAACCCTGTAACCGCAAAGTCCTAAACTCCTGTGCTCTTTCACACTTGGGGTGTAGGGCAGTGTAGGGTTTAGGGTTGGGTTTCCTAAGCCCTAAACCCCTGAACCCCGAAACCCCTAAACCCTAAACCCCTAACCCCTAAACCCCCAACCCTTAAACCCCCAAACCCCGTAAAAGACCCAAACCCAGAGAAGTCCCAAACCCTGGCGCACCTCCTCGGCAGTGAGCCGGCCATCATCCGCCGCGTTGACCGGGCCGTCGTCCTAACGCTGGGCTTTCTTTACGAAAGTTAGGGCTACGTTTTGGGGTTCTTCTAAAGGGTTTACTATAAGGGCTTTATCAGGGTTCCTTTAAAGGGCTCTGTAAGGGTTTAGAGTTCCCGAAAATTTGGGGTACCTCGTTTTGGGTTCTTATCATACACGTCCTATACTGTCCTAGCCTATAGAGGGTACTATATGGTCCTACAGGGTTCCCTTAATTCTATAAGAGCAGGTTCAGGGTTTAGGTTTTAGGGGTTTAGGGATTTACGGCTCAGGGCTTTGGCTTTTGAGTTCAGGGTTTAAGGGGTGAAGCTAGATGGGGTTTAGGGTCTGGTGTCTCGGGCTTTGGGGTATGGGCTTAGGGTTTACGGGTGTAGGGGTTTAGCGATTAGGGATTTAGCGGTTTAGGGTTTACGGTTTAAGGTATGAAAAGTCTTAGCAGTAGAAAGGTCCCACCCACATTTCTGCTCCGCCGGAGGCCTCGTCGCGGTTTGAGGCTCTCGCGGCGGAGCAATGCAAGAAAAACTTGGCAAAGTGATCTAAACCCTGAACTACTAGAGCTCTATCTGTGTCGCAAACACCATAACTGGGGCTCTACTATGCTCTTGTAACCAACTAGTTCACGCCCCTTGGAGTCTGCGAGACGCCCTGATCCTGTGCCGTGGGCCTGATCCCACGACGGATTATCGAAACAAGAACAACACTTAGTTCTACTGCACTCAGCATACGGACGCCGCGCACGCGCAAACCTGCCTCAGTAAGAAACGACTCCTACCACATCTCATGTCTGACAGAAGCTACACGTCAAGACTCCAACCACAATAGAGTATGATGGGACATGTACCACCTCCTAAGTCACTATTATAGAAAAGGATCCCCGATAATTGGAATAGAGCTTTGGTGCATACTCTACTGTATGTACATAAGACTTTCTATACATATGTATATATATATATATATGTGTGTATGTATAACCACGTATCTGAACCCCCGGGAATGATTGCCATTCATAAGGCCTCTGTATTAAACCCTAGATCCCTAAACCCTGAACCTAAAACCTTAAACCCTCAATCCCCACACTCTAAGCATGAAGCACCACTTACAGGATCATCGGACTTAGTGACTAGGGTTCTAAGTGCGAAAACTATTCTTGTAAGCACCTATAACCCGAATCAAGGTACGTATAACCTTGCTTGCTGAAGAACCTTTACAGTACTCTTGTAGAAACCCTACACAACTCCTATAGATCCTTTGAAGAAACCCGTTAAGCGACTAGGTCACATGATCCTCCAAGTAAACCTAAACACCATCGAGGCTGGCTTCGGAAACATCCTTTTAGAGTTCCTTTCCTTTAAGGGCTCCTGCATCGCTTCCTTTAAAGATTCCTTTAAAGGTTCCTTTAAAAGGTTCCTTTAAGGGGTTCCTTTATGAGTTCCTTTAAGGGCCCCTTTGAAGGAGAACGGCATGCCTCTTCCGCCGGCAGGTGCAGAAGCCTTCAGAAGCGACCGAGGCGGAGTGACGCTTGACGGGTTTAGGGGGTGGGGCTTAGGGTGCATTTAGGGTTCAGGGTTTAGGGCCTTTTGGGTTTTGGGCCTTTTGGGTTTAGGGTTTAGGAGGAACTGAAAAGTATTTTGCTGCAGTCGACTATGTCCACTATTCTGGCTAATCTTGGCTTCTTCTTGTTCAGGAACTGATCATACTATACTGCGTGTAGTCTGGTTGCTGGGTTAGGCTTAGGAAGTAAAACTGCATTACTGCAAATCATTCATGTAAGAGACTAGACTGGGTTAGACGAGGCAGACAGTAAACTAGATTTAAATAGTGGCAGATGGATAGACACAGACATAAAAATGTGCTATATCTCTATCTACGTCTATGTACATGTATATGTATATGACTGGGTATGCAAATATGTATGTGCATACATGCATATGCATGCATGTGTATGTATATGTTTGTGTACACGTGTGCATATACTTATGTCATGTATCTTTCTAAGCACATCTACTTTCCTACCTATCTATGTCGATATGGGTATAGATACGCAGGGTCTCGCTCCCACTTCTGTCTCTCCCGTACTCATCCTTACCTCCTAAAACCCCAAACCCTATACCCAGAACCCTTAAACCCCCTAAACCCCGAAAACCCTGAGTCCTGAAGCCCTAAACCTCTAAAGCCCTAAATCCCTAAACCAATAAATCCCTAAACCTCTAGTCTGAAACCCTAAACCCCTAGTCTGAAGCCCTAAACCCCTAGTCTGAAGCCCTAAACCCCTAGTCTGAAGCCCTAAACCCCTAAACCCTAGAGATCTCTTATAGAGCCCTTGCTTATCGATCCCTTTAAAGGAACCTCTATAGATCCCTTGAAGGGAACCCCCATAGATCCCTTGAGCCCTGAGGCCCTAAGTCCCCTAAACCCTAAACCACCTTAAACCCCTAAACCCTGAACCCCCCAAACCACCCTAAAACCTAAACCCCAAAACCCCAAACCCCCCCCCCCCCCCCGAACCCCTAAACCCTAAACCCCCCAAACCCCCCAACCCTAAAGCCCCAAAACCCTAACCACCCCTCCTGAACCCCTAAACCCTAAACCCCCTAAACCCCCTAAACCCCCTAAACCACGGTAAACCCTTTTAAACACCCCAAAACCCTAAACCCACCCTAAACCCCCCCAAAATCACCGTAATCTGAAACCCCGCCATGGCTGCGTTTCGAGGCGCCCCGGAGCTCGGCTCTTCACGAGGCGCTGCAGATGCTGCTGGGCGGCCCTTTGAGGCTTTGGGCTTAGGGTTTTAGGGGTTTAGGGTTTAGGGTTTAGGGGTTTAGGGGTTTAGGCTTTGGGGTTTACTTTGCGCCAGTGGGGAACCCAGAGAGCCCATTAAGGAATATGGCTTAATTCTTAATTAAGGGGTATTGGGCTCTCTGGGAATAGGGGGGCTTAGGGTCCCTTTAAGGCTTTGCGATCGGGGAATAGGGGGCTGAGGGCTACAAAGGTTCCTTCAAGGGATCCAGGGCCCTTGAAGGCTTTGGGGGTTTTATGGGGTTTAGGGGTTTAGGGCTTAAGGGTTTAAGGCTTTGGGGGTTTTAGGGGTTATAGGGGTTTTAGGGGATTTGGTACCCTTAAAAGGATCCACAAGGGTTCTACACAGGATCTATAGGGTTTGGGGGTTTAGGGTTTGGGGTTTAAGGCTTTGGGCTTAGGGAGGGTACAAAAAGGGATCCTGTAGGGTTTAGGGGCTGCTGGGCCGCCCTTTGCGGTTCGGGATTGGGGGTGCAAGGGTTGCAAGGATCTAGGGTTTAGGGTTTAGGGTTCAGGGGTTTGCGGGTTTAAGGGCTTTAGGGACTGTGGGGAACTAAGGTTTAGGGGAAGCGGGGTTTAGGGATTTAGGGGTTTGGGTCTTTGGTGGTTGGAGGATAAGCGCGGGGTTCCCAAGATCGACCTGTAACCGAAAAAAACACCTACACTTTACGATTCCGTAGTATGAAAGGCCTAGATAATCACTTCTGGGAAGTAGGTGTTTCGGGTTGTAGGTTGGGCTTCGGTTGTGGAGTTCGAGGCATCTGGGGGGTGTTGAAGCGGATTTAGGGTTTATGAGTTAGTTTCAGTTTAAGGGATAGCATTTGAGTTTAGGGTTTCAGGGTTTAGGGTTAGGAGCTCGAGCTGAAGGGACAGGCATTTGAGCTTAGGGAAGGTTTACGGCTTAGGCCTTCGAAGAAGCCGATGCTCTTGCGAAACCGTTTAGGACCTGCCTAGAACCTGTAATGGCAACATGGTGACCCTCTTTGAGGAACCCTACACAATCCCAGAGGGTCTATACACACTACCATTATGGAATTAGGTCCTAAAAGACCATCCCTATCATGGTTTTGGGGCCCTCATTTCATAATGGCAATATATATGGACCCTCTGGGAATGTTACTCTTAGCGCAGCTCCCTACATAAATTGGGAGCTCTGACAGGGAGCCCGACATGACTTAAATCTCTGGATTAGGGTCCCCTCTTGGATCCCCACCAGGAGTGACCCAGAGGTGCTCCTAATTTACAGAATTAAACAGCTAAAGTAAGGCTGTTGCATATGATAGGAACTAGCCATCCCCATAAATTCCCAAGTATACAAAAGGAGCCATATTTGCAGTCACAATATGCTTAGCACAAACAAGCCCTGGTAAGAACGCTTGAAGGCACATAAGGCGCCCTTAAAGGAACCCTAGAATCCCTAACCCAAACCCGCCTCATCTTCTCCGAGGGCCTCCAAATCTGAGCTTCCAAACACTTTCGAAATTAGGGTACCTTATTTGGGGGTCCTTATAATAAGATCCTACTATTTAGGGTACCATATTAGGGTCCCCTATTTTCCAAAGCCACAGCGTGGGGACGGAGGGAGTCGAAGGTTGAGGGCTACGGTGTTGGAGTTTGGGGTTTTAGGATGTGGGGGTTTAGGGTTTAAGGGTTTAGGGTTTAGGGGTTTAGGGGTTTAGGGTTTAGGGTTTAGGGGTTTAGGGGTTTAGGGTTTAGGGTTTAGGGGTTTAGGGGTTTAGGGTTTAGGGTTACGGTGTTGGAGTTTGGGGTTTGAGGATGTGGGGGTTTAGGGTTTACGGGGGTTTAGGGTTTAGGATTTAGGGTTTTAGTTTAGGGTTTAGGGTTGTAGGGTTCAGGGGCTTCGGCGTTAGGATTTCAGGGTGTGTAGGGCTGAGGGTCAACGGTGCGCGGTTTAGACACAGCCCCTGGAGCCTAGACTTGTCTAGATCCCATAGACACGCCATGTGTAACCCTACTTACAGGTCTGCCTAAACGCGCAACCCTAAGCCCTAAACCCTAAACGCTTGACCCGAAACGCTACAAGCTCACCCTAAGCCCTCAGCCCTCAACCCGAAATCCTAAACCCTAAATCCTAAACCCTAAACACTAAACCGCGGACCCTAACCCCTAAACCCCCTGTAAAGGAGCCCTGAACACACCACATCCGAGAGGCTCTGCTGCAGTGGCGCCCAAGCCCTCCATCAAAGAGTCAAGGCAACGGAGTGCCTTTTCGTCCTTCGAAGGTTGCAAAGTTCAGGGTTAAGGGCTCAGGGTTCTCTGGTTTCGGGTTTAGGGTTTTCTGGTTTGGGGTTTGGGTTTTAGGGTTTGCGGTTTAGGGGCTTTAGGGTTTAGGGTTTGGGGGTTAGGGTTTAGGGTTTTTTAGGTTTTAGGGTTTCGGGCGGGGCTGGAGCAGACACTCGACGAAAAAGTCGTGGTATCATTGCAAAGCAATCTCGCGTAAGAGTTACAAAAGAAGATGAGACAAACTCAACCGTCATGGTTCATGGTTATCACCATGATAATTAGCATCATCACCATGCTACAGCACTGATGCTTAACATGCTGCAAGGTTCTGACGACGGACCTGCCCTATACTCGATGCCACCTTACAACATTCCTTCCGAACCGCGCTGTGGACGAGAAGGGTGCCCGACTACTAAGGGCTGAGGTTACGCAATATAGGGGCCTTAATAACTAGAATAGGGTTTTGGAGCCCGTTATACTATGACTATAATAAGGAACCCCCAGAAGCCCATTATACTATAATCATAAAGGAACCCCCAGAATAGTATTGGCAATTCTCTAAAGGCCCCCAAAAGCACGTCCTCATGAAAAATGGCTGTGACACCAGAGCTTTGGGTGTGGGGTTCAAACCCTATAGGCGCTCAACCTCACATCCTAAACCCCGCACCGAACCCTAAGGAAACATATGGGAGTTTCAGAAAATGGGTTGGGTATAGTATTTGGGGTCCGTATGATAGGCATCCTACTAGTCAGGGTACAATATTAGGGTCCCCTATTTTCGGAAACCCCCATAGATCAGTAATGATTCCTCAGATCGTGGGTGTATGATGTTAGGGGCATGGGTTTCGAGCCGAAACTCCTAGCCCGAAGACCCTCGCTATATACTACAATCCGTTTTCAAGAAGGAACCCCAGGAACAGGATTGGGCACTACTTAGGCTCCTATGTTACATAGGTAACCTCTATCTTAGGCTTCGGCGCTAAAGGGTTTAAACTGTTGGACTCGGCTAGCAAGCAATCCTAAGAAACAGCAACTGGCAATAGTTCAGGGAGGCCCCTATTTTGATCAAGAACCTTGTGTCTTGGGTCCCCTCCACTTGACATCTCTGCGAAAACTGCCGCAGACCGAATCCCGAACCGCAAAACCTAAACCTGTACTTGTAAATACTGGAATCTGGAATATGTATACCACTCTATATATATATATGTGTGTATGCACGTATGTGTGTATATAAATATGTAAAGAGACAGAGGGGCTTTCCTGATTGGAGTAGAGTCTTGGGAAAAGCTATAGTGTGACTATGATGAAGAACCCTGAGATTTGATTCGGGCTTCCATGGCAAGCCGCTAAATCTTGCTGAAACCAGGGTTTAGGGTTTAGGGTCCCTTCTTCTTGAACAACGAACACCATCAAGCCAGCACAGCAGGCACCCAGTTCAGTTCACAAACTCCAAAACGGCCTTGACTAAGGAATGTCTTTTAGACTGCACCAGGGCTTCCCAAAATACTAGACTCTACACCGCACTCTAATCCATAAACCCCTGAACTCCGAAACCCGAAATCCTTCCCCAAGTCCGTAGACCCTAACCCTAACGCTTTCAAAGCCCCAAAGCCGTGAATCATAAATCCAGCCACCTCTGCATCATTCTGCATTACAGTATGCTCCGTATAATGGGCGACGCTCAGAAGCCTGCACCAAGCGCTGCCCTGCGGCACCCTAAATCCTAAACCCCTAAACCCTGAACCCTAAAGAGCGGACATGAACCCTAAACCCTAAACCCTAAACCCCTAAACCCTAAACCCTAAACCCCTAAACCCTAAACCCTAAACCCCCCTTAAACCCTAAACCCTAAAGAGCGGACATGCTCGAGTCACCGGCCTGGGATGGTTCGGAGCCCGGAGGCGTCAGCCGGTACGTCCACGCGGAGGCGGCCCCGAAGTAGGCGCTGGCCACCTCGGGCGCCGGGCGCTACTTAAAGGATCATGGGACTTAGTAACTAGGGTTATACTTAGGGTAACTATACTTATAGCTACTTATAACCCCAATTAAGGTACTTATAACCTTAGTTACTAAGTCCCGAGATCCTCCAAGTAGGGTTTAGGGTTGAGGGCTTAGGGTTTAGGGGTTTAGGGGTCTAGGGGTCTTGGGTTTAGGGCTCTGGGGTTTAGGGTTTAGGGTTTGGGTGTTTATGGGTGTAGGGTTTAGGTGTTTTTGGGGCTTCGGTGCTGCTTGCCTAAACTTTTCCAACGGTTTCTGTGAGTTGTTTGTAAGTGTCTCTCCTCTATAGTTGTTACAGCTTTTGTGTATTCGATAAGAGCTCTAAAGGCGTTCCATGAGGATTCGATACGGGTTCTAAACGGTTCTAGAGGGTTCCAAAAGGGCTGTAGCCCTCATGTGGGTTTATAATACACTCATAAAGTTGGAAACCGGATTAAGGCCAAATAGTGCTGGGATTCCATGTACATTACTCTTAAGGTTTGAGGCAATTGGGTTTCCAACCTTTGAGCTTCTACTGTATAGGGCAAAACCCTAAACCCTGAACCCTAAACCCTAAACCAACACGCTGCAACGACTCCGGTGACGCGCCTGTCGTGGCGTTTGCAAAAGGCCGTCCCCGAACCGATGCCTTCCGTGCTTAAAGGATCATGGGTTTAGGGTTTAGGGTCTTAGGTACTATACATAGGGCTCCTTAAAGGGCTTCTTAAAGGGATCTATAAGGGTTCTATAGGGGGGATTTTAAGGTCACTTACAGGATCATGCGACTTGGTAACAAGGGTTCCACAAGGTGTTTCTTAAAGGGACCTATCTGAAGGTTTCACGGGTACGTAACTAAAATAGGTACAAACAAGGTAACTATACTTTTTTCTCTTATAAACACTTATAGGCGCAGCTTCAGGACTTATAATCTTGCTTACTAAAGTCCCATGATTCGCTACGTGCACTGGCTGGGAAGACTGCGACTTCGGCTGGGTTCTTGTGGAGGAAGCCAATTTCAGTTACCGGGTAAGGGTTAAGGGTTTAGGGTTTAGGGGTTTAGGTTTTAGGGGTTTAGGGTTTAGGGGGTTGCCTTGTTTTGGCAACTTACACTGAGTGCCAAGTTTCTAAACCCTCAACCCAAAGCCCTCTCAGCCACGCCAACCACAATGGTGTTCACCCATTCGCTCGCTTGCCGCCGAGCATACGAAGCGCTTGTTTGAAAGGCAAAGGCGTGTGTTCCTCCATGTTTCTATCGGCGAAAGCAGCCACTTGTGACAGAAGGTAAAGCGCAGACCGCTCCAAATCCATCTTGATTTTCCGTCGCTGGCCTGCCCGCTGTTTGACTTTGCAGGGGTCCCACCCAAACAACATGTAGTCAACCAAGCTGGGCCGATTCTTGGATGAGTTGACCCAGGGAACCTTGTCGTCGCTCAGGTCTTGATCCCACACCTGGGAAAGGGAGACAAGCACAGTTTGAAGACACAACAGCCTTCAATAGGCAATGCCCCCTGAACACGAAGCCCGACAATTTGATGAAAACAAAAGCGAAGGTTCTGCGGCCACAGCATCCCTGTAAGGTACACCCCAAAAACTAAGCCCTAAACCCTAAACGGTGGAATCAGTTTCCCGTACAGGGCTGCTTGAAGGGATCTACCATGATACGGTTGATGAAAAAACTGTGGGGGTACTCTAATGTGTCCTACGTTTTTTGTTGTTTTCCAGACCCCGAAAATGGCCTCACACGATAGAACAACTTTTGGACTTGTTTGTACCGCACATTTTAAAACCTTCCAGACCCCCACTCCCCCCAAATTCAATGTTGACATAGAGGCGGCCAATGACTTGCGGCAACATTGCAGCACACATTGAAATTGAGGGGGCGGGGGGGAGGTTTCTGAGTTTGATAACAAGCAGACTGTCAATGACCGACTGCTGCTGTACTCGATAAAAACCCTAAGTCCTTCGTAACACAAACATATTTTTGTTTCACATACAATCATTTCGACGCTATTTCGGGCACTCCTCCTTACACGTCTTGTTATAAATCCTCCCCGAAGCCCTGGGTGGCAAATCTTTCCCTAAACCCTCGCATTGCCAAGGCTCCTAAACCTGTACATAGACTACCCTACAATATTTTGTACAGGCTCTTCCACATGTTTGCCTGCAGATCCTCCCAAAGCGTGCCTTGCAGATGCTGCTCTAAACTTTGAAACCCTGCAAAACGCAAAATTGCATTGCCAAGGGTCCCCTAAGCTCTTCCCTGTAAATACTACCCTGATGTCTTCCTTGTATGCTCCTCCAAGCGCTTGCTTGCAGACCCTCTCCCAAATCCTGCCTTGCAGATTCTGCCCTAAACTCTGCCTTGCAGATCCTTGCCTAAACCCCCCTTTGCAATCCAAACCCTGCCCCGCAGATCACTCCCTAATGCCTCCTATTGCACAAATTCCTATTCTCGCCCACTTGGGGTCTTTTGAAGCTCCGCCTGGCATAGAGCCCGAATAGTGCCCGAATAGTGCCGGAAATAGTGCCCGAAATAGTGCCCGAATGAACCCTTCATAGTGCCCAAATACTTTTTCTTTTGTAAAGGAAGGAAAAATCACCTTTTTTTCACGGAAAATCATTTGGGCACTATGAAGGGTTCATTCGGGCACTATTTCGGGCACTATTTCCGGCACTATTCGGGCACTATTCGGGCACTATTTGAAGGCATCCAGACCGTACAAGGTAGGTAGGCCTGCAAGCTGTTGGCGTTGCTTCCAAGGCAAAGGAACCCCTCACGGACTTGTTGCCCCGGTTGGGCACGAGTTCGGGCAACACTTCGCGCAATGTTCATGCACCGCAGCATTTGCCAAGTCCCTCCCAACAGCTTTCCAAGCCTTACAGCCTCCGCCCAAGCCTTCCCAACCCTGCAACACTTTCGACGAGCTTCATGAGCCCATTTTCGGGGCCCCAAAAACACCAAAAAACGTAGGACACATCAGAGTACCCCCACAGTGGCAAACAGCGGTGCTTAAAAAACACAAGCCCATTACCGGGGGCTTGCTACTGCGCGGAGCATTTCGGTTGATTTCACAACATGCGGTCGCTCTAGACACTGGTCGCCGCAGGTCGGGCAAAACTTTGGTAAAGCTTCAAACTTCCCGGCAGAATGCCGCAGTTTTTTGAGCTCTGGTTGGTCCTAATTTTGAGGCCAAAAACTGGTTCCCAAAACTGAGACCGCCTGATTGGAAACTATTAGGGGAGACCCCATTTTGGGCTTCGTTTTTGGGGCCCGAAAATGGACTCTAGAATGGACCACAAAACTTGGACAAAGACGCTCCCACTTTTATGAGACTACAACCTTGCAGCTATGCGCGGGGCATGTGCGTGGTCAGTCGGTCGCTTGAGACTGTTGACCAATGATGTAACATGACAACTACTTGTCAGAAATGCTACAGCATGGCAAGCAGGGTGGCAACTCACTGTGGGGGTACTCTAATGTGTCCTACGTTTTTTGTTGTTTTCCAGACCCCGAAAATGGCCTCACACGATAGAACAACTTTTGGACTTGTTTGTACCGCACATTTTAAAACCTTCCAGACCCCCACTCCCCCCAAATTCAATGTTGACATAGAGGCGGCCAATGACTTGCGGCAACATTGCAGCACACATTGAAATTGAGGGGGCGGGGGGGAGGTTTCTGAGTTTGATAACAAGCAGACTGTCAATGACCGACTGCTGCTGTACTCGATAAAAACCCTAAGTCCTTCGTAACACAAACATATTTTTGTTTCACATACAATCATTTCGACGCTATTTCGGGCACTCCTCCTTACACGTCTTGTTATAAATCCTCCCCGAAGCCCTGGGTGGCAAATCTTTCCCTAAACCCTCGCATTGCCAAGGCTCCTAAACCTGTACATAGACTACCCTACAATATTTTGTACAGGCTCTTCCACATGTTTGCCTGCAGATCCTCCCAAAGCGTGCCTTGCAGATGCTGCTCTAAACTTTGAAACCCTGCAAAACGCAAAATTGCATTGCCAAGGGTCCCCTAAGCTCTTCCCTGTAAATACTACCCTGATGTCTTCCTTGTATGCTCCTCCAAGCGCTTGCTTGCAGACCCTCTCCCAAATCCTGCCTTGCAGATTCTGCCCTAAACTCTGCCTTGCAGATCCTTGCCTAAACCCCCCTTTGCAATCCAAACCCTGCCCCGCAGATCACTCCCTAATGCCTCCTATTGCACAAATTCCTATTCTTCGCGCCCACTTGGGGTCTTTTGAAGCTCCGCCTGGCATAGAGCCCGAATAGTGCCCGAATAGTGCCGGAAATAGTGCCCGAAATAGTGCCCGAATGAACCCTTCATAGTGCCCAAATACTTTTTCTTTTGTAAAGGAAGGAAAAATCACCTTTTTTTCACGGAAAATCATTTGGGCACTATGAAGGGTTCATTCGGGCACTATTTCGGGCACTATTTCCGGCACTATTCGGGCACTATTCGGGCACTATTTGAAGGCATCCAGACCGTACAAGGTAGGTAGGCCTGCAAGCTGTTGGCGTTGCTTCCAAGGCAAAGGAACCCCTCACGGACTTGTTGCCCCGGTTGGGCACGAGTTCGGGCAACACTTCGCGCAATGTTCATGCACCGCAGCATTTGCCAAGTCCCTCCCAACAGCTTTCCAAGCCTTACAGCCTCCGCCCAAGGCTTCCCAACCCTGCAACACTTTCGACGAGCTTCATGAGCCCATTTTCGGGGCCCCAAAAACACCAAAAAACGTAGGACACATCAGAGTACCCCCACAGAAATACTGCATTACCCATAATAGGGAATATACCATAATTCCCGTAGTTTGGGGGTCCTTAAGGTAATGAAGGATTTCTATCATCAACCCGAGTTTTAGGATTGAGAGTTTAAGGCCTGAGGGCCTCGATCTCCAGGTTTTGAGGTATACCAGATGCTACAATCAAAGGGGAAAAGGAGGCACCCTTAATGGGGACCCTTTAAAGGGATCGAGAGGGATTCTATAAGGGTATAGGGTTTAGGGTCTAGGGGTTTTGGGGGGGTTTTGGGGGCTTAGGGCAAAGGAGGGACCCTTAATGGGGACCCCAACCCTATAATGGGCTATATAATGGGTATATTATAGCTATATTAAGGGTATATACCTAGGGGTCCTTATTAAGGGTCCCTCCTTTTACCCTTGGATACAAGTAGGGTTGGGGCCGAGGGTTTACGGATTTCGGGATTCTTCTATAAGTAGGGTTGGGGTTGAGGGTTTGTAGATTTCGGGATTTGGGGTACATCATATACTATAAGTAGGGTTGGGGTCTTATGGGTTTTAAGCATCATGGATTTGGGGTGCTGTTACTACTTTTTCAAGCCGCCTGTATAAGGTTTCGGCTGGAGGGCTGAAGCTGTCAGAAACCGAAACACAAAAAACCTGCTTAGGGCTGTAGTGTTTAGAGTTTAGGGTTCTGGGCTTTTGGGTTTTGGTGTTTATAGTTTAGAGGTTAGGATTACCCAGGGAACCCAATACCCCGCAATATAAGGAATATACCTTAAAGCACCATATGAACCCCATTACAGTTTTAAGGTATATTCCTTAATTACGGGGTATTGGGCTCTCTGGGAAGTGGTGTAGGGATCTGAAGGTTCCGGGGCTTGGGGTTTAGGGCTCCGGCTTCGGCACACTGACAGAGCAATGGGAATCCGGGCGACTGTGACGAAGAGTTTAGGGTTTAGGGTTTGGGTTCATGGTTTAGGGAAGTTAAGGACCACCCTACACTACACTGGCACTACAAACCGAAACACCTGAATATCGAGATCAAAACACAAGGGCCACGGGACAACCAGACACCTTCGACACACATGTACACCGCAACCGAGCCGCCTGGAAACCTACACAGCAAGACACGAAGACCCTTTTGCACCAGGACGACGAAACATCACACCGGGAGACCGGGAAACACACTGGCCAGAACACCGAGACATTTGCAAAACTGCAGTTCAATGATGAAGAAACGTACTAGCACAATCGTCATACTGACAGTACGGTTGGCATGTTACGGCTGCAGAAGACGATATCGTCAGTACTGGACCACCACCACAAACGACTGCAGCCCCAAAACCCTGAATAGAAGTATATGGGGTTTTCCGAGAATAGAGGACCCTAATATAGCATCCTAAATAGTAGGATCCCTATTATGAGGACCCCAAAAAATCAGGTATCCCCCATTTTCTGAACCTCCCATGTTGACGGGAGAAGCGGCACTTGGCCGAAGGCATTAACAAAGCAAGATCGGTCCACGGGGGGTCACCCACTCATAAGGTACGGTTGATGATATAATCCTGCATTACCTATAATGAGGAGTATACCATAATTCCCATAGTTTAGGGTCCATAAGGTAATGCAGGATATATATCATCAACCGTAAGCGTTCCCAAAATTGGTTTCTACCAAGTACAGTTACAGTAGTAAGGGATACTATAGGCAGAGGTGCTATAGTGAGCTCGAACATGGTTACTATACTGACTAAACTATGAAAGGGTTACTTTGGGGGACCAAAACTTCCATTAAAGCTTACCAAGCTGACTACACTATAAACGGGTTACTGTGGGGTACCAAAGCTTGCAAGAAAGGTTCATATGACGGGGCTGGCGGAATCCAACTGAAGCGAAGCTCCTTGAGGAGCAGCTTTCTCGAGAATCCCGAATCCCGTCCCTTAAAACCAATAACGGTTTAGGATTTAGGGTTTAAGGTTTTCCGTAGCCATTTTGGCTCAAGGCGTCTCGGTTCAGGCAGCTTCAGCTCGTGGTCCCATTGTGTTCCACCGGCTGACTGCTAGGTACCAGACCCCAGCGACATTCCTCGAGTTTCGCGCCGCGTGTGATCCAGGTGGTCTCACGCTCCAGCCCCTGGCTCCGACGCCTGGTCTCGGGGTGTTTGCTTGGGCAGACCCTCTCAGTGGTCCTACCGCTCTCAATCGCTGTCTCTCGCTAGGCCGACTGCTTTCCCCTTGGCCGTGTGGTGCTTGGAGGTCAACCAACTACAGGCCTTTTGTCTCGGACTGGCCATCCGCTTGCTGCGCTGGTCAACAGTATACAGACTGTTTTAACCCAGACTGGCCATCCGTCTGCTACGTGGTGCTGGCCTACCTTCTACCGGCCTTTTGTCTCGGACTGGCCATCCGTCTGCTACGTGGCGCTGGTCAACCTTCTACCGGCCTTTTGTCTCGGACTGGCCATCCGGCTGCTACGTGGTGCTGGTCAACTTTCTACTGGCCTTTTGTCTCGGACTGGCCATCCGTCTGCTACGTGGTGCTGGCCTACCTTCTACCGGCCTTTTGTCTCGGACTGGCCATCCGTCTGCTACGTGGCGCTGGTCAACCTTCTACCGGCCTTTTGTCTCGGACTGGCCATCCGGCTGCTACGTGGTGCTGGTCAACTTTCTACTGGCCTTTTGTCGCGGACTGGCCATCCGGCTGCTACGTGGTGCTGGTCAACCTTCTACCGGCCTTTTGTCTCGGACTGGCCATCCGGCTGCTACGTGGTGCTGGCCTACCTTCTACCGGCCTTTGGTCAACTTTTTACCGGCCTTTTGTCTCGGACTGGCCATCCGGCTGCTACGGTGCTGGTCAACCTTCTACCGGCCTTTTGTCTCGGACTGGCCATCCTGGTGTTAAAGTGCTGGTCAACCTACTGGCTGGCCATCCGTCTCGTACGTGGGTCCACACTGGGCCTTTTGTCTCGGACTGGCCATCTGTGTGGGGTGCTGGTCGCAGCTTATCCACCTGTTTGGTACTCGCGCTTTTCTTCTGATTGTCTCACTACTAGCCGGATGTTCGGCTCGGCCATCCATCTGGCACTGGTGAGATGTGTTGGTGTACAGGACGCTTGCCGCGAGGGTCCCATCTCTGCGAGCGTGGTCTCTTTTGTCCTTTTTTGGTTGTGTCCTTGGGCCTCGTCCCTGGCTTGTGCCGGCTTGTGTAGCACTCGTTGCCCCGCTCTTGCGCTCGCCTGAGGCATGCAGCGCTTCTGATGTGCTCCTGCCTGCTCTGGTCCTGCGGCGCCTTTTCGGGGGCTGTTTGCACTCCTCGCGCTCCGGCTGCTTGGATGTGCTCCCCCCGGGTGCCCGCTGTTGTTTTCTGTGTTTAACTGAATTGGCTGCAGCTTCGGCTGTTTTTGGCCTTGCAAGCTTCGCGCCGGATCGTCCGCATGCGAGAGAGAGAGAGAGAGTTTAAGGTTTAGAGTTTAGGCTTAGGGGCTAGGAGTTTAGGGTTAGGGGCTTCATGCTGAAACCGTGCCCTGAATGCAAAGACCGTCTGTCTGCTGCCTGCGGATCTCGTCTGTCGCCTCATGCATAACACCTGACAGGGTTCGAGGTTCAGTGGCGTGCATGGTTCTAGAAGGCCGTTGCAAGGTGTATGCACGCTATTCAAAACCTGGAGCGCAAATCACAAGCATCCTCACCACTATCAACCTCCTGGCCATCATCATCATGCTCATAGGTTTCACACCTCAGAACCACCCCTAAACCCTAAACCCTAAATCCCTAAACCCCCTAAACCCCTAAACCCTAGACCCACTACTGCAACACCATCATCACATTCATCACCGTCATCGTGCTACTCATCAGCTCCTCCTGCAACAGCATCATCGCCGCATGCCCTCATCCTTACCGCCATGGCGTGTCATTGAGACCGAAGCCCTACTATAGGGGCCTTAACAGTTAAAATAGGGTTCCTTGAAAAGCGGTCCTATAAGGGGTACTGTAAGGGATCTATACGGGTACTACAATGTAGGGGCCTTACCAATTAGAATAGGGTTTGGGTGCCCATTATACTAAAATTATAATAAGGAACCCCCAAAATCACACAAAAACAAACCAAAAACCCTGGAAAACAAAAAGAACAAATCCCCTTTCCGAAGCCTGAGAACCCCAAACGCCCCAAAAGCCCATGCAGAAACCTTCAAAAACCCTGAAAACCCTATGTGGCAAGCCCCAAGGAAAACTTTAAAAGGCCCTCAAGACCTTCAGAACCCCAGATGCCAAGCTCCGACGGCCTCGTGAACCCCCATCCCTAAACCCTTACAATACCCCTAGTTAAAGGATCAATGTACTCACGAACCAAGGTGTCTAATTAAGGTGATTAATGTTGCTTATAACTTATAACCCTAGTCAGGCTACGTAAAACTCATAATTTCTTATGCAGTCCCATGATACTCCAAGTGAGCCCTAAACCCTAAACCCTAAATCCTAAACTCTAATAGAACCGTTTTGGGAACCTTACAGGAGCCAAAATCCTAAACCCTGATAGAACGCTTTTGGGAACCCTTAAAGGAGCCCGTTATAAACCCTATACCCTTATAGAATCCCTGTGGATCCCCTTTAAAGGGACCCTTTAAGGAACCCTTATAGAGCAAATACCTAAAGGTCCCTTTCAAAGGGACCCTCTAAGGAACCCTTCTAGAATCCCTATAGATCCCCTTTAAAGGGACCCCTTTAAGGAACCCTTATCGAATCCCCACAGATCCCTTGTAAAGAGACCCTTTAAGGAACCCTGACAGAATCCCTAAAGATCCCTTTACAGGGACCCTGTAAGGAACCCTCATAGAATCCTTCTGGATCCCTTTTAAAGGGACCCTAGCCCCCGACCTCGTGGCGCCGGCAGCTTCACGATGGCCGCGCCCCGCTGGCGCAGGAGCCGACCGAGTCGGTCGCAGGCCGAAGCCGGCTCCTAAAGGGTTCCTTTAAAGGGGTCCTTGAGGCCTCCCTTTTAAAGGGATCTATTATAAGGCTTCCTTTAAAGGGGTCCCTGAGGCCTCCCCTTTAAAAGGAGTCCATAGGGCTCCCTTTAAAGGGATCCCTTTTAAAGGAGTCCATAGCATAGGGCTCCCTGTCAAGGGATCTATGAGGCTTCCTTTACGTAAAGGGATTCATAAGGCTTCCTTGACAGGGATCCATAAGGGTTCCTTTAAAGGGATCCAGAAGGGTTCCTTCAAAGGGATCTATAAGGGGTTAGGGTTAAGGGGCTTAGGATTCGGGGTATGGGGTGTAAGCGTTAGGGCCATAGGGCTTTAGGGTGTCGTTTAGAAGGATCTGTAAAGGGTTTAGGGTGTAGAGCTTTGGGGTTTCGGATTGAGGTTTAGGGTTGAGGTTTTGAGGTTAAGGGCTTCAGGCTCAAGGTGTACTAAGGGTGTAACAGGGCTTACAGGAGGATTTACCAGGGTTTTCATACGAGGTTTTAAAGAAAGACGTGGTGCTAGGGTTTCATAGTTAGGAAGGCAAGCTTCGAAAAGGGGTGTGTAAGGGCTTTCAGAGGACATGTACTAGGGCTTCATCAGGGTCGAACACGGGGACATGACAGGGTTTATAAGGGTGTAGAAAGGTCGGCACATGGCTTTCAAAAAGCGTGTTACAAGATTTGTACAATGGTTTATAAGGCCGTGTCATGGCCTTACAAAGGTTTAGAAGGATGCAAGAAGGGCTTCTGGCTGCGATAAGGATGTACTTCTGTTCTGCAAGGGTTTGAGGTGAATGTTTTGCCCTACAAGCCTCAGCCGAGTTTTGCTTGCCCAGGCATTGCAGAACCTCATTGGGTTATCCACTTGGCCTCAGACAACCGTCCTGCGCCTGACCCTCCAACCAAAGTGTTGGGTTCTGTTTTGGATTCTGAGGAATTTTGGTCTCCCGGCAGCGGTGGTAGTAGTAGTAGTAGTAGTAGTAGTAGCAGCAGGAGGAGTAGTAGGAGTAGTAGCAGTAGTAGTAGTAGTAGTAGTAGTAGTAGCAGCAGCAGCAACAGCACCAGGAGTAGCAAGTGCGTGCACATCTAGAACATGCAGGCAAACAGATAGACAAGCAAACGACTAAGACTATGGATAGACATACGCCAAGATGTAGCCGGAACAGACCTGTATAGGATATACATATACGGAGCTCAGAACATAGGTGGAGCATCATGGGACTTAGCCTAACTTAGCAGGTAAGGAGGTAAGGTTATTAGTACCCGTACTTGGGGCTATAAGTAAGTATACGTAGATTTATCTTAGTTCTAGCGCTGGCTACGAAGTCCAAGTCGCATGATCCCCTAAGTAGTAGTACCCCGCAACCCTGAACCCTAAACCCTAAGCCCTAAAGCCTAAACCCCGCAGCATCAACCCTGAGGTGCTCAGAATCTGGCCAGATCATGAAAGTCTTGGATCCTGTACCTCAGCTTCCAGCCCTTCTGGGGGTTTTAGGCTTTAGGGGCTTAGGGGCTTAGGGTTTAGGGTTTAGGGGTCTAGGGTATAGGGTTTAGGGGTTTAGGGTTTAGGGGTTAAGGGCCTTTACTGTAAAGTTTCGGGGAACCTTAGGATTTAGTAGGGGTTTAGGGCCTCTAAGGTTCAAGGCCCACTACCCCTAACTTCGGGGTAGAGTGGGCCTTAGGGCTTAGGGATTCCCAGAGGGGCAGGGAGGAAGGGATCCCAAAAGAAATCGAGGGTTTAGGGTTTAGGGTAGCCTCTAGCGCTGCAGTTCCCCTTGCCCTGAATGCCTCGAAACTACCCCGCTGCTAAAGCCTAAGCCCTAAAACGCACCCTGAAACCCTCAACCTTCATACAACCCGCAGGGTAGCCGTATAGAACTCCTCGAAGAACCGTCGAAAGTTTCTTTTCAGCCCACATCGACATCTTCTTTTCTAGAGATGAGCGCAATGCTTCGAAACACTTGGAGCCTCAAAGCCTTAAACCCTGAAACCCCAAAACCATTGAACCCTAAATGGATAAGGGTTTAGGGTTTAGGGCGGCTTAGGGTTTAAATGGTCGGTTCAGGGTTCAGGGTTTAGGGCGGCTTAGGGTTTAAAAGGTCGGTTTAGGGTTTAGGGCTTAGGGCGGTTTAGGGTTTAGGGCTCAGGGTCAGCTTCACGAGAAAATCCGGCAGCCTCACTCCAACGCCTCCCTCAGCCCTGACCAGAGACCCAAGGATCCTCCTACTTAAAGGATCGGGGGACTTAGTAACTAGGGTTATAATTAGGGTAACTATACTTATGACTACTTATAACCTTACTTACTATTTCCCATGATCCTCCAAGTAGGGGCCTTAATAATTAGACTAGGGGTTTCCTTTAAAAAAGGGCTCCTATTTTCAAGGGGTCTATATGGAGTACTATAAGGGCTATGACCATAAGGATGCAATATAGGGGCCTTAATAATTAGAATAGGGGTTTTGGGCCTATTATACGATAAGTATAATAAGGAACCCCCACAATGTTATTTTTAAATATTTAGGCCCCTATATTAACCTTCAACCCTAAACCCGGGACCTTGAAAACTCAAGGACCTAAGCCCTACATCCGAAGACCTGAGTCGAAACCGTAAATCCGAAAACGGAAAATCTAATGTAGGGGCCTTACTAATTAGAATAGGGTTTTGGGGTTCCTTTAAAGGGGTTCCTTTAAAGGGGTTCCTTTAAAGGGGTTCCTTTCAGGGATACTCTAAGGGGGATTATGGGGGTTTAGCCTAGGGGCCGTACTCATTGGAATAGGGTTTTGGGGCCGACTATACTATCCTTATAACAAGGAGACCCCAAGATAGTTTGGGTAAATGTTAAAGCCCCTATAGTAAAACTCTTCAACCTAGAGGCTCATTGAGATTTATCTCCATCGCGGCAGTGTAGGAAAGAGACTGATCATAACATGTCGGCTGCTGGCAGCTTAGAGAGTTTAGGGGTTTGGGGTTTGGGGTTTAAGGGGTTAGGATAATCATATTTCAACTTTCTGGCTTTTACGTTAGGGGTTCGTGTCTCGAGGCCTTGGCTTGAGGGCTTTGGGTTTACCCTGATTGGGGTGTTTCCGGCCTCGCGAAGCTGACCGCCCTAAAACCTAAACACTAAACCATGAACCCTACTTGGAGGATCATGGGACTTAGTAAGTAAGGTTATAAGTACCTTAATTAGGGTTATAACTAGTTATAAGTATAGTTACCCTAATTATAACCCTAGTTACTAAGTCCCATGATCCTTTAAGTAGCCTCCAAAGATTCGGGAATCGTAGCGTAGCTCTTGGGACACCTGAGGTCAAAGGTTCAGAGCTTCTAAGAGCACGCTGTGGCTCTGGCTTCCCATAAGCTGTTACTTGGGCCGAAACAGGCGGCATGGGATACTCCTGGCTGCTATACGGCCTATTGTAAGGGCACTGCAAAGGGTACTTTCGCGAACTCACAGCAGCACAGTCCCGAGCGCAAGGAGTGTAGTACACACATGCAGACAAAGCGCCTGCACGACACTACATCAGAGATGAGCGTGCTTGTACGTATGTTGCTAGTTGTCTATCACGACCGATGATCACAAACGCGAAGATACTCTTGCATGCATTTACGGTTTAGGGTTTATGTACTTCGAGACGTCGTTTGCGCCACTAGACAGAGAGGCAAGTGCTCGATCTCTACGGGCATTTCTGTTTAATGATGTGTATGTGCATGTGTAAATCTGCAACTGTGCCTGCACGTTTGTATATATATATATATGTACATACATATATATATAGAGAGAGACACACACATAGTTCTACGTGGATATATTATATGACTATATATATATACATAGATATATATATATACATATATATATATACACATGTATATACGTATATACATAATACCGACATACATGTAGTTCCATAGATACGCAAGCAGATCTACATCTTGTCAGATTCCTGAAGGCCTTGCAGTACCGGCTGTCCGGCAGGGAGGGACACAGAGACCACGGGCCATGCTTCCTGGTCAGGTCAGGAAGTTCAGGGCTTTGCAAGGGAGAGGGTATTATATTTTCGTTTAGAATATTATGGTATATTATAGAATATTATAGTATATTATGGAATATTATAGTATATTTATCGTATATTATCGTATATTATAGTATATCATAGTAACATAGTATATTATAGTATGTTATAGAATATTGTAGGAGTTTAAATCATTCTGAGGTGTTCGAGAGCTCGGATATGTTGAGGGCCTCTGGCCTCACTTACGACTTAAGGGAAGGTTCACCTGGGAAGGTTCTAGGCCTCCAAACCCGAAACCTTCGACAACTTCGGGACCCTGGGCTGAAGCTTTTTGGCTACACCTTGGTCGCAGCTCCGGCTTCCAGCAGCAAGCCTTCGACCTCAATGTGGCCATCTTGGGAAGCGAGCATCAAGGCAGTGTCGCCGTGAATGTTGACTAAGTCCTTGTCGGCACCTCCGTCCAGCAGCAAATGCACGACTTCAACGTGGCCCGCTTGAGAAGCGATCATCAAGGCTGTGAAGCCGTCAACGTTGGTAAAGTCCTTGTCGGCACCGGCTTCCACGATCAAGCGCGCAGCTTCAATGTTACCCGCTTGAGAAGCGATCATCAGAGCAGTGAAGCCGTCAATGTTGGCTAAGTCCTTGTTGGCACCGGCCTCCAGCAGCAGACGTGCAACTTCTGTGTGGTCCTCTTCAGAAGCGAACATCAAGGCGGTGAAACCGTTGTTGTTGGCAAAGTCTTTGTTGGCACCGGCCTCCAGAAGCAAACGCAAAATTTCAATGTGGCCCTCTTGTAAAGACAGCATCAAGGCAGTGAAGCCATGAATGTTGGCTAAGTCCTTGTCAGCACCGCTGTCCAGCAGCAAACGCACGACTTCAACGTGGCCCGCTTGAGAAGCGATCATCAAGGACGTGAAGCCGTCAACGTTGGCTAAGTCCTTGTTGGCACAGGCCTCCACAAGCAAGCATGCAACCTCAACACGCCCTTCTCGAGAAGCGAGCATAAGGGCAGTGAAACCGAAGTTGGTGGCAAAGTTCCTGTCGGCACCGGCCTCCAGCAGCAAGCGCAAAACTTCAACGTGGCCCTCCTGAGAAGCGAGCATCAAGGCAGTGAAACCCGTCTTGGTAGCTAAGTCCTTGTTGGCACCGGCCTCCAGAAGCAAACGCACGACTTCAACATGCTTTCCATGGGATGCCAGCGCAAGTGGATTGGTGTGGTGTGCTTCGTTCAGGTCTGGATTCTCCGGCTGCTGCAACAGGGCTTCAACCTGTAGGCATTCAAGCTGGATTGTCTGACAACTCGACTCAGTTTACGAGGACTGCTTAAAGGATCGTGGGACTTAGTAACTAGGGTTATGATTAGGGTAACTATACTTATAACTACTTATAACCCCAATGAAGGTACTTATAACCATACTTACTAAGTCCCATGATCCTCCAAGTATGGCCGGGGCAAACGAGCCTCGACTACAAAGCCGTTCTCGGCGGCAGTCATCAGCTCGTCTGCACGGGACTGCGATGCTGCAACATATGGAAGTAGGACCAGATCCAGGTCCTGAGGCTTATCCAGCTTGGCCGCATCCTGTAACAGACTACCTCCGTCAAAGAGTCTCTGCCTAAACCGTGTGGGCAAGCCGTGCCGTCGATGAAGCTGCCGCTTCAGTGCCATCACATCGCTCAACTCCACCACAGGTATGCTCGCCACCTCCTCCCCTGAGAGTGTCCTGACACGCAACATCGTGGTATCTGGCACCGCCGATGGCTACCGGCCGGGATCTTGGCTTATCGAACTGAGAAGTGCACACCCGGTGAAGGACACTCGCCACCTGCCTATCTACACCAACAACTTCAGCTTGCAAACAGAAGGATGTAGGGCTAAACCCTAAACCCCAAACCCCTAAACCCTAAAGCACCGACCCTAAAGCCAAGGCCAAAGCCCTAAAATGCGAAAACCTCCACCCCCCCCCGCCAAACCCTCGGTTCCCAGAGCCTCCAAAACCCCTTAATTAAGGAATATACCTTAAATCATATCAGGGATCCTATTGTAATTTGAGGTATATTCATTAACTAAGGGATGTTGGAGTCCCCTAAACCCTAAACCCTATAGATCCCTTAAAGGAACCCTTAAGGATCCCTTTAAAGGAACCCCTAGGTATTCATTAATTAAGGGGTTTTGGAGGCTCTGGGTTCTGCTCAGGACGGCATTCGAGCCTTTAGGATGATGATTTCGGTTTTGTGGATTTTAGGGTTGTGGGTTTGTGGGGTTTAGGGTTTAGGGTTTAGGGTTTGTGGGGTTTAGGGTTCAGGGTTGGCGGGGTTTAGGGTTCAGGGTTTGCGGGGTTTAGGGTTTGTAGGGTTTGTGGGGTTTAGGGTTTGTAGGGTTTGTGGGGTTAGGGTTTAGGGTTTGCGGGGTTTAGGGTTTGCGGGGTTTAGGGTTTGTAGGGTTTGTGGGGTTTAGGGTTTTTAGGGTTTGTGGGGTTAGGGTTTAGGGTTTGCGGGGTTTAGGGTTTAGGGTTTTTAGGGTTTGTAGGGTTTGTAGGGTTTGTGGGGTTTGTGGGGTTAGGGTTTAGGGTTTGCGGGGTTTAGGTTTTGAGTTTTGGGTTTCGGGCTTATAGACTTTAGGGCTCAGGGTTGAGGGGTCGGGATCTGAAGTTCTGGCTATACCTACAGCGCCTCTTCCCAGAGACTCCAATATCCCTTAGTTAAGGAATATACCTTAAATTAGAGTAGGGCCCCTAATATGATCTAAGGAATATTCCTTAATTAAGGGATATTGGAGTCTGTGGGTTACCTCACTCAGACCGTGCTGCGGGAACTTCTGCCCTTCCCGAACTCATGTGGGAGTTTCCGAAAACACGGGACCCTAATAAAGTACCTTAAATAGTAGGATCCTTATTATAAGGATCCCAAAATAAGGTACCCCTAATTTTCGGAAACTCCCATGTCCGGCTGCACCATGTGACGGTTTGGGGTTAGGGTTTAGGGTTTAGTGTCTCACAGCAAATGATCCACATCGCTTGCTCTGCTGTAGCCTTGCAATAGCAGCAGCTCTTTTCATCTCCATGAGCTTGCTGATGTTTATGATGTAAACTAATCGATACTGTGCGCACACGTGTTTTCAACTGCATTTGGCAACCCTTGAAAGTATCGCACTTTCATCGGTTACTGAACAAAAAGCCTGAACGCCAAATTCTAACCCCAAACCCCAGCACCCTCAACATAAGCCCTAGGCCCTGAGCCCTACCCCATTCTCAACCAAACCCGAACTCAATCTACTGTACTGGCCTGAATAATTGCAATGGGTTTTGGGGGTATATTACACTACATTTAAAACAAGGAACACCCAAAACCCTATTGAAATTATTGCGGCCCCCACATTAGTCATTAGCCTCTCCTTTCGTAACCAAAGAAGCTCGAACCCCCACCCGGATCGAGCCTTGCTGTTGCCAAAATCCTCGGAGCAATTCTGGGGTGTTCAAGGGAAAACTGATCCTAAGGCCGGTTTAGGGTCTAGGGTTCTAGGGTTTAGGCTTAGGGTTTAGGGTTCTAGGGTTTAGGGTTTAGGGCTCTAGGGTCTAAGGCCTTTTTATTTGTTTAGGGCTTAGGGTTTAGGGGGATATCTGATCCTCAAGCTTTGTGGGGTTTGGGCCTTACCTGGACCCTAAGGAACCTTCATTTTTAGGGTTCCTTAATATGGTTTCCTTATAAAGAATCCTTAAACAGGTAGGTTTAGGGTTTAGGGTTCTTTGGGGTTAAGGTAGTGCATGCGCATCAAGAGGACTGCTCACGAATGTCTCTCCCTGCAAAGCCTTCTAGATGCCTTTGCACGGAGTGATCATCCATGGTTCCTTGCTGGGTTAAATCGGGTTTGGGGTCTAGGGCTTATGGGTGTGGCTTTCAGGATTTCAGGATTTGGTGCTTTTGGGACCTATGGTTTGGGATCTAGTGGCTTTAGAATTTTGGCCTTACTTGGAGGTTCAGGGGTAGTTATAAGTGGAGTTAGAAGTAGGGTAGCTATAGTTATAACCCATGTAAGGGGACTAAAAACCTCTATTTATAACTACCCAGGAACCTCCAAGTAATAACTCCTAAACCTTCTAGAATCCCTGTAGATCTCTTTAAAGGGACCCTTTAAGGAACGCTTACAACTACCCAGGAACCTCCAAGTAGAGTTTAGGGCCTTGGATTCTTCGGAGAGTTATGAACCAGCGTCTCACGGTTCCTTTAAAGGGGACTATAAGGGGTTTAGGGTTTAGGGTTCCAGACTTGGGGAAGAAGCCTAAATAACTGTAAGCGATATAAGAAGGGTACTGTAAATATAGGGGCTTTAATAATTGTCTAGGCTGTTTTGGAGGGTTCCTTCCCATAATTAGAGCATAATGGGCACCAAAACCCTGTTCAAATTATTACGGCCCCCACCTACCCGAAACAGTCCACAAACCCTGAAACTACGCCCTGCACCCACAATCCTCAACCTCCAAAATATCCTGATTCCTAAAACCCCGAACCCTCAACCTTAATACCCTGAACCCTACAACCCTGAACCCTAAACCCCAAACCCCAAAACCCTGAACCCTAAACCCGAACACCCCAAACTCCAAAGAAGGTCTGAGGGTTAACCTTGGATCCGTAGAGGGGCCTTGGCGAGGAGGTCATAGCCGACTTCTTTGTAGACCTCCCGACTCAACCCGGTGGCAACAGATATGGGTGGTTGTCCAAATTAATGGTCCCTTTTTGGGTCCTTAATATATTACGGCACCTAATATTTAGGGTACCCCAAAAGGGACCATAATCTTGACAACCATCCATATGGGGGCTTACACAATAGGGGTACGTCGGGTACGTGGTTTAACTGCCTTTCCGTCTTTAGTGTTCTGTTTCGGGGTCCCTCATATTCCGCAACTCCGTCTGGTGCTGCCCGAGTGAGTGCCAGGATTGCGGATTGCATCAAACCCCTAAAACCCCTAAACCCTAAACTCTCAAACCCCCATGCAATGATTAAACCCCAAACACCTGAACCCCTAAAAATACCAGCAACCTATCATGGTATACACACCCTCAACATCATCCTGGAGGTGCTGTTCAGCACAAAACCATCTCTCAGACTCCTCAAGCCTTGCAGCATGGCATAGCCGCATGCTCTCGGGCTTTGGGTTTAGGATTTCAGAGCATGGGGCTTGTCACTAAGACTTAAAGGGAACTCCAGAAAGTATGAATATGGATTAATGGTAGGATCCCCTATAATTTACCATAAAGGGTTTAGGATAATCATATTCCAACTTTCTGGCTTTTACTGTAGGGCTGTAAGGTTTAGGGTTTGGAATTGACAGCAACACCGAAGCCATTGCCATACGGCCCCAACAATTGAGGTCAGGGCTTCTGGAGTTTCCTAGACCCTAGTAATGACAATACTGATAGAATACTGATGTTAACAATAATAATGATACTGAAAGCAATAATAATCCCATGATTTGCAAAGCCTGAATGCTACGCCCAAATGCTGCATGTCGATATCTATAAGGAACAAAGCTTGCGGTGAAAGCTGTAATCGCCTTCGCAGCACCCGGTCAACTATCCACACAAATAAGAGGATGCCGAATACACGGCAAAAGGTGTCCCTTCATCCTGAGAAAACCTCATAACTCGTCTTCCCTACACCCTAAACTCCTGAACCGTAAACCTCCGAACCCCTAAACCCGAACCCCCAAACCTTAAACCCCTCAAGCCCTCAACCAAACCCTGCACCCGTAAACCTCTGATTCCCGAAACCCTAAACCCCCAAACACTCAACCCCTAAACCCCTCAAGCCCTCAACCCTTAAACCCTGAACCCCCCTAAAACCTACACCCCCAAACCCTCAACCCCTGAACCCTAGGAACTTCTGAACCCCTAAACGCTAAACCCTGAACCTGTAAACCTCTGAACCGCTAAACCCTAAACCCCCAAACCTGCAACCCGCAAACCCTAAACCTCTCAAGAACCAAACTTAACCATGAACCTCTAAACCTCTAAACCTCTAAACCCTAAACACCCAAACTTTCAACCCATCAGCCCTAAACCTAAACCCCTCAAGCCCCAACCTAAACCCTGAACCTCTAAACCTCTGAACCCCTAAACCCTACACCCCCAAACCCTCAAAGTCCTAAACCACTAAACCTCTCAAACCCCTGAACCCTGAACCCCTCAAACCCTCAACCCCTAAACCCTAAACCCCTCAAGCCCTAAACCCCGAAACCCTGAGCCCGTAAACCTCTGCACCTCCGATCTTCTGAAACCCTAAACCCTTAACCCGTAAACCTCTGAACCCCCAAACCCTAAGCCCTTCAAGCCCTAAACCCCTAAACGCTGAACCCTTAAACCCTAAACCCCCAAACCCCAAACCCTCAACCCCGGAACCCCTCAAGCCCTAAACCCTAAACACTGAACCCGTAAACAAGTGAACCCCCAAACCCTAAACCCCCAAACCCGATACCCCTGAACCCTCACCCCTCAAGCCCTAAACCCAAGGACCCTGAAACCGTAAACCTTAACACTTCGCAGGTCGAGGTCGGGAGGGGCGGAGGATTTAGGGATTCGTGCTTGAGGCAACTCTCACCCTACAGTATACCCTGTGCGCAAAGCTTCGGTGGACAGAAGTTTCATCAAATGATTATACAAAACCATGGGACATCATTGAATAGAAGACATCATTGAATAAACTCTTCCTTCAACCCAGCCCGACACCCTCAACGGAGGACGCGAAGATGCCCGTCAGCCCGCCCCTCAACCCCTGAACCTCTTGACCTGTTAACCCCTAACCCTTCAAAACTCTAAACCCGAAAAGCCGAAACCCCAACCCTGAACCGTCGAAATCCAAAAGCCCACAAACCGTAACTCCGAAAACCCGCCTCAAATCCCCATTCCCTAAACCCTGAACCCTAATCCCTAAATCCTACTTTCACGTTCCAGCCTCAATGAAGGACATAGAGATTGAGAAGTCTTCTCCACCTTGCCGGCCTGGGTGCCCCGTATACTTGGAGGATCATGGGACTTAGTAAGTCAGGTTATAAGTACCTTATTTGGGGTTATAAGTAGTTATAAGTATAGTTACCCTAATTATAACCCTAGTTACTAGGTCCCACGATCCTTTAAGTAGGATTGAGGGTCAGAGGTTCTGGGTTTCGGGCTGAGGGCTTTGGGCTTTTGGGTTTAGGGTTTGGGGTTTAGGGTTCACTACGAAAGTGCTGGCAAACCCCCAGATCGTAGAACCCTCCAACACAATTAAGTCGTAGTCGTCGTCGTAATAGTAGTCTGCTTTTACTACTGCGCTACTACTACCACTACTACTTCTACTTCTACTACTACTACTACTACTACTACTACTACTACTACTACTACTACCACTACCACTACCACGACCACCACCACCACCACCACCACCACCACCACCACCGCCACTACCACTACCACTACCACTACCACTATCACTAACACTACAACTAGCACTAGCAGTACTACTAGCACTACTTGTAGCATTTAATTAAGAAATAAACCTGAAATCATCTTTAACATCATGATGTAAGGTATAGTCTTTGCGAAAAGATGCCTCGGGATATTCTCTGGGTACCAACCCTAGACCTTAAAACCCTGAACTCCAGACCACACTGAATCTTAACCCCCTGAACCCCTAAACTAAACCCTAAACCTCTAAACCCCAAACTACACTCTAAACCCTACACGAAACCCTAAACCCCTAAAGCCCGAACTAAACTCTAAACCCTACACTAACCCCTTCACCCCTTGAAACCCCCTCTCCGGCTGTGCTTCCGGCGGTCGAGAGCTTCGAAGATGGCATTCAGGGACCGCGGGACGATGCCCCGCTCCTTGTGGTTCCCACCTGGGGCTTCAGGGGCTTAGGGCTTGGGAGTTTGGGGGTTTAGGGGTTTAGGGTTTAGGGGTTTAGGGGTTAGGGGTTTAAAGTTTAGGGTTTTAAGGGTTCAGGGCTTAGGGTTTAGGGGTTTAGGATTTAGGGCACTATCCAAGTTTGGTACAAGGTTGGGCTTCGGGCACCAGTTCCGTCAGCAAAAGAGCTTGAAGAGTGCACAGGCTTCGGAAGTGGCGCAGGGATGCTGGTCCAACAAGCAGTGCGCGTCGTGTGACTTCAGGGAGAAGTACAGGAGAAACACTCCAACCCCAAAACGTTCTGTGTTCTACGTCTCTGCTTGTAGTTCTCTATACCTACATGCATCCATCTGAACTGACATCCCTTTGTACATCTCGATCTTCTCTGATTCTTGGTCCTTTCCCTTTGCAGACGAACCTTGTATGCACAAGTATGTAGTACCTGCGGCACGTGCTTCTAAACCATGGAGTTATGAAATCGGACGAAGGATGTCCATGACAAAAAAACACTCGAGGTAAGGAGCGGTTTTGTCAACGAGCAGTAGCTCTGGGGCTCGCGCTGCGGATGCTTTGCACGATGAATAGGATGCTTGAAGGATGGGACTTAGTAACTAAGCATACAGTTAAGGTAACACTACTTATAATTTCAGATGGCCCACTTGGAGTCTACTTACTAAGTCCCATGATCCTGCCAGTGGTATTGCAGACTACGACGGCGCTGACAATGGCGAAGTGGAATCTTTGAAGTCAGATCTACGGCTTGTGATGACGATTCTGGGTTTTAGGTTTAAGGGTTAAGGTTCCTTTAAAGGGATCTGTAAGGGCTCCATAAGGGATCTATCTTTTCACTCAGGATTCACGGCAAAACAGTTCCGGATATGGGGAGCAGGGCGTTCATACGAACCAAAGTCACCAGAATGCAGCTTCCACATGCTCTCAGGCTCGGGCATATGGTGTAAGTCTTACCACTCCCCGTCCTCAGTTTGCATCAACGCTGGCTTCCGAATAGCAGCACTCTCTCTCCTTAGCCCGAGACACAGGTATAGGCGGTGCCCGACCCTGATTCTCGACCATTTCAATTTGCAAGAAGGATGTTTTAAATCTGCAGTAGCCGCTCAGTAGCCGCAAGCAACACTACGATAAACCCTGAACGGTTTAATTTGAGGCTTAGGGTGCAAACTTCCACCTCAACCCCCCGAACTACAAATATCGGATCTTCGGCTCTTAACCAGAAGGCAGACTTGAAAACTGTTTAGGGTTTAGGGTTTCTTGAAATCCTACTCCTAAACCCGCGTGTACACCTCAGCCCAAAGCTTGCCACAGAAACCTTCAAAATCAAGGATCTTGGTCTAGAAACCTCCAGCTTCTCCTTTCATGCCTGTCTAGGGCTTCGGAGTTTGGGGCTTAGGTTTCGGGGTTCTGGGGTTTAGGGGGTTAGATCCCTTTAAGGAGCCCTTTAAGAACCCTTACTAAGTCCCCTGCCCCTCCAGGGTTGGGGAACAGCTAAAGACCCTGCCCAGGGCCAGAACTGCCCGTAGGCAAAGATGGTGCAGTTGACACCATCCAGGGCTCCGAGCACCAAGTCCTGCCCACGGAATCCGAAACCCTTTACCGCAAGAGATAAAACCCTAAACCCCTGAAGCCGTAAACCCCTGAACCCTAAACCCCGAAGAGCCCTAAACCCTAAAGCCCTAAGCCCTAAACCCCAAACCCCTAAACCCCTAAACCCCTAAACCCCAACCCCTAAACCCTAAACCCTAAACCCTGAACTCGAAATCAATGGGTGTTGGAATTTCTGGGTGGTCGACAGGGTTAGCCCTGCAAATCTTAGTGCTTCAGGATTTAGAGCTGAGGGATGTTGGGCTGACAAGGATGTGGCTTCTGTGGTTGCTGGCTTTGGGTTCGGGGTTTTGGGGTTTAGGGTTTAGGGGTTTAGGGATTTCGGGGTTTCGGGGTTTTGGGCTTAGGCGTTTTAGGGTTTAGGCTTAGGGTTTAGGGGCTTTGGGGTTTTGGTTTCAGAGTAAGACTTGACTGGAGAGATCTGGGTTCCGAGGTCGGGATTTCCAGAAGCAACCACTCATTAAGTCTCTGGCCTCCCAAACACACCTGATCCTGCAAGAGGTGCCCCGAACTCTAAGCCCTAAACTCTAATCAAGTCCGCTCTCCAAAAAGCCCTAAACTACTGAAACCAAAGCGCCGTGCATCGCGACACTGCAAAACCCGGAACCCTTGTCCGTCGCCCCACCACTGTGAACTCTAAAACCCTCATCCTCTAACCCCAGATCCTCCTTTAAGCCCAAAACCCTGAAAAGCCTTAAAATCCCCCTGCCTGAACAAAATACCACAAATCCTGAACGAAGCCCTAAACCCAAGAACAACCGTGAGCTGAATGGAAAATTCAGAGTTTCGGGCGTCAGGGTTCTATGAGGAGTTTTGGGGCGTCGGTTCATTGCTTAGAATTTGAAGTTACAGTGTAACACCCATATCAATATCGAAATCGAGAGACTAGTAGAAAGCAGACGAACAAATATGTCCAAGGGTGAATTCCATGGCGCGCTTTGGTAGCGCTCGGGGAAACAGCTTAGGGTCAGGCTTACGCAAGTAGGTATCGATGTCAACAGCCTCGAGAACAATTCCTAGTTAAGGCTCTAGAAAAAACCAATAAAGTATTGAGCACAGTATCCCAAATCGGTACCTAGCAAAGATTTAGGGTCGCTGGCTCACGGCGAAGCAAAGCACAGATGGTCCTTGGCCGCGGCATCGAAGACTGCCCTTTGCGTGGCATCCGGGCCGAAAACGCGAGAGAATCGAAAGCTGTACCTGCAGAGCGAGCCCGAACGTTGCTTCCGTCTGTGTTGCGACGGTCGCAAACAAATTCTTTCAACTTTTCCCCGAAGATTCCTTCAACCTGCCCCAGCAAATTCCCTAAACCCGAAACCCTAAAACCCTAAACCGTAAAGCCTTCACCCTAAACAGTAGTTGAAGGAACCGGAGTTGAAGAATGTTGGTTGACAGAAACGCCACAAGTTGATGAAGACGGCTCAGACCGTGTTGCGACTATCCCTAAACCCCAAATTCTCAACCCTGAATCCTACACACTTAACCCGAGGGCTCTGCAATCGTGACTTCGTGAACAGAAGTTGGCGCATGTTGGCGCTTCAAGCAACGGAAGCGCCGAACACTTCGACTAAATTTATTCTATCTATCCCCTGGCAAGATGGGCTTAGTTCCACAATCCTCACGATTCAAAGCCTTATTTCGGGCGTGACAAAGCGCGGCTTTTGCGATGGTTTAGGGTTTAGGGTTTTCCTTTGCCTTCAGTGCCGGAGACATCCGAATGGTCCCAGGGATGACACGTGCCCTCAGATCTCGTCGAACCTTCTGCGTACAGTAGAAGCCAGAAAGTTGGAATATCATCATCGTAACCCCTTTGAGGTAAATTATAGGGGATCCTACCATTAATCCATATTCCAACTTTCTGGAGTTCCCTTTACTCTGTAAATTATGAGCTCGAGTGGTGAACCGGGAAGGTTCACATTCAGTTTTTACATTGTTGTTTAAGGGACTCGCAAGCACAACTGCTGTTGATGAACAAAATCCTGCATGACCTTCAGGACCCTAAACTATGGGAATAATGGTATACTCCTTATAATGGGTAATGCAGGATTTTGTCCATCAGCCGTATGTTGACCAGATGCAGACAACTGTGCATTGGCCACACGTTGGTACTTTTCCATTCTGCTGCTGTCTACATCCCGACGGCGTCGTCATCGTCGTCGCTTTTGCGGTAGTCGTAGTCGTAAGCACACAAAGAGCCATAACTATCTCTGTAAATGGCCCTTGTTATGGTGCATTGTCATCTTGACTGCATCGGAGAGAGACCACTAGTGCGCTGCTATTATCAGTAGTGTTTTTGTTGGCCAGTGTTAGTACTATCTGTGTTTCAACATCACCCTCATCACACTGCCATTGCGACCACTAAGTAGTGGTTCTGAACACGCTTCATGGCCTGTCATAGCCCTTGTACACTTTGCGAGCCCTACGAAACCCTAAACAATCCCTCCCTAACCACTAAACTTCTAAATCGTCATCCCTAAACGGCTAAACTCCTGGCAAATCCGTCCCTCACCCCTAAGCCCTAAACCCTACACCCTAAACCCCCTAAACCCCCTAAACCCCCTAAACCCCAAACCCTCCGCCCTCTAAACCCTACATCTCTCCCTAACCCCTAACCCCCTACGGGGGACTTAGTAAGTAGGTAGTAAGTAGACTTATAAGTACCCTAAAATCATGGGATCATCTACTAACCCCACCTATACCACCCCCACCCTACAGAGTTATTTCGAACACCCTTAAACCACAGCTGTTTAAGCCTTATTTTGGTGGTCTTGGCCTTGGAACAGGGCTACAAGAGGATACGTTTGGTGACTAGATATTTTTGGCTTGGTGCAGGGCATCTTCGCCGGGAGGCAAACTGGGGTAGCGAGATCGAAGTGTCACGTGGTTCCTTTTCGGGTTCCGTTTCAGCGTTTAGAGGTTTGGGATTTTTGGGGTTTGTGGGGCCTCGTGGTGGCAATATGGGTTCATAATAAGACCAGCTAGGGCTTTGGCCGGTCACAGGGAGATTCGAGGAACCGCGCTTCTGTCTATCCAAGCTCTTATGTTGCCTGACAAGGGCACATACAACTTCTACAGCGACTGTTTCCTGTTTTCAGGCTGCAGCAGTCACGCAAGTCCGTCCAGGTAATCCTGGAGCGTTTCATCGCTCGGCATTGCATGGATGTCATTCGGGTTTCGCTCATTCCATCGACTGTAGCAGAAACGCAGCACAGCACGTAGACTGTCCAACTTTGTGGGGCAAGCCTGAGTGCCCCATTTTCTCTGCATGCTGTCCTGCTGGCCGACTTCGCCTGAAGAAGTAGGAATGGTAGATTCGTGGGTGTGGGGCTCCGAATTATAGTAGAAGCCAGAAAGTTGGAACATCAGACTCCTCATGCCCTTAAGGTAAAGTATAAGGGATCCTAGCACTAATCCTCCTAAAGCCATGTTCCAACTTTCTGGCTTCTACTGTAATAATCAATCCTAATAATTCTCAGGGCTGCACCCCGAACCCGAAAGCAAACCCTACAGCCGTTGTACCGCAACACATCCACTGCAAGAGCCCGAGAGCGACAGGGAGAGAGAGAGAGAGAGAGAGAGAGGGAGAAAGAAAGAAAGAAAGCGTGAGCGAGACGGAGAGAGAGAAAATGAGACGTGAGAGCAAGAGATGACGGAGGATGGACGACAAAGAGAGAACAGTGCGAAGCAGTAGCCTAGCTTCCAAGCCACATCCAGGTTAATTGAACTCGACTCGAAGCGCTTGTGACAAACGATTGTTGCTTGTTCAGAATGCTGCCGAGGCGCCAACGGGGTACTGTACCGAAAACCATTGCGCATGAGGGTTGTATCGGGCCCAAAAAACACCGGGGATCTCCCCGCCACCAGGTAGCAAACTTTTCAAATCTCGCGGTGTCAATTCGAATTGGCGCACCGCCTGCCGCCGATTCTCCTCGCGTTGCTCAGCAACCACATTGTCGGCTCGCTCTTTTGCTTTCTCGAAGTTCGCTTGTCGTTTCTTCTCGTCTTTCTCTTCGTCCAGTTTTCGGGCCATTGCGGTCTGCATCCCTTCGCCATAGACAGTGTCTTGGAAGAGTTCCATGGCTCGCTTCTTCATGTCCTTGAATGCATCCGCGTTTTCCACATCTAACTCCGAAATCGTTGCCAGCACAGAAAGGTCCACGGAGGGTGCCTTCTTGCCAAGCATCTTCTGTAGCAAAGCACTCCTGTTCTCCTCCGTCTCATCCGGGAAGACGTGTTGGAAGAGAGCTGCAGCAATATCGGCCTTCACGATGTTGCCGTTCTTGCCAGAGCCTCTGCCGGCCGATGGCAATGTCGCCCCAATGGACTGCGCAGCTTGCTTCAGCTGCTCTACCGTGAGTTGGGTTCCGCCAGCCAACAATGCCTCTTTCAGAATCCAGCCATCTTTGCTCAGCACCTCGAAAGCCATCGCTGTACCTCGTAGTTCGCGCGGCACACATGCTGGTGGCAGGATCCGGACACTGACTCCCGTCCACTGACACGTCTCTTCACCCACGTCGAAATTGAACATAGCACTGATGTCCTCAATCTCCAGGTCTGACCCCATGGTCAGAAATTCGCGACCATTGAGCCAGACGGACTGCACTTCCATGCCCACAGCACACCAACCATGGAAGCCAAACGACAGCATCACCTTGTCCTCATCCTGGCGCACAACTGAAACAACAACGACAACACTATTTTTGTTGTAGAAAGTGATACGTTACATGAGTTTAGCTGTGGTTGTGCACCGGTTGAATTTGAACTCTGAAAACTGGTGTCCTTCTTCCAGAAGAATTTCCCGCACTTCAACAGTGAAGCAGCCCACGCATGGCGGCAATTGCTGAAGCCGGTCTCCTTATCCTCGAGAAGAAACAGGAGTGCAGCCGAGCTGCGGTAGTGGCTCAAAGGTCCTGCCAGCCTCCATTTCGTCTTCTTGACTCCTGCTCCGCTGACTGGAATCTCGGATCCACGTGGCAAGGGCGTGGCGTTCACGTTCAAGCTATTGTTGTACTGCTGCGTGAATTCCTGACGAGCACGGCCGAAAAACGAACGCCATCTAACCCACTCCTGATGCACTGGAAGGTGGTGTTCCATGCCACTTGTGTCCTTTTTGCTGTACGGGGAGGCAATTGTGTAAAAGTACATGCTTGCATTGGACGCTTTCTGGTTCTTTGCATGTCTGCCAATGACGTCATGCAAGTGGGAGAAAGTAGATTCCAATACTTCTTTTGTGCTCGATGGGCCCAAAAATGACCGAAGCATAAGCCTCCGCAATTCGAAGGCCTCCAAACTCTCATCGTCAAAGTTGGAACGCCAAAGTCGAACCATTGTCTCTCGCGCCAGCATTTCTGTTGGCCACGCTAAGTCTTGGAGCACATCTGCAACCGCATGCGGTCCCTTGCACACAACCTCCTCTGCCTCAACCACTACCTCGACCAAACCACGCAAGTGCATCAGGCATGCTTGTCGCTCCTCCTCAGTCAACATCGGCTCACAGGAAAGGTTTCGGGGATTTAGTTTTTAGGTTTTGTGGGTCTGACCGGGCTGGGTTAATCCGATAGTCCTAGTCAGCGCACAAGAACAAGGACACGCCCAAATTAAGTCTACATTCACCGGAAGCAAAACAATCGCGTCCTGTACTGTACTACTATTTAATGAAAAAGTGTCCGCACACTCACACTGAGTCTGAGTGGGTTTCGGGACGGGCGGCGGGAGGCAGGAGGTAGTAAACAAACTGATTTCTGAACATCTGCTTGACTGAACATACTGAACTTACTGAACTGAACAGGGTGCGCTTGTCTCAGCAAGGAGGCCAGCCGCACCCAACGGCAGTGTGTACCGGTACAGCAACTGTCCCCACAAAATGTTCGATGCCAGATTCACGGCGAAATCCCATGCCTTTTGCGACAATGCCACATCGCTCGTCAAGTATGCATCCTCGGGATCCATCGGCGGATGGCACGGTGGAGCCAGCCTCATTTCACGATACATCGCTGGCGAGGCCGTCGCACCAAGGATATCCAAGACGACCTGAAAGTGCTTGCCAGCAGCCCGACTGGAAAACCAAAGCATCTGTGACTCGGGTCCGGCTTGCTGCGCCTTCAAGTCGGATGCATACGCGCGTTGCCTTTGTGTCATGGTACATGTTCCCACTCACTCAGAAATAGGATTGATCTTCGGATGGCATGCTCAACTCAACAAGACCGCGCTACTACTTGATTAGCTCCCGATTGCGCCCCCCCCCCCCCCCTTGGTTGCCGAACCCCTTTAAACTTTAAAACCAGGACCTGAACTAGCACGGCACATATCTACCGGTTCCGCCTACATGACTTCCATTCCAACTACCCGAAATCAGACCAACAAAAACATGACGAACTAGACCGAAAAAATCTATGCCCCACGCAGTCGACGACGGGACACAATGGATCCGTAATGTGAACCACGAGCGCCGCTGTGGCCCGAAGATCTACATCAGCCAAGAACTCTGCATTCATTTTGTGGGGTCCTCGGCCACTGTAGGCTTTGTACAACTCGCTGCGCGTCCATCTCTGAGGTGGATCCATCTGTTCATCTTCCTCTGCGCAATCCTCGTCCATGTCAAGTCCGCTCTCTGCACATATGGCCCACGCTGCTTCGCGGTGCAGGGTCCAACTCTGCAGAAGGTCACGGAAGACATTTATCATGCCAAACCAAACTTTGTTTTTCAGGAA